>JAKLMW010000026.1:0-444439 GCA_022813215.1 Talaromyces ruber | reverse complement strand
TTCGGCAATTTTGCGTAATTTAGATTCCGAATCTTTGTAGGCTCCAAATTCGGTTTAGATCACCTTGGCGTTCAACATGCTTGTTGCCTCTGACTCCTGCCTTTTTACTCTTCTGATAAGTCTTTCGAGGAAAACATCAAAACTCACTGACTAACGCTGACTACACTCCGACAGCTTATTCATTATCAGAAACTGGTACTCGAGCTGGCATCTCAAAAACGTAGCAACCACCTCCCTAGGTTCTCCGAAGCCGAAAACGGACATGACAGTTTCTTGCGTTTTACGACGGCATCATACACTACAGTTAGCCCACTAGTCATGGAGCAATTGCATCCGCTTTTGACCATATAGGAACGATTTAGGGCTGGTTGCAATTGCCTACTCTGCAGTAATGCGCAGCCTGCCGCCCGGCAAGTCCGGCAATCCTCAGTCAAAATGAGCAGGGGCTGAAATCCAAAGCCGTTATTTTATGTCAGCATTCCGATGAGAACAAAGTTCATGCTACTTTCTCATGCTACGTACATTCAGACCCACATTCCAACGGTCAGTTTTCCGATGCTTAGGGCTGAGAGGCTTTTGTGCTGGCTAAGATGCCAAGTCAATATTGGAGATATTGCTAAAAATGTCATTACTCATGATGTCACGACTCGAAAGTTTTGCAAAGGAGCATCCTGCTTCTTCTACAAGAATATTGAACGGCTTCTCTCGGCTTGGAGAGTAGGCTCGTTGGTCTATGGTGTTCTTTCGGACTAGATTCTGTATGAGCACCGGCCACAACGGACTCGAACCTTGACATACTGATCTGTCACAACATCTAAGCTGGAAAGATGTCGTAAGAGAGCTTTCATGTAAACAGGGGCAATTTCCACAAAGAGCACTACTCAGGTAGCTGCAGCTCTAAAGGTACACGCACTGAAAATATGTTTCTTTGAGAGACTCGAAGGTTAAGATCGTGCAGAAGACTAACTCACAATACGCCATAGTTGGGCCCCAAATACTATCTTGAAAGTGAGCAGGTTTTTGAAGTCGGTGGCAAAAGTTGTTTTGGAGATAGCTCGGCTGTCAGTGGTCTTGAAGACCCGCCAAAGAAACAATGTTGCATCTACCTTCAAATTCTGATCTTAATCGCTTGGCCACAAGCTTTCTCATCTTCCGAATCTAGAGGTGATATTCAGTGAGAGGGAAAAATATCTTGCGAGTTCATATTTCCATATCCATACACTGAGTTATTCTTCGAGACGGTTCGGGTATGGCCCGTCACTTCTAGGCCACTCTCTCGATTGCAGGCGTAGGCTATCGAAAGCGCCATTTTCATCCTCCATGGCGAAATTCCCAACATCTTCCTATGATGAAAACCATCGGTTGTTACTCTACCTAGTATCAAACCTTCATTCGGCGTTTGCTGGTCGACTGGGTTCGGCTGAGGTGACATGTGGAGCGAAATTTCCTAATCCGGAAGTACCTGGACACAGCATTCCACAAGCTCAATCAAGAGTCTGCTTGATGTTTATGACGCCATTAGTACCTCTGGATATGTAAGGTCCCATCCAAATTTTCACTTGGAAATCTTAAGATCTGGATTGGCTGAATGGCGATTGACTTTGTAGCTTCTTGATTGCAGCTCCACCTGTGAACTTAGGATATCCTCTTCATCGTGAACGGCTCCATCCATATTACAACGTAACACTACATAGATGTGCCAAGAGACCAGAGGAGCCTCTGAAAAGTCCGTTTTCGTCGATTTGAGAATGGATTGTTCCTCTCAGGAATTAATCTCGTCCTGATGAACGATGTCTAACGATAATGCCCACTCGCTCCGAATCTCTTGCTTCTCAATTATATAAACTATCACAAATCCCATGACTGGGTTTCAACTTTTTTTTTTTAATTCCGATCACTCGCAGTTCCAATCTATCGCTGGAAAAGTCGATCGCTATTAGCCGCTTACACATTCGTTTCTGTTCGTTGCTTAAACTGCCGAGTTATCTCGTTCCCAAAGCCAAAAATGGTCAAGTCAGGTATCGCTCTGTTGGCGCTCGCCGCCCCAGCTTTTGCTGCTGTTATTGAGCGTGGTGAGAATGGAAGTGCCGAGGGAGCGACGGCTGCTGGATCCTATGCTCCTCCTCCTGCGCCTTCAACTCACTCGGAGCCCCAGCCGACTTATGCTCCCCCTGAGCCTTCCACTCACTCGGAGCCTCAGCCGACTCACTCGACTTATGTTCCTCCTCCTCCACCACCTCACTCGACTTCTGAGCCGCCTCACTCCTACACGGAGCCTGCGCACTCTTCCCACACTGAGCCGGCCCATTCGTCTTACACCCAGCCTCCTCACTCTGAGCCATCTCACTCCCACACTGAGCCGGCTCACCCGTCCTACACCAAGCCTGCTCACACTGAGCCTTCTCACACGTACAGCAAGCCCACCCACACTGAGCCTTCTCACACGTACAGCAAGCCCACCCACACCGAGCCATCCCACACGTACAGCAAGCCCACCCACACCGAGCCCGCTCACTCCTACACCGAGCCTCCCAAGCCCAAGCCCACCCCTCCTCCCAAGAGCTACACCAAACCTGTTGTGCCTCCTCCTCACACCTACCCTGGTGGCATCACCAAGACTTTGACCATCACCACCACCGAGTGCCCTGGTAAGTGCCCTTACATCTCTCTCAAAAAATTTTACTTACAATCTTCACAGTCTCCTCTAAGACCGTGGTCTCCGGTACCTCGACCATTATCGTGCCCGTCACCGAGACTAACACCGTGACTCGCACCATCGTCACCGTCGTGCCTACTGGTACCAGCACCCCTGGCAGCCCAGCTCCTGAAAAGGGTGGCAATCCTCCTCCTGGAAATGGTGGCAGCAGCCCTTCTCCTGAACAGGGCGGCAGCAGCCCTTCTCCTGGAAATGGTGGCAGCAGCCCTTCTCCTGAACAGGGCGGCAGCACCCCCTCTCCTGAACAAGGAGGCAGCACCCCTTCTCCTGAACAGGGAGGCAGCACCCCCTCTCCTGAACAAGGAGGCAGCACCCCCCCTGCTGAGGGTGGTTCTACTCCTACCAAGTCTTCCACCACACCTGCTTTCACTGGTGGCGCTGCTAACCAGCAACCCGTTGCCGGTCTCATGGTTGCTGCTCTCGGAGCTTTCGCTCTTTTGTAAATCGTGTGATGGATGATACTCAGACAAACTCAAGAAAACAGAGGCCGAGGGTTCAGACATTGTGGGCGTTCTGTCCCCTCTCACTCTATTCTTGTCGTGGGAGTTTTGAATGAGATTGCAGTTGGTGTTTTTGTATTTTGAGGGCTTTTTGGCTTCTGATTTCTTTATTTTATTTTATTTTCTTTTCCTTTCTTGTGTCCTGACACTTTGATTGGAGATGTATACGGACCTTCATGTGTACTCTCTTGCCAGTGGGCGCATTTTACACACATATACTTTAATGTTTTCACAATGTATCCGATTCTTTTATATACGATTGAAAAACAGGTCAAATCGATGAGAAAAGAAATGAAAAAAAAAAATTTCGGTTTCGAAGCACTACTTTCGCGCCTTTTAAAATACTAGAGAAGTCGAAAATAATGATTTTGAATTCCTTTCGCCAACGACCAAAAAACATTTTCAAGCGTAGATGGTAATGATTATAGCCTGATATTTCTTCTGATCACATTAAAGCATGCAAATTTTTTTTATAAGTACTTCGCGAAGATTTCAATTCATCGAAACCCCTGAAGCTCCTGCTCAACCTCCGTCTTCACAATCTCGCGCACACCCTGCCATCCCAACCCAGCGCCAACGGGGGTCACGCGGCTCTCCTTTTGCTCTAGCCCCACAAACTCCTGTGGTAGTACTTCACTAAAATCGTATCCCTCTTGGCCGCGGAGTGCTAGGTCAACCGCATTGCCGAATTTGGCGGGGTGCGCAGTTGACAAGGAAATGTGGTGCGCCTCGGGACTGCGCTGGATGGATCTAAAGGAAGCGCCTACACCGACTGCGGAGTGAGGGTCGAGGATGTAGCCGCCAGTCTTGGAGCTGTGTGCACTTCCGGGCCCAAGGTTGGCGGGGAAAGAAGAAGTGTAGATGTTGCGGATGATTTCAAGAGTCTCTTCGTCGCTGACACGCTCACTCTCAAATTCATTCTTAGCGCCTTCGAGGACGGCTTCGCCGACGCTGAAGCCACCTTGGGATTTGAGCTCGCTCAACCAGCTGCTGATGCGCTTGCTGGCGTTTGCGCGACGTTCATCGATGGAGCCCGTTTCAGCGTCGAATGTTAGAAACCATAGCAAACGCTCAAAGTTGCTGCTGACGAGGATGTCCATTGCGGGGCTGTATGTCTCTTTGACACCTTCCTCGTGGGCCTTTACGCCGTCCTGGACAAGTCCGCCTTCGGCAGCCTTGCCCTGGATAGGCTTCTTGGTGTAGTGGCCACCGCTCTTGAAGAAGCGGTCGAGGATGTCATTCTCGTTTGTAGCAATGACGAGTTTCTCAGCGCGAAGACCCATTCTCTTCGCGAACCAACCAGCTAGAATGTCACCGAAGTTACCGGACGGAACAACGAAACGGACGGACGCGGAGCCAACTTGTTTTGTCAACTGGAAATATGAGTAGAAGTAGTATGAAATCTGTGCCAGGATACGGCACCAGTTAATGGAGTTAATAGCAGCAACGTTATGCGTCGAGTTGAGATCGGCGTCGGCAAACAAGGACTTTACAATATCCTGGCAGTCGTCAAAAGTTCCCTCGACAGTCAAGTTGTGCACATTCGCGTCCAAGACGGTGGTCATCTGAGCCTGTTGGATAGGGGACACTTTGCCCTTGGGGAAGAGGATAAAGACAGAAACATCCTTCTTGCCTCGAAGACCGTAGATAGCGGCAGAGCCAGTATCTCCACTTGTTGCACCAATGACTGTCAAATGATGACGGTCTTTTCCTTGCTTGCCCTTGTTCTTCCGTACGAGGAAGTACTCAA
The DNA here is from genome assembly GCA_022813215.1 of Talaromyces ruber. Taxonomy (NCBI): domain Eukaryota; kingdom Fungi; phylum Ascomycota; class Eurotiomycetes; order Eurotiales; family Trichocomaceae; genus Talaromyces; species Talaromyces ruber. The sequence goes on along the minus strand of JAKLMW010000026.1, from coordinate 439,473 downwards.
ACATATTGCCCAGAAATTGCAAAGCAACATCCTTGAAGGCGAATGTCGGACCGTGGAAAAGTTCGAGGAGGTGCAGCTTTTTGTCCTTGCTGAGTTCGACGAGCGGAGTGCGCTGTTCATGCCGGAATGTGGAATATGAGCGACGGATAATATCTTTAAGGTCGTCCGAGGGGATTTCGCTGGTGGAGATGTAGAGAGAGAAGATTTTGAAGGCGAGATCCTCGAAGCTCAGATCGCGCCATTCGGTTTCCCAGCCAGCGGGGAGTTCAGGAATTTGTTCGGGGATGAAAAGACCGCCGTCAGAGGCAAGACCTTTGAGGACAACTTCCTCGAAGGAGAGCTATCCATAAAGTCAATTTGTTAGGTTGTCAATACACTGGAGGTTGGATTATGATGATGACTCACGCCATAGGAAGAACCTCGCGTACTGAGGTATCGTTGCGATTGTGTATGCGACATTGCGCCTGCTTGTCGTAATATTCCACACCAGATGTAGCAAACAGTAAGCAGAATATCAGTCCTGTATCGACTGATCAATCCAATGTCTTACAAGCAATTGATATGGAGAGTTGTTTCGTCTTCTGAGGGGCAGCAATAATTTATCGGAGACGATCCCGACTAACGCCCAATCGGGTATAACCGAGCCGATAACGGGCAGCCCGACCTCCACCGCCCATCATGGCGATCTATGGGGATGTGATTGGACAACTTTTTACTCTATTTTGATATTGCTATGTTCAAATGAGTCACTATTCTTCATCCTCCTCCTCGACCATTTTCTGCAATGTGATCGCTGCCCATTTGGCCGCCTTGTCGCAAGCGCCTTCAGGACTTCTCTTGTACTGTAGAAGGAATCCCTGCAAAGCCGCAAGACTGAATTTCCTCTCCGGTATAGACTCTGCGAATCTGTTTGCAAGACTTTTCAGCTGTAGATCATTCTTCTTTTCAGCTTCTTCGATCGTGCTGGCCGGCTCACTACCATGGGCTATTTCAGCAGTATCGTCGCGGTACATGGACAAAAACAACTCCTGCATGTCAACCTTGGACGGCAGCTCAAAAGCAATATGCATATCGACGCGCCCAGGACGGATCAGAGCCTTGTCCAGTGATTCCGGTGAGTTTGTAGTCATGATGAGAATACGGCCTTCTTGCGAAGATACACCATCAATTGCATTGAGTAAGCCCGACAAGGAAACCGACGTCGCCGCAGAGGCATTGCCACCATTATGAGCGCCTTGGTCGGCCCCTGGGATCGTACTGAGAGCATTCGCCTCGGCTGCTTTGTCTCCCTCGCCTCTCCTGCCCATTTTCGGCTTCGGCTCACTCGCGGGACGATTCAAACCCGCAGCATCGATATCCTCCAACAAGACAATACATCGCGACGGGACCTCAGACATCAGCCTCATCAATGCAGACTCGTTCATATTCGGATCCAGTAGACTCAACACGAAAATATCCAGTCCAAAAACACCCGCCAACGCAGACGTAAGACTCGTCTTCCCCGTCCCCGGCGCCCCCGAAAACAGATAACCACGTCTATAAGGAATTCCATGATTCGCATACCACCGCCTCGTATGAGGATGCAAGTACTCATTAATATCCTGCAATAACTCCTGTTTAGCCTTTTTATCGAATATGACAGTCGACATATCCCGCGAGGGTCGAGCACTAAACCTCGTCCAACGAATCATTTCCCGCACATTTGAGATAGCTCTATGGACCGTTGTAGTCATCTTTGTGCGCTCGAGATGATACAACTGCGCTTCTTCTAGTAGTCGCTGTACAGGCGCAAACGACGATCCCAGGCACTTCAGTTGGATGTAGCCACTTTCCTTGTCTTGGGGCAGTAAGTCACTGCCCTTGCGGATTACGTGCTGGAATAGGATCCAGCTTCCATGACGGCGGAAGACGTGCGTGCCCTGGAAGGGTTGTAGACTGATCGGTGATCTGCCGACGATGGTCCGGTAACTGATCAGATTGTTGGGGTCTGGCTCTGTGAGAAACTTTTTATTCCCACTACCGCCAGCTCCTCCTGCAGTAGTCATAGATTTGAGGGCTTCTTCCTCGTCCTCCCATGAACTCTTCGACGCACTAACAGCCTTGACGCTGCGGAACTGGCGGTTCATAAACTGATGGTCCGCCATCCACTTCATGAGGCTTTGATAAAGCTGATCATCCTCGTTTATGCGAACGGTTACCCACAGTATGATTATGCGCGTGAACATGTAACGTAAAAATGTAAATATGCCAGCGAGAAAGAGGCCGATGTTCACGAGCGTTAATGGATCGACGCCTATAGTGTTTTGGAGCAGACTCAAGACTTGGGCATAGCCTGGTTTGAGAAGTTTTGCAGCCTCGCGTGGGAGGGGAATGGAAGACATTTTGCCTCGTGACACCTGATGTTGCTTGTGGATAAGATAGTGATTTGATGTCTCCATGCGATTCAGCGGCATAAACAGGCCTGAAGCAAGACGTCACTCAACAGACTTATATATTACACGTGCATGAGGCCAGTATTTATACCAGAGGCACTTACAGTGACCACCAGTGTATTCTTTCAATAACAATAGGCAGAAACGTATACTAGGAAATATCCAGTAGCACACATTCATGTGGTTTGCGTTGTTTCTGCGATGCATGCAAGAGTGGCAAAATAAATACCGGTATGGTGGATCCGCGCTAAAAGAGCGATCGCCTTAGGGCTTTTACGATGAATACGCTGGCTAGCGTCAGCCTTCTAGGCTACAAAGCACCAAAATGGTATCAAGCAATTCAAGAAAGGTATCAGAATCTTAGTACCTTGGATATAATTGGTGGGTTTATCCGGTAGATAGATTTATAATGTAAGAGTCATGGTATAGAGATTTCATATTAGCCGTTTGACTTTTCTAGCGATATGGCAACTTCAATGTTTTTTTCATATTTGAGCTGGAACGCGGAAAAATTCCAATCCTTACTCCCATTCTGAAGGTAGGCTCTCATATTTCTTCGCTTCGGCGCCCAAATCCTCAAAGATGGAGTGATCACCTGTAGATAAATATTAACGTTTCGTCCGGAAGTAAACACAGATGCAGATCCTACCAGCTAGAGAATCAACCCTTTCTTCATTCTCTCTCTCCAGTTGATCAAGCTCCTGAGCAGGGTCTTCCTTTGTGCCTTTGTCGTCTATATGAGCTTCACCCGCTTTTCCAAGATTGCCGTGAGCTTCGCCTATCATCAGGAATTGAGCATTGGGGTAGTCCAAGAGTTCTGGCTCCGTGGATATCCAGCGGTAGCCTTTGAACTTTTCCTGGACTCTGTAGGAAAACATCCAATTAGCATATCTCGAGCTGTATCGAAAGATAATGAAGAGATGAGCTTACTGCTCTGGATATTCCGGCCCTTGCGGTAGCTGAGCACCAGGCGGGCCAGGATACTCAGGATTCTTCGACTGAATAATGAAGCTGCCCCGACCATGAATACCGAAATCACTCTGCACGTCGCCTAGTTGCCGTGGAATCGTTAGTATATAGGCTAGATGAGAATTCCGACCTTCCTTCACAAGTGCATAAACGCCCTCAGCATATGGGCGTGCCTCTGATCTTGTGCGCTCGCCACGAGTTTTGGTCTCGTAAGTCGTTGGCGTCATCAGACTCTCGCGGATCGTTTTTAAGGGAACCTTGGCTTTCTCGACAAACCCCATGTCGCGTTCTCTTCCCGAAGCAGGATATCTCTTTTTGGGGAGTACCAGTAGTCGACAACTGGCCGTATCATCTCCAATCGGTCCATCTTCGATCTTGGCTCCTTTAGGTGTTGGTCTCAGAACAAAGAAACTGCGCGCAACGTCGCTGATACTGTGAGGATCCTCTACGTTCACACGAGGACGGAAGAAGAAGTAGACAATCCCTTTCTCGAGGATGCTGGAAGGAAGTACGTCTCCTCGTTCTGGGGATACTCTGATGGAGGTTTGTGATTCTTCCGTGGCTGGTTTCTCTTCTTCCTCTCCTGCCTTGCCTGCGGCTACGCCACACAGATTGTTAATAGTTTTGATCCAATTTGGAAGACAAGTCCCTACCATTGACGCCCTTTTCAGGCTCTTCCTTCTTTTCCTCTTTCTCCTCTTTCACCTCCTCTTCCTGTGCCTCTTCAGTCACCGTAGGCTTCTGGTAATTGTTCGCTTCATTAGGCTTCACATCCTTTTTGCCTCTCTTTGGCGGTATCTGGCTTGACGAAGATTCTCTGCGCTTCGTACCCGCGCCTTGACTGAACGCTTTATTGGCCTTGACGGCGGCTTGACGTGTTGATGTCCGAGTCGGCATGATAATGTACTGTTGGGGGATTTGTAATCTTAACGGGACTCTCCTAGAGAATGTCAGAAACATTCTTTCATGCTTGATGTTGCAATATGGCATTGACAAACCTTCAATTGATTGCTGTATCCATCGTGTTGTAGAATGTTGACTCGAAATTCGCGCAACGCTTCGATATAACATGATGGTCTGCTGACGTCACACCTGGGGAACTTCCCCGAGCTTATATAATCCACATCAACCAGTTAACTTACACCGACACAAGCAATTGACTATCATTCTAAATAGCGGAAGAATATTATTGGGGTATAGTACGTTTCATTGGGTGCGAATCATTCGGCGTGGTGGGTTTCAACCTTTTCTATTCCGCGATCCCATTAGACGGATATGTCCCGGAGCCCATCAAAGAAGAATATTCATACACAGCTTCAAATAGACAGAATTCTGAATTATCAAGGCAATTTTAGGACCAGCCTACGCTAGCATAAACAAGCTCACAGATGATGCAAGACGAAAAGGTCACAGCTAGGACATAGGAACGCTCAATCAATATCCATTCTATCCTTTGCCGACAGCTCACGTCTCAGTAAAGGTTGTTTCTCATTTTCGGGAGTGCCTGTAGACAGATTCACCGGACTGGAGGCCGTGCTCGCATACTCGCTGGCCAGAAAGCTGCCGTAGGAGACATTAATGTCTTCTCCAGACCTCGTACTTTTCCGCCGACGCCTTTTGGGACTCAGGAGGCCAACCCCACCTCCCATATCAACATCAGCACCCCAGTCCTTTACGGTTTGCTGAGAGCTTTGAAAATCCTGGTATGAAATCGTCGAAGTAGCCGGCTTTCTCTTCCTGCCTCGTTTGTGTCGAGTAAGTGGTGGTGTATCGGTGCTATCCGAGTCGCAGTAAAGACCACGTAATGAGTTCAGTAATTCCTTCTGCCATTGCTCGGTTGAATCCAACAGTTTTGGCGTAGCAACTGATGTCGGAGTTTGGTCCGTCTCTTCATCGGGCTCCTCGACCGCATAAGGTCTGACGATTTCCACATCAGCCTCATACCCGGCATCCTGCGCACCGTCATCCGGTAGAATGTCCCCGAAATATATATTATCTTCTCGCGAATCGCTTGCCGCGTTTCGGCCGTGATCAACCGGGTCGCCCGTGGATGGAATGAAGCTTCTTTTGGGCGGAGGACCGGGTTTCTGGCGTCCACCGGGACATGATACACTGGGAGAGGAAGTAGCCGAAGTCGATCTTGTGGGCGGTCTCTTGCCCATGCTCTGTTTCTTTTTTGTTCGAGCGCGCAACCGACGAGGACGACGCTCCTACACGAGTCGATTATCTGGTGGATGATGGTGGTGGAGGAGGGTAATGCGGGGCACGCATCTGGGGAGCAATGTTCGGACAGCTCATTGATAGCCAGTCGCTTATCGAAGCGTGGAAGACATGCCCCTGCGCGGCTAGATCAATTCATTGCGAGTCTCTTGAGCAAACCAGTGATCAATGCAAGAAGGACTGTAGAAGTAAAAGTTTGGTTGTAGTGAGGACCCCTGGTCGATAAATTGAGGCTGCCGCCATTTCTATTGGTCGGGCCCACTCGCTTAGTCGCTCCCTGACGGCAACCACAAGTGAAAGCTGGCATGTTGTTGTTGCTATACCTCACAGCTACTACTCTTCGCATTGCGTCCTCGCTCTCTTTCTTCATTCCAACGTCGTGCGCGAGCGGGTGAATGTGGTGTTTCTTCCATTGATTGCTTATTAGATTGGCCTGTATAGCTCGCTGCTCTGCAGCATCGGCCACCCAAGATGTCGTCCCCAACAATGCTCACAAAGGCAAGTCCCCTCTTTGGACGCCGCGGTTCAACTGTCTCTAACCTGCATTCTACCTACAGTTCGAAAGCAAGTCGTCCAGGGCCAAAGGTCTCGCTTTCCATCCTACACGTCCATGGCTCCTTGTTTCGCTTCATTCCAGCACAATTCAATTATGGGATTACCGCATGGGTACGCTGATCGACCGCTTCGAAGAACACGATGGCCCCGTCCGATCCGTGGCTTTCCATCCTACGCAGAATATATTCGTTAGTGGAGGAGATGATTATAAGATTCGATTGTGGTCGTTACAGAGCCGGAAGAGTATTGCTGTGCTGTCAGGTATTTCAAACATGGTCCAGACATTGGAAAGCCAGCTAACTGATATTTGATAGGGCATCTCGATTGTATGAGAGACATCATATATTCCGAAAGCTTGAGGTGTCGCTGACTACTTTTAGATGTTCGAACTGTTGCTTTCCATCACGAACTACCATGGTGTGTACAAATCCAATACCGTTTTCGACAACCTATCTAACAATATACAGGATCTTGTCATGCTCCGACGATCAGACAATTAGAATTTGGAACTGGCAGAACCGAAGTCTCATCGCTACCCTGACAGGCCACAACCATTGTCAGTCTCCTTTGCATACGTTTATAATATTTATTAACAATCATAGATGTTTGGTGCGCCCAATTTCACCCAAAAGAAGACCTCATCGTATCCGCCTCCCTCGACCAGTCCGTTCGCGTTTGGGATATCTCCGGGCTGCGCAAGAAACACTCCGCACCGACTTCAATGAACTTTGAAGATCAAATGGCCAGGGCAAACAGTCAGGCGGATATGTTTGGTAACACCGATGCTGTCGTTAAATTTATTCTTGAAGGCCACGACCGAGGCGTTAACTTTTGCGCTTTCCACCCGACACTGCCACTGATTGTTTCAGCTGGTGATGATCGACTAGTAAAGCTGTGGAGAATGAGTGGTCAGTTTGCGCAAAAAAAAAAAAAAAGCCGGATTAGTCTCAATTCATCTAACCTCTATCAGATACCAAGGCATGGGAAGTTGACACATGCCGTGGACATTTCCAGAACGCTTCGGCATGTATATTCCACCCCCACCAAGACCTCATCCTCTCTGTCGGTGAAGATAAGACCATCCGTGTTTGGGACCTCAATAAGCGCACTTCGGTACAATCGTTCAAACGCGACCAGGACAGATTCTGGATCATAGCCGCTCACCCAAAGATTAACCTTTTCGCAGCGGGTCACGATACTGGTGTGATGGTGTTTAAATTGGAAAGGGAACGCCCGGCACACACTCTTCATCAAAACCAGCTTTTCTATGTTACAAAGGAGAAACATGTGAAATCATACGACTTTACGAAGAACACCGAATCCCAGCCACTGCTGTCGTTGCGCAAACTTGGCGCCCCATGGGTTCCCCTGCGAACAATCTCATATAATCCCGCCGAGCGAGCAATCCTCGTGACCACACCTGCCGAGAACGGCACATATGAGCTGATCCACCTTCCGCGAGATGGCACAGGCGCTGTTGAGCCGACAAATTCATTGCGCGGACAAGGAAATGCGGCCGTTTTTGTTGCCAGGAATCGTTTCGCTGTTTTCAACCAAGCCAATCAGACTGTCGATATCAAGGATTTGAGCAACTCTACGACCAAATCGATTAAAACGCCAACTGGTACGACGGATATCTATTTCGGTGGCTCTGGCGCCCTCCTTTTCATTACGCCAACATCCGTCAGCCTTTTCGACATCCAGCAGAAGAAGCAATTGGCCGAACTTGCCGTGTCTGGCGTCAAATATGTTGTCTGGTCAAATGACGGTCTCCATGCTGCACTTCTCAGCAAGCACAATGTCACCATTGTAACTAAGAACCTTCAACAATTGAGCTCCATCCACGAAACCATTCGCATCAAGAGCGCTATTTGGGACGACTCCGGCATCCTCTATTACTCAAGCTTGAACCATATCAAATTTTCGTTGTTGAACGGTGACAATGGTATCATCCGCACTTTGGAACAGACCGTCTACCTTGTCAAAGTGAAGGGACGAAATGTCTACTGCCTCGATCGAAACGCCAAGCCCCAGATCTTTGAAATCGACCCGACAGAGTTCCGCTTCAAGAGTGCATTGGTAAAGAGGAACTACGACGAGATGCTTCATCTTATCAAGACGTCTAGCTTGGTCGGCCAAAGTATCATTGCCTATCTCCAGAAGAAGGGATACCCAGAGATTGCTTTACAATTCGTTCAAGATCCTCAGACTCGCTTCGAGCTGGCTATTGAATGTGGTAACTTGGAAGTTGCTATTGAGACAGCCAAAGAGATCGATCGACCCAAGCTGTGGAGTCGTCTGGCAACCGAAGCTCTTGCCCATGGAAACCACCAGACCGTGGAGATGACCTATCAGAAACAGAGGCTGTTTGACAAGCTTTCATTCCTATACCTTTCTACAGGTGACCAGGAGAAGCTTTCAAGAATGGCCAAGATCGCGACCCACAGAAATGACTTTACTTCTCGGTTCCAGAACGCTATCTACAGAGGCGATGTCGAGGACAGGATTGAGATGTTCAAGGAAGTTGATCTTTGTAAGTGGCAGGGTTTTTTTCATTCAAGTTTCATACTAATCATTCTAGATCCCCTCGCCTATGTCACTGCCAAAGCCCACGGATTGACTGAAGAAGCAGAGTCCATCCTCGAAACTTGTGGTCTGACCGAAGACCAGATCAAGTTACCCACCATTGGCGAATTCCAACAGACCCCAGTGCCTATTGTTCCCACCTTCAAGACCAACTGGCCTACAAAGGCTGCTGGTCACTCTGCTTTTGAAAAGGCTCTTCTTGGTGAGGTTGGTGGAGCCGAGGAAGAGGCAGCTTCGGACATTGAGGAGGAGGAAGAGGAGGCAGCAGCAGCAGCAGCAGGTCAGGATGTTCTTGAGGAAGAGGAAGAAGATGTTGCAGGCTGGGATATGGGTGACGAGATTAATGTTGAAGAGGATAATGACTTTGTCAACGTCGAAAGTGTAGATGCTGGAGCATCGATTTCAGAAGCCGATCTCTGGGCCCGGAACTCTCCATTGGCTGCGGATCATGTGGCTGCAGGGTCTTTCGACTCAGCTATGCAACTTCTCAACCGTCAAGTGGGAGCTGTGCAATTTGCTCCTCTCAAGTCGAGATTCATGGAGATCTACACTGCTTCAAGAACATATCTTCCTGCTTCTACTGGATTGCCTCCTTTGATCAACTACGTTCGCAGGACAGTGGATGAAACAGACTCTCGCAAGGTTTTGCCAATCATTCCTCGGGATCTCGAAACCATCGCCACTGTCGATCTACAAGAGGGATATACCGCTATGCGATCTAATAAACTCGAAGAGGGTGTCAAGATCTTCAGACGTATTTTGCACACACTTCTTGTCAATGTTGTTTCTTCTGAAGACGAGGTAGAACAAGCAAAGAAGATTATTGCGACTGCCAGAGAATATATCCTTGCGATGTCGATTGAGCTTGAACGTCGTGCTACACCTACAGAGAGCCCTGAGGACCTCAAGCGAGCCCTTGAACTTTCCGCCTACTTCACCATCCCCAAGCTTGAGGTTGCCCATCGCCAACTAGCCTTGATGGCTGCCATGAAGCTAGCGTTCCAGAACAAGAACTACTCGTCGGCCTTGAGCTTCGCCAACCGCATGATTGCTAACGGTGGATCCGCCAAATTGTTAGAGCAGGTAAGTCATAACTTACGATCTATGTGTTGCTTTATGATTCTGACAAAACTTCACAGGCTAGGAAGATCAAAGCGCAATGCGAGCGTAATCCACACGACAAGATCGAGGTCGACTTTGATCAGTTCGCAGACTTCGAGATTTGCGCGGCGTCATACACACCCATCTACAGCGGGTCTCCGAGTGTATCAGATCCTTACACCGGCGCCAAATATCATGAACAATACAAGGGATCGGTGGATCGCATCGCCGAAGTCACCGAGATCGGTGCTCCAGCCAGTGGTCTTCGCCTTTTCGTGTCTGGTCTATAGATGTTCGTGTTGTTTGCGTTGTGGATTTGGGATGTTTTGTGCGGAATCAATGTAAAGACGTCATGAAGGCCTATAATGCCACTTTCTTCTTCTGCCTTTTATTTCAATTATTGATCTAATTTTCTTTTTCTACTGTCGATCAAGAGGCGCATTCTCCTTTTCTTATGACAAAAGTGGTTCTCTCTCGTAAAAGGGGACTCGGAGTGGGGACAGTTATCAGAAAATAATAGCTACCTAGGCAGGTATGAACATGAGATTTCTAATATACACTATATCGGTCGTAGCAATGCATGTATATATGTACAATCATGAGAAGAGATTTGTCTACCCTTTGACCCCTTCATTTCTATATGGGAGGTAAAATCAGTCACATCGCCCATCCTTCCACCCAGTCCTCCACCTCTCCTCCCAAAAGTTACAATCAAACTCTTTCTTCCCCAACTTGCGATTCACAGCATTATGTGCGTCGCACATCCACTGCCCAAACTCTGCTCTACTCGACAGTCTCGGCTCATTCTTCCCCGTGGGCTCGGCCATCCAGTTCCGGAAATCTTCGGCGCATGCCCAGCATGGGTACAAGTTGGAGAAGAGCCCAAGAAAGGAGCGCATTTGGGTTTGTTTTTCGGGGGTGGCGGAGGTTGGGTAGGTTGCGGTTAGGGTATGTAGGAAGGTCCAGGTTGAGCGTCCGAGTTCTTCGACGTCGGGGGGGCAGTCGGTTTGGGTTGATGGTGTCGATGGAGGGAAGTTTGTGGATGTGGATGGAGTTGTGGTAGCAGCAGCGGCGGCACCGGAACCGGCACCGGCTGTTATACCGCCGGGTATAGAGGCTTGTTTGAGCATTGCGCGCCAGGAGGCGGCTGATGTGCATGTTTTGCATCTAGATGGGTATGCGTGAGTTGAGACTTCCCATTGCCTTGCCACGAAAGGAACCAGCTAGAGTGATAACGTACGGCTTGCCATCTTTGTCTAGAACTACTCCCGGAGGTAGTTTCGTGCCATCAGGGAGTGTATTTGATGCGCTCGGTCCTGCTGTGGCACTCATGTTGAGTGTATTCTCCCTTCTGTGTATATTGCCCTTGAATCAATTAAGCTTGAATGCTGGGCGAGTGTCGAGTGTAATGAGCGACGGAATATTACAGCAAGTTTGATAATAACTTCCAATTCCAAGATAAACCGTACGAGAAAGAAAGACATGTGCAACAATGGAAGAAAGAAAGAAACAGAATTAATAATGCTGGCGCTATACCAGCCAATGCTTAAAGCCATCAAAAAGTCTCCGCGCTCGGCCCGCATTAGCTCCGGCTACGCTAAACGGAGATCATTCACGGGCCAGACGCGCGACATTAGCCAATCTGTTGCTCGACAGAAACATAACACGCGACTGTACGATTTACCTGTACAACTACACAATGCCCAGACGACGCATTATAGAAGACTCTTCAGACGGAGAAATGAACGACTCTTCGAGTTCGATACCCTCAGATGACCGCCTAGAAAAGGCGCTACGAGATACCGTCGTAGACATCTTCCGAACAGGGAAATTAGAAGAATTAACCGTCAAGCGCGTACGAACCGCGACGGAGAGTGCATTAGGATTGGAAGAGGGGTTTTTCAAGGCACATGAAGACTGGAAGACGAGAAGTGATCAGATCATCAAAGATGAGGCTGTACGTGAAGCTTTTTATACTGCAAAAAAAAAATAGGAACGGAAGATAGCTGACTATGCTTGATTTATGTTTGTAGGAAAAACATGAAGAACCACAAGAAGATGAGATAATTGACGAATCACCCGCACCGCCAAGAAAACCAGCAAAATCTAAGACGAAAAAGCCTGCCAAACGGGTATCAGAAGAGAGCACGGCACCCAAAAAGAAGCGCCGAAAAGTTAGTAGTGAGGCAGAATCGCCAGAAGCCTCTCCGCCAGTTGACGAAGATGAGCAGTCAGGTGAAGAAGAAGCTAGAAGCTCTTCCCCAAATCCTCCAACCGAAGAAGCAGTACCCGACAAAGGAGACCAATCCGAGAGCGAAATGTCCGTGCTGCTAGATGAAGAACCCAAAAAACCACGACCAAAGAAAGCACCACCCAGTGCACCCAAAGCGCGAGCTCCAAAGAGCGCGCCAAAATCAACGACTGATGCAGATCCAGACCAAGCAGAAATCAAACGTTTACAAGGGTGGCTTATCAAATGCGGAATTCGGAAAATGTGGGCGCGCGAATTGGCGCCGTACGATACCCCGAAGGCGAAGATTAAGCATTTGAAAAAGATGCTGGAAGATGCGGGGATGAAGGGCCGGTATTCGGCTGATAAGGCTCGTCAGATTCGCGATGCGAGGGAGCTCCAAGCAGATTTGGAGGCGGTAAAAGAGGGGGCGTCCAGATGGGGGACGGGAAGTGCGCAGGACGAGAGCGGTTCCGAAGATAAACCTCGACGGCGGCTGGTGAAAGGCCGTCAGAGTCTTGCATTTCTTTCGGATGATGGCGAGGAGACCGATTGATGTATGTGTCGATATATGAGCATATTATACAACGGCCATAGTTGTGTTAATAGTAATGTAATCGAATAGCCAGAGCCAGATATGCGACACTTCATTTGTGAGCTTTTCTTCCACTGATGCGCTGGGCAGCCAGACTGAAGACGGCGACGGAGGAAATGAAGAGTACTAAATTGTAGAACTGGAGGAGTTAGATATATTCTCGAATTGCTGCGAGGTATAGTCTTACAGCAGTCCTCGAGTACTCATTCTCCTCGGCTTCTGAACGAGCCTCGACAAATAGACGTCGCAAATTGGGGAGATTTGCCTGCGTTTTTTAGGACGAATTTGATGCCATGACCGATGTAGCGGGACAACTCACCATCTTGTGCGTGGTGCAATAAATCGCAGAGCTGCAGTTGAAGTCGGGAGAAGAGACGGCTTGTTTAAGCAACAGAAGATGGCGCAAAGCCAGACCTACTCGGGATAGCGGCTCCACATACAACATCACATACGCTAATCTTTCAGCCCCATGTTTATACGAGACATGATTCCTGTTTCAGATGACTACACGCACTACAGCATCAGTGAAGCCTCCGAGTGCACTGCTTCTAAGACATTTTTAGTGCTGCGCCTGATCAGAGAGTCTAAGCAACGTTAAGTCTTTAGTTCTCGTATTCTGCTCCTCAGATTCCTTTGCCTTATAAGTAGCATGCCCTCGTACTTGAAGATGGTCTCCCTAAGAAGAAGCCTCGAGGGCATGGATACATCATTCTGTAGCCTTGTTTCTGCTCGCAATCCATCTCGTCAGTATGCAAATAGCGCGGCTTCTCAACCATGTTGTCACACTCTCTCAACAAACCGTGCGATTGAACCTACCTTTTCTTACCAAAGCCCAGATACGCTTGCTCTCCATTTTCGCACTTGCATATCTTGCCATCCTTCTATTGCTCCGATGGCGGGTTTCCCATGATCCCGGCTCCCTCTTCTTTACGGTCCAGGGGTATGCGCCCAAATACAGCCTCGGAAGACTACAACAAGCCCAGGCCTTTTTACAAAGCATTGCCCAGTCCGACAGAGATAGTATCAAACAAACAGAGCAGGCTAATAAACTAAGGACCGTACCACCACAACTGTGTATTGGCATGCCGACTGCCCGGCGTTCCCAAGAGCAGTACGTCGATATCACCATCGCCTCGCTATTCGACCATCTAACTCCGCAAGAACGAGCGCAGATACAATTCAATCTGCTCATCGCACATACGAACCCGCAGGAGCATCCTTTCTATGACGAGTCGTCGTCAACCATGAACGCATCTCGAGTAACCGATAAGGTCATATTCTATCCTGACATTGCCGGCAGCTCAAAGTCAGTGATAGACAGGATTCATCAACTTGAAAAGCAGAGTAAATTCAACGAAAAGTCGTATTACGACTACAGTCTCTTATTACATCAGTGCGTCGCTTCTCTGGCTCCGTACATTCTGATTCTGGAGGATGATGTGCTCGCACAGGAAGGCTGGTATGCTCGAACGATGGATAGCTTGCAGAAGCTAGATACCGAGCCTGGAAATTCCCGGCGTGAATGGTTGTATCTACGCCTTTTCTTCACGGAGAAATTCCAAGGCTGGCATAAGGAACATTGGACTTTGTACTTGCTCTGGAGCTGCGCTACTGTTATCCTTGTTGCAGTCATTCTGCTTTTTCTTCATCTCCGACTGTCCTCATTATCGACATCTCCGTCGCTACCCTACCCCCGTTCATTGCCTCGAAAGCCTAGTCCGAAGGATTATCAACTACTGTCTCTGCCATTCATCTTCATCGTTTCCTGTCTATGTGTCCCAGCCCTTATCATCCTATACTTCGCTGCTGGTCCTCAAACAGTGCAGCCGCTCCGTCCCGGAATCCATGTCATGAACAATTATGGCTGCTGCTCGCAAGCCTTTATCTTTCGGCGCAACATGTCTCTCGCGTTACTGGACTGGTTCGACGAACGTATCGCAACTGATATGAAATTCGCCGATCCCACAAGCAATCACGATCACGGGAGGAAATACCTCCGTGGCAGTATTGACAGCGCCATGGAGATCTTCGCTAATGAGCGATATTTACAGCGATACGCCCTTGTCCCGAGTGCATTTCAGCATATTGGAGCTAAGACGTACAAAGAGAGCAAAGACTCGGGAGCGCGGGACTTGTATAATGTCAGTGGTGCTCGTGGGATTTGGAGCTTTGGGTTTGAGCAACTTGTTTCGCCTTCATGATCCATGTATATGTATTTTGTAGATTTTAAAGGCATATTAGACCGCTCTGCGATTGGATTCGACTATCGTGAAGTCTTCAAGTGTGGTTTTCATGTGGCTCCTGGTCCGGTCTGGTACAAACATTCAATTGTCCTTCGCCTGTACGTATGGATAGGGATCAAAATCAGTTCTCTTTGAGGTTATTCATGCTCTTGCTGATGTATGAATAAGTAAGTCATCTAGTAGGTGTCGATGATTATTACGCAAAATATCCATTTTATTATCGACTAATTTGATTTAATTGTTGTTCAATATACCATAATGCAAGTGCGTATTCATCAAGCTGGCTCTTATATTCGAAATTAGGAACTTTGCACATATAATTTCTAGCCAGGTATCAAAGTTACCAATATTACCGTAGTAGTAGACGACTTAAGCTAACAGTTCGGCGGCTCACCTCCTAAAGCCACCTTCCGCAACGACCGCTTCCACCGAAAAACAATCCTTCCTGTCCACACTTCCACGCAGCCATTGTGCACGGCCACCACGTCGATATTCTCTTCACTATAACGATTTCAAAACGACACTTATCGAGTCGTGTTCATCCCTCGCACCGCCACGCACGTGTCTCGACCTCCTACACCTCGTGCCAGCCAATCTCCGGGAGCTGCCATCACCCCGCGCTCACACTCACCTTTGTTCACGCCTCTTTCTTTGACATCCTTGCTATTGCGGAGGCGCGACCCCGTCGCTGCTGAAGCTTCACTTCGCCTATTATGGCAGTCAACCGGTTACGGAGCGCCTTTGCGGTGCCCAGGAAAGGAGAGACGTTTGAGCTGAGGGCCGGATTAGTGTAGGCAGCCTGTGAGACTCAACAAAACGGGTTACAATGCTAACATCACATTGTTGATAGGTCTCAATATGCATATGAAAGGTATGATATTCGCCATCACATACAGACCGACTGCTGATCTCAATTCCAGGAAAGATGCGATCCAAAGGACTATCATGGCGATGACGTTGGGTAAGGACGTCTCTGCCTTATTCCCGGATGTCTTGAAGAACATCGCGACCACAGATCTGGACCAGAAGAAACTTGTGTATCTTTACTTAATGTAAGCACATATCGCTCTTTACGGTTACATATGACTAACGGGTAAAGGAATTATGCCAAATCCCACCCCGACCTTTGCATTCTCGCCGTCAACACTTTCGTTCAAGATTCCGAAGACCCGAATCCGCTGATTCGAGCGCTCGCTATCCGGACAATGGGTTGTATCCGTGTGGATAAAATGGTGGACTACATGGAAGAGCCCTTACGAAAGACATTAAAAGATGAATCGCCGTACGTTCGCAAGACAGCGGCTATCTGTGTGGCCAAACTATTCGACTTGAATCGATCCATGTGTCTCGAAAACGGTTTTCTTGAAACTCTGCAGGAGCTGATTGGAGACCCGAACCCAATGGTCGTTGCAAACTCAGTGACTGCCCTTGCCGAGATTTCAGAGAGTGCTCCCGAAACGAGAGCGCTGGATATTAATTCCAACACGCTTCGCAAATTGCTCATGGCCTTGAATGAATGTACAGAATGGGGACGAGTCACGATCTTGAACTCTTTGGCGGAATTCAGAACGACCGACGTCAAGGACGCAGAACACATTTGCGAGCGAGTTGTTCCACAATTCCAGCATGTCAATGCTAGTGTTGTGTTGGCGGCGGTCAAGGTTGTCTTTTTGCACATGAGGTACATCAACTCGGAACTTGCGGCTTCTTATTTGAAGAAAATGGCGCCTCCGTTGGTTACTTTGGTTTCATCTGCCCCCGAGGTACAATACGTTGCGCTACGCAATATTGATTTGCTTCTTCAAAAGCAGCCAGACATTCTGAACAAAGAACTTCGTGTTTTCTTCTGTAAATACAACGATCCTCCCTACGTCAAGTTCCAGAAACTCGAGATTATGGTCCGGATAGCGAACGAAAAGAATGTTGACCAACTCTTGGCTGAACTCAAGGAATATGCTCTCGAGGTCGATATGGATTTCGTCAGGAGGGCTGTCAGGGCTATCGGTCAGACAGCCATCAAGATTGAAAGTTCCAGTGAAAGATGTGTCAACACTCTTCTAGACTTAATTAACACCAAGGTCAATTACGTGGTGCAGGAGGCTATCGTTGTGATTCGCGACATTTTCCGAAAATACCCAGGCTACGAAAACATTATCCCGACACTGTGCAAGTGTATTGACGAGCTGGATGAGCCCAATGCTCGCGCTGCTCTTATATGGATTGTTGGTGAGTATGCGGAGAAGATTAGTAACGCTGGCGATATCCTGGCTGGATTTGTGGAGGGTTTCAATGAGGAATTCACTCAGGTAAGTTTATAATATTCAGGGGATGATGAAGCTAACGTCTTGCAGACACAATTACAAATCCTCACAGCCGTTGTCAAACTTTTCCTCAAGCGCCCTGAAAAAGCTCAAGGCTTGGTTCAAAAAGTCCTTCAAGCAGCGACCAAAGAGAACGATAATCCTGATATTCGTGACCGAGCTTATGTCTACTGGCGGTTGTTGTCGAATACTACCGAACCCAATGCAGCCAAGAATGTCGTTTTGTCGCAAAAGCCGCCTATCACGACCACGATCCAAACTCTGCCGCCAGCATTGCTAGACCACTTGCTCGAAGAAATGTCCACTCTGGCCTCGGTCTACCACAAGCCCCCCGAGCAGTTTGTTGGCCAGGGACGATTTGGCGCGGATGCTGTCCAAAGAGCTGCTATCGAGTATGTCCTTCTTGATTTCTAGTGAGAAAGAGACGATACTAAGACTTAATAGGGAACAACTTCAAAATGCGCGCGAGAACCCGTTGGCCGCTGCAGCCGCCGCCGCCGCTGTATCAGGCGGAACGCCCCCCGCTCAATCTCAAGTCAACGCCGAGAATCTGCTAGACATCGACTTTGACGGCGCTGCACCCGCATCAGCCCAAAAGGAGCCTCCTAGTGGCATGTCCGGTCTCGAAGGACTAGCCGGAACCCCGATCCGCACCGAATCGCCTGCCGTCGGCAGCAACGCTCTACAAAGCAACAATCTGGACGACCTCCTCGGCGTATTCGGCAACGACAGCGCACCCGCCAACAACAGCAGCAGCAGTTCCAACTTCGCCGCTCTCGGTGGGTTGGGAAGTAGTAGTGGAGGATTCGGCGGCTCAAATGATGATGATCTGATGAATGGATTCCAGAGCTTGAATGTTTCGAATCCGACATCGCCGCCACCGCAGCAGGAGCAGGCCGGAGATAAAAAGACGAATGATGATTTGTTGGGGTTGTTCTAGAAATTTTTTACGTTGTTCTTCTACCTTACATAGTGTATATGTTTATATAATATACTCTTTACTTTAAAGACGATCAAAAGTATAGATGCAATGGAGCAGTTCACTTGATTTTGCATTAACGTGGGCATAATAGATACACATGTGAAAGGAGAACAAAGATTGAAAAGAATAATGACGGAAAACCCAATACTCCAACCCATTATTGATCCCTCGACTGCAGCTCATCACCAACCGATACTCCCTAATCCAATCCCATACCCTTATACCAAGTAACATATACCATGTGGCTTACTCGCGCAATACCTTGGTAGCCCTCAAAATATCCTCAAGCGACCAACAAGGTCCACCGGGTACCATCTCAGCCCACACCTCATCCGAGACTGCGGCGTTGGGGTCTAGCACACTCCAATTCGGGCTTGGCTCGGGCTTGATCCATTTAAAATCTTCGACTTGATCCCATTTGTCGCTGCTGTTGGGGTGGTTTTTCTCCAGTGCCTGTATATTCGAACAGTCAGATTAGAAGGGGAGTTGTGGGTTTGATAGGGGAAAAAGGAAGAGGTGGGGGGAGGGGGGAACTTACGTATGTCTTTGGAATCCTACTGAAACGTATCCGGGTGCAGTCCTCGATGATGGGGTTACTGGTACAGCTCAGATAGACATCGACATCTGCGCAATTGTGCATTCGGAATTGCCGACATGAGACCACGACGACGCTGTGCTCTACACCCGTGATGTGTGCGGGCCCGTCGACCTGCCCACATATGATCAGAGACTCCTTGACGCCCTTGATCGTCAGACTGGCGAACGGTTTTCCATCTGTGGTTGGAATGGACATGTCGACTACGCAGTGACGGAGTGATGTGATTGAAGCGGGGACCGTGGCGCTGGACGCAGAGGCGGGAAGCATGATGTGTAGACCATCGTGCTGATCGACTGAGACGGAGGATTGGTTTGAGAATGTTGGACGCCGGATATCGTATGATTTCTTGTCGAGGGCAGCACTATCCTTGCCTTCGTCGAGGATGGCGGGTGATGAGGTGGGCGCGATTTCGGGTCTGAGTTGGAGGGTTTCGATCTCGTTGACTGGGGTGGAGGCGTAGAGAGGGGTAGGGTTTCGAGACGAGTCTATGGAAGACGCATCGGGCGACAAGTAACCCGGAATGATGCGACGGCCCTGGGCAGCTATCTCGGCTGCGTCAGATAGGGATATGGCAGAAGGGTTCTTCTTTGTCTTGAATGAGAATTTGGCTCTGGGTTGAACTGCGGCTCGAGTTTCGGAGAGTTTATCTTGGAGGGCTTTGATTGCCTGAGCAAACGTAGGCAGTCAGTACAGCATTAGTGGTAGTATGTTGACGTAACGTACTTCAGCGTAGATGCGTTGATCGTATGTGGGGATGTAGCTTGACGCATCCTTGACCTCGTTGGAAAGTCGCGCAATGCCCGCTAGACAGTGATCAGTAGCGTCCGAGCGCTCGCCAGCGACGAGAGATGTGTCTGCTAGGCGGTCCATTTGTTCTTGCAAAGCTGCACAATTGTTAGCTCGTAATTCAGAGAGTCAGTGACAAGAGGAGATACCGGTGATTTCCTGCTGAAAGTAGCGGAAGAAGCGATCTTTCAAAGGGAGATCATTCTTTACAATCTCCTCCTTGGTCTCGGCAGGGAGACGCTCCGTCAGAGTTGCGATATCCGCCATTGTGCTTGTGAAAAGTTGGAGCTGTTGAGTTTGGGTTGATGTATATTGGAGCAGCTCGGATGTGTATTCCAGGCCAATGTATTTATGACGTCGGCTCACAATATCAGACGGGAACAGGTTACACTGAATGTGAATGATGTTAAGTCGCACGAAATGATTCTGTACAATTCAAAGAAGCGAGAGAATTGGAGGATGATAAATATATCTCAATCTCTTCTAGTCAAGTGACTGATCGTATGAGGTGAACGGCTGCGGTGGAGCTGTGGAAGCTTACGATGAGCACAGCTGAATCGGGAGACAGCCAGCGTCGAGCAAGTCAGCCAACTGGTTATATGTCTTAGTAATGAAATGAGGATATTGAATAAAACTAGACGATACAATGTCATTGCAGAGGATATAGGATAGAAGATTGAGGGGGGGCCCATGATCTTCTTCAAGAGCAGACAAGCTCAGGGCTAGAGTGACGTCGATCCACAGACTCAGCCAACCAGAGTGCCGTAAATCATGAAAACTCCATGTCTCGATCCGGACTAGCGCTGCCGCACGTGTCATCAAAAACATGTCAGACCGAAAATACCGCTTTACCAAAAAGGAGATCCCCTTAATAGGGCGATATTAGTAATGGTATATAACTCTGTATTCGCTCGATTTCACGTGATATTTTTGTCAACAAAACATTGAGTAACCAGTATAAGATGGTTGTTCTGTGATGTAAATATAGGAGACCGTCGACTATATGAGAGATAAAAGCTGCCAGGTCTTGCTGCAACAGACTGTGAATCCTACAGCTGTTTATGTCTGGTGTGAAGAGGACCTTAAGTCTTGACGAGTTGTCAGGCCTCGCTCCGCCCAGCTACAGCTTGCTGGGAAGATCGTGTATATGACTGGCGGCCCTACGTCTGCCTAAAGGAAAACCAGACCTTGTGTTTATAACTACTACATAGTAATTGATGTGTAGTTGACTAGATACGGGCGGGATTAGTATTCCCGGGTGCATTTATCAGGCCCGTTTGAAACGGCCCAACCATTTTCGAAACACATCACTCCCTTGCAGCACCCTGCTGCAAGGAATGCTTAACTAGATTCGACGCGTACGTATCCAGTGGACTCGAATAAGCTCCAAGGGGGCTCTCTCGAGCTGGAAGTTAACTTACAGAGTCATGACCTATGGCTTGTTGACATTTTCAACAAGCTCATATCATTGCTGCGAGATATGGCCGTATCACGGCGCCAGCTGACAGGACTTGGTGAAAAGCACAGCGGGTTCCATGTATTCAGATCGCCCTGTGGACGCAATCCTGTGTTACGACTTAACAGCAAGACTTAAGACATTCTTCATGTCGAAGGGGTAAAAAAAAGCAGGTACCTCCTTCCTTGGTTGATCCGGCGTGGTTGCCCTCTACCACTACATGAGCCCGTCTTTTTCTGCACTCTTTCACCTCTTCTATTCTCTGCTTCCGTGCATTCGCCTGTTGCGTATGATGTATCTGTATTCGTTCTTTCTTGGAGCGTTGACTCTGCACTCTGTTCCAGTTGCGATTGCAGCTACAGCTCAATATGAAGTCGTCGAGCAGCTTCGAAATGTTCCAGAGGGATGGGTACAAGGCCCTAGACCATCACCCTCAATGCTAATGCAGTTTCGCCTCGCCATGACTCAACCACGAGCCGGAGAATTCGAGCAGCACGCCATCAACATTGCAACACCAGGTCATAAGATGTACGGCAAGCACATGAAGCGCGATGAGATCAAAGCCTTTATGCAGCCTTCCGCCGAAGTCTCGGATGCCGTCGTATCCTGGCTAACGGCGGAGGGCGTTTCGGAGAATCTGATGGAAGTAGACAGCGATTGGGCCAAGTTCATCGTTCCGCTACACCAAGCAGAGAGAATGCTTAACACGACTTTTTACATCTTTCACGACCGCGACAAGACCGTGTTCAGAGTTCGCACTTTACAGTACTCGGTCCCAAGTGAGATCCATAGGCACATCCAGCTTATCCAACCAACAACGCATTTCGGACGTAACAAGGCTCAGAATAGTCTTGTCTACGATCAAAGACAGATCGAAGTTGCCGCACAAGTTGATTGCAACACTTCCATCACACCGGATTGCTTGCGAGATTTGTATAAACTAGGAGATTTCACTGCAAGCCCAGATTCCCGTAACAAGTTGGGCATCTCGGGATATCTAGAGCAGTATGCGAGATATGATGACCTAGACGCATTTTTGAAACAATACGCACCACAGGCGGAGAACGCGACTTTCACAGTTCAGGAAATCAACGGCGGCTTGAATGACCAGTCTTCGGATCTTGACAGCGTCGAAGCATCCCTCGACATCCAATATGGCATTTCTCTATCGTACCAAGTGCCAACGATTTTCTTTACTACAGGTGGCCGTGGTCCACTAGTTCCTGATGCGAGTCAACCTGACGCGAATGCTTCATCAAACGAGCCTTATCTAGAGCAACTCCATTACCTACTGGATTTAGCGGATGAAGACCTACCGGCTGTGCTTTCTACGTCTTACGGTGAAAATGAACAAACTCTGCCAGAGTCGTATACCAATACTACATGCGGTCTTTTCGCTCAGCTTGGAGCTCGTGGCGTGTCGATAATCTTCAGTAGTGGAGACGAAGGAGTCGGTCAGACGTGTCTCACCAATGACGGCACCAATAGGACAAGATTCAATCCCATATATCCAGCCTCCTGTCCGTTCGTCACATCAGTCGGGGGGACGTACCGGATTAATCCAGAGCGGGCAGTATCTTTTTCTTCTGGTGGATTCTCGGAGCGTTTCTCTCGACCATCGTATCAAGAGGATGCTGTTGCTTCGTATCTATCTATTCTCGGTGACCAGTGGCAGGACCTCTACAATCCTGATGGACGAGGCTTTCCTGATGTGTCAGCTCAGGCGCATGCTTACATTGTGCGAGATCACGGTAGTTTTATCCAAGTAGATGGAACCAGGTTAGTACCCTTCCAATTGAATCAACCGGTTTTGTGCTCATATTTCTACAGCGCTTCTGCACCCACAATTGCAGCTATTATCTCAGATCTGAACTCGGTGCGACTGGACAACAACCAAACTGTTCTTGGGTTTTTGAATCCGTGGTTATATGCATTAAACGGTTCGGGATTCACTGATATTGTGGATGGTGGTTCAAATGGTTGCACCGGCCAAAATTCTAGGTCCGGTGAAGCCACGCCGTATGTCCCTTATGCTAGTTGGAATGCTACTCCGGGATGGGACCCAGTCACTGGTTTGGGGACGCCCCTTTTCAATTCGTTGTCTCAGCTTGCTTTGGAGGAGGCGTGATTATCATTGTTAGACTTTTTGGCAGCAGTCTGTCGAGCCCTGCTAGTGAAGTATACATTACGAGAATACATTGTATTGACTATGTTTGTAAACTAGGATTAGTACATCTTCCTCATTTACATATTCAACAATGCAATAACTAGGTAGCCGCACAATTCAGAGCCTTAATGAATCCATTCATTACCCAAAACCCTATCCCCAACCTTCACCGGCCCAGCAGCGGCCTGTATAAAACAAACCCATCTCGCCCAGCCGTCATTCGGCGTAACATTCCTCCACTTATGTCTTGTCCCCCTCTGCACAAGACTATCCCCGGTCCTCAGAGTCTTCATCTCCCCCGAGTCCAGCGTAATCTCCACCTCCCCTTGAACAACCACAACTGTGTCTAATGTCATAGTCCGATGCATCCCGCCACCCCCAGCTCCGGGGGCCATGGAGATTATACATGCCGCCGTGCCATTGTCGGGACATATGCGCCGCTCCCCGGGGAAGAAGGGACTAATGCGGTCTTGTTGATAGTACTGCTCAATATCAGATTCGTTCGAGAGAGTTGGTGGTGATTGATGGCTTGAGGAGATTATGCGGATATCGCCTATGGGGATTGCCATTGAGTGCTGCTGCTGCGAATCGGGAGCTGTTGACGCTGCTGCTTTGGGGGAGAAGAAGATTGCGTTACCATGGGCGTCGTGGGTTGTTATGTAGTGTGCCATGTTGCGTCGAGTTTGACGAGAAGGTAGATACTTTGGGAGTGACGGGTAACATAAACGACGAAGAAACATTTGCGAAGCCCTAAGGAGAGAGAGGTTTAGTACATAGCTTTTTGATAGCAGAGTTTCAGTCCCTTTAAGTAACAGGCATGCGTGTTTACTCAGGAGCTCAGTTAGGGCATACCCTACTAACCCTAAGTAGTTCTGTGATTCTACTCAGTGGAGACGAGATATTGATCCAGACGTCGGAGCTCGCGCCTTTGGTTCCACCGGCCGGCTTAATAATAATCGCTCGCATCACGGAAGTCTCGCGCGCCATTTCGCCGATCTCGCTGATATGGCAGATCTGCTCTATTGCCCAGCATTCAGATCTAGAAACCTTGCACTTATAGAGTTGCAGTATTGCTGGGTATATCTTTACTATATAAAAGGCTTGTTTCTGGCCGCTGTATATGGTGTTGAAGAACAAACTATCTACCACCAATAAGGGAAAGAACCCCTTTTGATATTCCCCAAATCAAGAACAGTCAGAATGGAGACCGTCCTAATCGTCGGCGCCACAGGGAACATTGGCGTCTCAGCCGTTAAAGCCGTGCTGCAAACAGGGCGTCACGTACTCGCCGCCGTTCGTAATCAGGCTTCAGCAGAGAAGCTCTTCCATCATGTAGGAACCAAGGACGGAATAACCACCGTTGAAGCCGATGTCTGTTCTGAGAAGGGGGTGCAGGGGATCGTTGATTTAGTCAGACAGGGAAAGCTTCCTGCTTTTCAGCATGTTTATGCTGCTGGTTCGTCACTCCATGGATCTAGAGCCGAGACTTCTTTTGCTAACATGAGAGGAAGCCGGAGGTCGATACTCAGCCACGCCGTTGCAGGAGACTAGCACAGAAGACTTGCGCCAGATCATGACTGTCAACTTTGAATCGAACTTTTGTACGTTCTCTTACCGGGTCCCTCCGCAGAGGACGATGACCGCCAACTAACAACTGACAATTGACAACCAGGGGCATATCGAGCTACTATCCCCTACCTACTCGCCCAAAACGACTCTCGCAGTACCTGGACTCTCTGCACAGGATCTCAGGGCGACCTAGGAGCACGCGCCCCGCCAGCTCTGACTCAGGGCGCATTGTACTCCATGGCCAATGTGGCATGCCGCGACAACTACAAGACGAATGTCCGCTTCAACGAGATATACCTGGCTTTGCGCGTTGAAGTAGATGAGTCGGCTGCGAGGACTGGCGCAATGAAGGCTAGCGAATTTGCAAAGTGCTATGCTGCGCTGTTGTCGGATACGGGGATTCGTAGTAGTCGAGTGACTGTGTCTGGGTATGCTGATTTGGAGAGGTTGAAGCACGAGTCGAAAGTTAGCCTGTAATGTTCAATCATGTATTAGTTCAGGACTCAGAAAGTCAACTTATATAAAAAAGTTGCCAAGTTTGAAGATTTCAGTGCGAAGCGTACAATGAGAGCCTAGGCATTAGGAAGCGAAGCTTAAGTGGAACATTGTGGAAGGAAGTGTGGCCACTGTAAGGACCGATCGGATCACGTGCTTGGCGCCCATTATCTGGAGCTTGCCAGCCAAGCTCCCATGACAGATAGTCAATAACCATCACCCCATTCATCCACAGGCTTTGAAGACCAGACGTAGAAACTGAGAAGCTCGTAACCCGTTCTACATCTTTGGAATACTTGAGCACCATACTCCAGCTTGACGAGGGTTTACATTCTATCAACCACCATGTCCAACCTCCAATCGCTCATCGCCGAGCTTCACAAAAGCCTCGACCAAAAGAAGCTCGACGCCGCAAACGACATCCTCTCCCGCGCAAAGCGTACTCTCCTCCAACAAAATGCCCTCTTCCCTTCCGCCTCAACCCCCGCACAAGTCCGCTCACAGGCCCGCGAGATCCTCGAGCTAGGCGCCATAACGTCACTGCGACAGATGGACTCTGCATCATTCATTCGATATTATCAACAGCTTCAACCATTCTACGACATCGAGCGCGATACAACAAAATCACAAGCCAGCTCGAAAACGAGCCAACGAAGCAAAATAACGGGGTTGTATCTGTTACTGCTCTTGAGTTCGGGCGATACGTCGCAGTTTCACACAGTGCTGGAAGGGTTGATCGTGGAGGCTTCATTGGAAGGACGCAGTGTAGAGGATGATCCTTTCATTAGATATCCTGTGGAGTTGGAGAGGAGTTTGATGGAGGGAAGCTATGATAAGGTGTGGCAAGCTACGAAGTTGTCGGAGGTGCCTACTGAGGATTTTGGCCTGTTCTCTCACGTATGTTGCTCACTCCTTCTCCCCTTGGTAGCTTTGAAGCGTAGAGGTATATGCTAATTGGTGACGCAGGTTCTTGTCGGAACAATCCGTAGAGAAATCGCCGATTGCTCAGAAACAGCTTACCAATCCCTCCCCATTTCCAACGCAAAAGACCTCCTCTTCCTCGAATCTGAAGGCGCGGTTGTCGCATTCGCGCAGGAGCGTGGTTGGTCCCTAAAAGATGGACGCATATATTTCCCTGCCCAGGCGGATGTTGTTGCTCCTGTCCCCGAGACGACCGGTACTGTTGAACCTGTGCAGGGAGGACACCGGCCGGAGAAGGGTATTGCGTTGGCAAGTGCGTCCGTTATAGAAAACACTATTGGCTACGCGAGGGAACTAGAGACTATTGTTTAGATTATGGGCTTGTGCATCTGTACTCTAAATCCACAAATATTGATTTAGCGCATAATTCAATTACTATGACTATTAATTTTGGAAGCTGCTTAGATCTGAGCCTTCCACAAACACAACCTCTTATCATAGAAACTGCTAGAAACGCACACCAACTCCTTCCCTGTTGTAGCATGATCCCACCCCTTCCATACACCCGAGGCATAATTCATGCTCTCATGTTCCGTAAACTGCGCCAACACTTCTATATCCCAATTGCCGATTTCGAGATCTGACAAGCGCTTTCGCTTCCAAGTAACTCTCACGATTCTGGTACCAGCATGCATACAACTCGCCAGAATCAAATATCGCTCTTCCGAGAATGGTTCTCCGGCAGCCGTTGCCCGGAGGGGGATGACCTCGACGTTGATGACTTGTAGACGCCATACTCCACCTCCTAGACGTTTCTCGGCAAGTACAGACCCCTTGATTGTAGCATGGTAAACGCGGATGTACTCATCATAACTACCCGTCAAAATGATCGGCGCCTGTTTAATCAAATGCGAAATGGGTAGTGGCAAGATAGACGTGACACCGCCCGCAATATGATGACGACCTCCATCGTCGGTATTCCTAAAATTGCACCTGGGCCATATCTCCTCGAGTTCCCAACTCTGGTCCCCGTCATCAGGATATGCAAAACTCTGTGTGCCTAATGTCCCCATATCGTCTCCAGTAAACATATAGGATTCCTTTCCACCAGGTTGCATTGGATTCGTGTATCTGGCCAATGCAACGAACCATGGTTCGATATCTGTGCGGCGCTCGGGCAAATATTCAGTGCATAGGAAATTCCAGCCTCCTCCTTTTTGGGATCCCTTGTTTCTTGCAATGTCATATGACTTCCCACGTTCAGGCTGGAGAATGAGAATGCGAGTTACACCATTCGAGAGTGACACCGCGAAGCCATCGGTGTGTGGTATTGAGACTAGTGGAAACCAGTCTTTTGGAAACCAGCTGAAGTACAGAGCCGAAACACCAGGACGTTCTCCCTTTGTTGACCAACAATGTTGGATTTGTGGCACAGTGCTTCCATCGGTGTTCTCATCCCTCGAGACACTATAGACAGAGACGGAGCCATCGCTACCTACGACGCCGAGGATGTGTTGTCGGATTGGGTGGAATTCTATGTCGAAGACGGCATAGAGGAGAGGTACCACTTGTTTTTGATGTCTTTACAAACGCCAGCAGTTAGCATACCATACATCTTTCAAAGGCAATGCTCTTTCAGACGAATATTCAATCAACATACAGTTTAGAGGCTGTGAGATCCAGATGCCACAACTGCAAAGATCCTGTCTTTGTCTGCTTGACCGAACTCGGGGGGGTTTCTTCATCATCATCTTCTCTTGTTCCACTTTCACTCTCCCTCGCTCTTGTACTCTCTCGAGTCTCTTGAAGCAAGTATGTTCCCACAACAAAGTAGTCGGGGTTGACCGGGCAGAACTCCAGACAACTTGGTGGCTGATCGAGGTACTCGGTCACCAACGACGATATAGTCTTTGGCGGGGCTTCTTGCGACATTGTGGGAGTATTTTTTGGACAAAGGCGGTAGACGAGCTGCAACTCATACAAGAAGAGTATCCTTTTCTGAAAAAGATAGAGGCTTATGTGGGATTGGGGGAGATGTAGTATTCTAGGCGGATTGTACCTCTGCTCAACAAGCTAGAAAGGAGGGGAAGAAAGTAAGCGAGCTCGAATCATAAAGAGCAGTGGGAGTCACGTCTTCATATCACATATCAATTGATTTCCTGTTCTCTTTTAGGCAAGTCCAGTGCGCTGCGTGCTTTATACTGGAAAAAACTTATTGTAGATTGAAAGAAGAATGTTTCGCAGTGATCACGAATTCGATATAGAAACAACCAGTCGGCGTCGAAGTAGCTTGACCACTGAAGTCAATTATGCTAGTAGCAAAGAATATGTTACTTTGTCAAAATTCGTAGAATGGGTTCAGAAGCGTGGGTATGATCAAAAGCTGAAGTATTGCTTGACGGTCTGTTGATAATTGGTGGTGAGATTGCGGGCCGTCAGAACATTTTACGGTCCGTAAAGCTTATCCGATAAGATTTTGCGGCCCTTATCGATAAGACTTTAGCGCGGCCTAATCCTTATACGGCATAGCGCACTTTTATAGCCAAGCGTGGTCGAGTGTTCGGCGCTTGTATGTGTCTGTATTTGGAGGGAAATGACCATAGGGTAATCATCCAGAACGGTTAATGGCACTTATGAGGAAGGCTGGGAAAATGTGGCATGATCCTGATGGCCCGGCCTGTATCAATGCAAGTCATAGCTTTCCGGACTGAGCTCATGCGGACTCTGTTTCTTTCTCTTTCATAATCTCTTCACAAGCTGCCCGCAATTCCTCAACCCCTTTGACTCCCTTCCAAGATTGCAAAAGCTTGTCGATCTCTGCCCAGTTCTCCTGCGCCTTCTGTGATTGCCCGTCGCGCAGATACTGCCTGAGGCGATCGGGTGTTCCCAACGCCCACTCCACAGTCTCTTGCTCGGCTGTCTTATTCCTCGTCGCCTTGCTTTTCGCATCTTGAACTCTGCGACGGAGTTCTTCTCCTTCCTTGATCAAGCCACTAGCAGTTTCGGCAACAAATGCCACAGCCGGACCGAGTGTTTTTGTCATTGTCAATGGTGCTCCGCGCTCCTCCATGCTCCGTCGCATTGTTCCAATAGTCTCAACAGCGCGAATCAACTTGGAGTAATTGTCATAAACTAGAGCTTTCCGCTCGCCGTCTAGCGTACGTATATCGCCCACCAAAGTATTCTCTGCCTTTAGGACCGTCGATAGAGAGGAAGTAGCCAATAACTGGTCAATATATTGCTGTGCATCGAAATCAGGGCTGTCTAGCTCGGAGGTGACCGGGATCGAAGGTGATCCCGAAAGCTCGCTTGCACCCGTTGTACGAGGAGCACTCGTAGGAGACGCAGAGGTAGGTGCTTCGTCTCCCGTCGACGATTTGATATTGTAATAATCCCTGAGAGCGGCACGATTGCGACGTTGAGCTGGAGACACTGCGCGGGCTATGGATGAACCCGTGTTGTTATTGATTCCGAGTCCGCTGACGCTGGCATTGGGATTCAAGTTGTTATCTATGGACGGCCGGCGAGATGATATCGAAGTGGCATGTGAAGATGTAGTGGATAAACGGGGGGACGATATGGTAGACATTTTTTATGATCGAATTCTAAGCGGTGAATACAGCTTAGGAGTGAGCGACAACGGTGAATCACGGAGAGGGAAGCTGCGATCCGCAAGTCGCAGGAGAAGCCGGCGGACCCCACTCTGCTCCTTCCCCGGAATTAAAGACGAAGAGCTCCGTCAGCAATTAACAACCTTCATAACAAACCCGAGTCTCGAAGCATCTAGTCAAACAGATATCCTGTTGCTGCACCAGCACCATCATCATGTCCTCAACCGAAGAACACATTAAAGCCCAGCTCCTAAACACCAAATCACTCCCGGTATCCACAGCATGGATCTCCAATTTCCTAGCATCCATTTCCCAGAATCAACAAAGAGCACCAGCTTCAGCACTGGCCCAGACAGCTCTTTTCCGCATTCTAACAACTGATTTCACCAAGACATTATCAATTTCCACACCATCTGCCATACTTCCTAGGGACATTTCCGACCCATCAATTAAAGAGCGACGCCTATCTGGTTCGGTACCCGTTCAGGTCCTTGATATTGAAGATATTGGCTCAAGTATGTGGTCTCAGGTAGAGAAGATAGAGCAGGTTGAGCGAGGAGAGACTATTCGTGGGCGAGAGATTGTGAGGAATGTGAATGTGGACGATGCCGATAACGCCAACGAGGGAACTGCGAACAACGCGTCAAGATCGACGGGAAATACGACGTCAAATGGACCGCATCGGCTCATCTTACAAGATGCGGCTGGCACGAAGGTTGTTGCGCTAGAGTATAAGGATATCAATGGCATATCTATCGAGAAGCTTTCTATTGGCGCGAAGCTTGTTCTGAAGGACATCATTGTGGCAAGAGGAATGGCCCTGCTCACGCCAGAAACCGTCGTCCTATTGGGAGGGAAGATTGAAGCCTGGGAAACGACATGGCGACAAAAGAGAAAAGGAGTCTTATTGGCGAAAATTGAAGCTCTACATGCAGAACAAAACGGAACCGCTGTTAATGGGGATGCGCTGGAAGAGCAAGTTTAGTCTTTTTTATGCATTCGTCTCTAGCGAATGCTTTGACATCTAGTTGATATGGGTATCCTATCTACATGCAACATTTTATATCGATGCAACGTCCTCCTAATCGAGACGACTTCATACGACATCCGACAAACTCTCGTTCAGGCTCTCCCAACCATCAGCCTTCCAAGGAGCCACCATGATGCCCCGCAATGAGTCTCCAATGGTGCCTGTTTGGGCATATGCTTCGCACAAATCGACCGCATCCAACCCACCCTGAGGAGGAATATTTCTAAGAGCAGTCTTTACAGCTATTGTCGCTGGGTGCAGTTCTCCTGTAGCGGCTGTAAGCTCCATCCAGCCTTGAGGCAATCCAGGAGCGAGCATGACAGCTCGAGATGCTTCAATCACGAGTCGTTCTGCCTTTGGTATGTCACTATCCTCGCTGAAACCCATAGCAGAGATTGCCGATAGTAGTTTGACTACTCGTGCCCGCTCGTGGATCTCGATATCGTCTCTCGTCCTCATATTTTCAAGATCAGTGCGAACCGCTTCAATTGCATCCTCGTCCCCATCAAGAAGCGCAACTACGCCCAAGAGAGTGACAGCGCCGATGTGTTCCGGATTCTTTTCGACAGTCTCAAATAATTGATCACGAGCAACATTCCGCTCCTCCTCTCCACCTTTTGCCCATAGCACTTGTGCAAGAAGGCATACCACCTCGGGGTCGTTTTCTGCTTCATGAAGCGCATCACGAAACATATCAATGGCCTGATCCATTGATTTCAGGTAATAATAGGCTAGGCCGGCAGTGAGATGTGCTGATAGTCGAAGGCTTAACACCGTGCCCGGATCAGGGGTAGCTAGACTGTCATCTCCCGACAGTGTTAGCGCAAGTTCTGCCTTCTCTACAGCCTGTTCATATTCGTGATTGGCAAGATGTACACGGGCGATATCCGCATTTGCAAGTGCAAAGCGGACTAGAGATGACGATGACTCAGCCACTTCATATTCCGCTTCTACACCAGTGCAGACAACACCGAGAGCAGACTCAGCTTGCGCATACTCGCCAATCCGCTCGGCGAACAAGGCAGAAAGATGCTCGAATGATAGAGCAGAGGGCTCCTGCAAGTGTAACTGTTGGAGCGCGAAGTAAGGCTGAATCAGTTGCGATAATTCATTTGATATTGAAGCATCTTCGAGCAGTCGATCGAATATGCTGAGAGTATATTGTTTCTTTGTCAATGTTGAGGATGATGCAGAGATTTCAAATCCATGTCTGAACAAAGCTCGCGCTTCTGATGGATCGCCATAGAGAAGTGCTACAATGCCTTGACCAAGCCAAGCTGGGGCATAGTCAGGATCGGCAGATTGTCCTCGAGTGAATGCCTCATTTGCAAGCTGTAACTCATTGTTGATCAGATAGAAAGCACCAAGGTTCGTCCAGTTCTGAGCACTTCTGTCGTTCAGATGAAGACTGCGGACAAATGCGTGCTGCGCAACTTTCGGACTGAGGGAAGCTGTCACGACGCCCAAGGAATTCCAAAATTCGGAATTACCTGCCTCAAGTTCAATAGCCTGTTTGAAGCATCTGATGGCTCCTTTGAGAAACTTCTTTCTATGCCGCTTCTCCTTCTTTGTGTTAGGGTCACCTTCAATACATCTATAAGCTCTGTATTCGGCCCATCCGAGGTTGTACCAAGAGACTGCTTGGCCATGTCTGTCGTTTGCGGACACATACACCGCTCGCTTGTATGCTAGAATGGACGCATACATGCAGAGGTCTGAAGATGAAGATAGACCTTTCTCGGAGGCATTGAAGATCACATGATTGCTACCCACGTCATCTGTATCGGCTAGTATATTGTACACACCATCTGGCGCATCGATACTCAAAAGGGACTGTAGTTCTGAAGGGTGGAGATGTCCTGATTTGACCTTGATGTAGGAGAAGATGGCACACGCGTCACCTGCTGCTTTCCATAGATTGAAAACATTTGGTGTCTCTTTCGCCATTGCGATAGCAATTTCCAAAGCCCTATGCGCCGACTTTGCTGCGTCGTTGAACAGTCCAGTATCAAGATTTTTCCATGAGCTTTCTGTTAGAGTCTGGAGAAGGGCGATCATCACTCCGAACTCTTTGGGGCGAATGGTTAGTACATCCTCATATCTGGCAATCGCATTATCGTACTCTCCCAACTCTCTCTTAACATTAGCTAGCATATATTTCGAGAACCAGATATTGTTACTCTCACTCTTAGAAAGAGTTGCCTCCAATGCCTCAGCATGCTCGAAAGCTTTCGTAGCAGCAATGTACCTGCCCGAGTTATGATAGCTCTCTCCAAGTCCAACCCACGAGTGATAGTCGCCTGGTGAAATTCGCAAAGCTGCCTGGTAGGATACAATGCTTTTTGTGTACTGCTGTTTGTTCAGTTGAACAACACCTAGCGCCGCATAAGGCCAGCTGTGGCCCTTACGCTTAGATCCTGGGGCAGGTTTTGCCTTGCCAGAATCGACCACACGTTGGGCTACTGCTTCAACAAGATCCCATTCTTGTTTGTTGGCAAACGCTTTTGCTAGTCTCTCAGCTGCTTCAATCTCGGATGAAGACAGCTCGAATGCCTTGTGGAAGCATCGTTTCGCTCGGGATTTGTCTTTCTTGTAGTCGGCATAGTATATTCCCAGCCTAGTATAAGCCGGTGCATAATTCAGATCGGCTTGGATCGAGGCCAAGAAGCTAGCATATGCTCCACTGCGATCCTTTCGAGCAGCAGCAGATGGATCTAATTCCCATTGACAATGTCCAATACGATAAAGAATCTCAGCTTTGAACTCCCGAGTCTGCGTTTCACCATCTCCAATTTCAGCAAGCACATCTTGCAATATCTCCAATCCACTTTCAAGATCTCCGTTGAGTGCTGTACACCAAGCCAGCTCTGACCGAATCTTGACATTAGATGGGTCGCGTTCTCGGGCCCGTCGCAAGAAGTTGAAGGCCTCTTCATAATCGTGATCTTCCTCTAAGATCAATCCAATTCCCAACAAACATTTTGTATTCTTGGGTTTCCTTTTCAAGATACTTTCGAATATGCCCTTTGCCTCGGGGTGATTGCGAGGTGACTGATACGAGATTAATGCAGTCGCCAAAGTAGTATTGACGTAGTCGGTAGTATGTCCAAGGCCTAGACCCGTGTTCTTGGTGATATCTTTGATGATCGAAATGCCCTTGCGGGCAACCTCGACTGCACTTGCATATTCCTCCAAGTTCAAGTAAAGTTGAGCCATAATCCGATGAGATATTATTGAGTCTGAAGATTGTTCAAGGCCACTGGACATCAAAATCAACCTGTTTTCGACTGCTAGCTCTGCAACTTCTGCAACCTCTGCTTTCTCATCGATTGATTCAGCTTGAGCTGATTCTTGTAACTCTGTTTCCGTGGGAAAAGGTGATAGATCGCCCTTCAAAAATCCTTGTATCACCTTGCTGAGACCATTTTCTGGAAAGAACTCCGTGAAATCGCGAAGAAGGATAGGATCCCAATCTGAGAAATCTTCAACGTCTTTCCATTCAAGTTCAATCTTCCAAGCGAGAAGAAACGGGTGCTTGATTATGACCATATCCCGCGCAAGGCGAATCAGCTCGTCACGTTTTCCAGATTTTTGTTCTTGTGGCAGGACCAGAAGCAAGTCATACGCTCGTTGTAGAAGCCGCTCCTCAATTTGATGTCTAATCTCATCATTGCCAGTCCAGTCGATGAGACCTCTGTAGTATTGTTCGAGTTCTGGATTGGTAAGAGCTTCTCGCTTGACTTCCGCAGTGACTTGGTCGATTCTTGCGCCGAGGCGGGTACGTCTTTCGCCGATTTCACGATTGATGAACTCTTTTTCCTCGGCCTCGGTAAGCTCTATTAATCTTGAGTATGTATCTGCGGGATGAGGGACCCTTCCTTCGAGTGAAGGATACAGAGGGCATGTTGGGAGTTGTATACGCAGAGCTTGCTTTTGTTGCGCGCGATTTCCGTTTTTTCTGGTAAATTTCACGAATTTGTCCACGACGTCGACACACCGATCGCGCTCATCACTTTGTATCCACCTGGATTAGCAACCTAACTCTGTGCAACGGAGAAAAACACATACTTCTCTGCTAGGATTTGCCCTAGCTTCACGGTAACATCACGATAAGCATCAAGCTTATTGGACCCTTGTTTCTCGTACAAGGTTATCAGTCCCTGCCATGCTGTCTTATCCGTGTCCTTGATGCGAGATGCGGCGAGATACGATGACTCTGCTTCTTCGGTCTTGCCGAGTTTGTCTTGTGCAAGCCCTAGAAAAACATGTCTGTCATGAATTAAAGAAGTCAGTTTGTCGCACCTGAGGTTTTGAGGTTTGTCCCGCACTCACGCATGATAGTTTGTGTAATCCCGATCGATCAAATCCTTTGCCTTGGAAGCTGCAAGCTCGAAATCTTTGCTGTCCAATGCTGACTTGACAGCCTTTAGAGCAGCCTTTCCGGACATTTCAAACTTGGGGAATGAAGGTGTTCATCTTCTGGCTCGGAGTGGTGTAGTTTTGTGGGTTTAGTACAAGCAATGCGATGTGGGGAAGGAGCGGAGATACGTCACGGAGCTCTCCTTCCTTTCGTGACAGTCCCTTATCGCCAGCCCGTTAGTTAGCTTTATCGCTGTCAAGGAGTGTCAGGTGCACTCTTGTAACTACATCAACTCTCATTATCTGTCTCAAGTGCATTCTCATTGATCCTCGTCTCAACCTCCTTTGGTGAGGAAGCATTGGTTGAGTTTTGCTTTCTTTATGACCCGTTTGAACCCCGTCTTGAAGCGGACTGATTCTGGAACCTTTCGAGGCCGACACAATTTAATTTAAGAACCACGGTGATCCAAAATGGCACCTCTCCGCTTGCACATCGAGGGACATAAGTTTCGCGATCCATACCACCGAGAAATCACTTTGAGAGGAATCAACGTCGCGGGCGACGCGAAATACCCGAAGAATCCAGACATTCCATCTCATGTCGCGGATGGCTTTCTCGATGGCGACAATGTCTCGTTTGTTGGTCGACCTTTCAGCCTAGAGGAAGCTCCGTTACATTTTGGCAGGTTGCGCAAATGGGGTTACAATACGATTCGATATATCTTCACTTGGGAGGCTATCGAGCATTCTGGGCCAGGAAAGTACGACGATGAATGGGTTGCGTATACTATCGAGGTCTTGCGCATCGCTAAACAATACAATTTCTATGTCTTCATGGACCCCCATCAAGACGTTGTACGTACAGGCCGGTCTTTCTCGAAAAACGAGTTAAGCTGATGATTTAGTGGTCACGATTCTCCGGCGGTTCCGGTGCGCCATTATGGACGCTGTATGCTGCAGGCTTCAACCCTGAGAATTTCAACAAGACTCAGGCAGCCTTGGTTCATAACACATGGCCCAACCCGTCCGAATTCCCGAAGATGATATGGAGTACGAATTATACGCGACTCGTATGTCAGACTATATTCACACTGTTCTGGGCAGGTCGAGACTTTGCGCCCAAGGCTATCATTGATGGACGAAACATTCAAGACTATTTGCAAGAACACTACATTGCGGCTTGTAGATACCTCGCTCTAAAGATTCATGATGCCGGAGATCTAGAGGATGAGGTCGTCATTGGATGGGAGTCTCTCAATGAGCCGAATCGAGGACTAGTCGGATACCAGGATATCAACGTGGTTCCTCCTGAACAACAACTCCAACTCGGAACTTCACCCACTGCATTCCAAGCCATTCTAAACGGGTCTGGTCGCGCCTGTGAAATGAGTACATGGGCTTTTGGGAGTTTTGGCCCTTATGAGACTGGAAAAGAACTGGTCGATCCGGAGGGTGAATCTGCATGGTTACCCGCTGATTACGATGACACCAAATACGGCTGGAAAAGGGACCCCAATTGGAGACTCGGAATATGTATATGGGCACAACATGGCGTCTGGGATCCCTCCACAGACGAACTGCTGCAGGGTAATTACTTTTCTATGGTTCCCAAAACAGGGGAACGTCTGAATTACGATGTCTTCACCAACACATATTTTATGGATCACTACAGAGCCTTTCGAGATGCTATTCGGGGTGTGCACTCGAATTGCATACTCTTAAACCAACCCCCAGTCATGGAAGTGCCTCCCAAGCTCAAAGGAACTGAGGATGACGACCCAAATATGGTGCATGCCGCGCACTACTATGATGGACTGACACTACTCACAAAGCATTGGAATCGCATGTATAATGTTGACGTGATAGGTGTTCTTCGCGGGAAGTACTGGACGCCAGCGTTTGCTGTCAAAGTGGGAGAAACTGCCATACGCAACTGCCTGCGCAATCAGCTCAAATTTCTACGGGACGAAAGTTTCGAGCGCATGGGAGATCATCCGATGATCTTCAGTGAAATTGGCATTCCTTATGACATGGACGATAAGAGTGCATATAAGACGGGTGACTACAGCAGTCAGATAAGCGCAATGGATGCCAATCATTTTGCACTAGAAGGTAGTGGGTCGAATGGTTTCACACTATGGGTTTATGCAACACAGGTAAATGCATTTCGCTCTCAGAGCATTATCTTTGCTAACTTGGTGTCATAGAATGACCATGAATGGGGAGATCAGTGGAACGGAGAAGATCTTTCTATATATTCCAGAGATGACCTTGAGCTTCCATCTTCCCTGAGTGATTTGACCTTGACACTCGACCGTAATTCGCCGTCATTCTCTCAGAGCAGCAGCTCGATTGACAATGGCAAAATCACTCATCATAATATCAAAAATGTCATAGAGACCCCAAGCATTTCTCGGCAGTCGTCTAAAGCATCTTCTGAGCCAGAAGAAAAGCCGGGATTCAGGGCAGGAGAGGCATATATTCGGCCTAGTGCTGTTTACACAAACGGCGACCTCCTCGCTCAAGGATTTGATCTCAAGAGCTGCAAATTTACGCTGTCGCTCTATGCGGACAAGCCGACCACCCAGGAAGCGCCTAGTGAGATCTATTTGCCAGAATTTCACTTCCCTGCTGCAGAAATTGGCGTTACCGTGAGCGGAGGGAAGTGGACCATCGAGAACCGGAAAGAGTCTTCTTATTCGTTCCAAATTCTCAAATGGTGGCATGGCGAAGGAGACCAACACATCACAATACAAGGGGTCAAGCGCAAAGCGAGTAGCCTCATCATCAGCCCTGAGGATGAATCTTACCTGGACCAGTGCCAAAAGAACTGCTCCGTGATGTAAACGATTTTCTTATTTGTTTTCGCCTTTTATTATACTGCTCTCCTAGGTCATTTTGCAAGCGAATTTTTATTTAGACGTCAAATATGCAAGTTGCTTGATCTGCCCATGAATTGGGAGACATGAGATTGAAGTATTTATCCTACGAGTCGTAAATTCTTGAAGCTTTTCGGAGTGCCGGCAAGTCGGGGCTTACCGCGCCCGAAAGCGTTCGGCCCCGATCTCGAGCAACGAACGGCCGACTGCTGCCTTGTGGCCTCGTAGATCCCTTAGACCGCTATTCCGCTTTGGGAAAGAGCGGCCAACATTTCTAATCGAGTCGAGACGTCAGAGCCATTAGAGACATATTGCTTCATCCATTCTGGCTATTGAACTATGTTACCTAACTCATATTGCATCACTGTGCAACATGCTTGCTCACCAGAAATTCGAAAAGCTCAAATTAAACGACGAAGCGGCACCCGCCAAACCTGTACGCCGTCGACAGCGGCAGACTCTTTCGTGTCTCCCCTGTCGCCGGCTCAAAGTAAAATGTGATCGTGGCCATCCCTGTCGCCATTGCGTATGGAGCGACAGAGCCGCAAGCTGTCGCTATGCACCATTCCCAACCGCGCAGTCGAACGGTGTAACGTCGTCGGATGAAGACCAGCGTGGCAAATCAAGTCAATCACCTCTAGCACCAATTGACAAATCGAAACCTGCACTTATTTTACCTAAGACAGAGCCAGATATTTCTGTGTTCTCTGTATCGTCACCGGCGATGACTACAACGTCGTCCAAAAGTGAAGAGTCTACAAAATCATCATTCACTGACCCGTATAATAGCTGGAACTCCAAATTCCGAGGGTCAACACATTGGCTCACAGTTTCCCGACAGGTACTGCACATTTTACCTACTTATTTTGTTCGCTGTACTAATTTGGTGCAGATTCAATATGGACACAAGTCCGTGGAACTCAACCCACTCTTTCGGGTTCTGGAAGACGTGTTCCACAAGATAACAAATAATGTCCAAGCTTCCATATTCCATTCTAATTATCCATTTGGAAGCGGATACTCAGAGCAGGCCCCTAGTAAGAGAGAGGTTCTGAGCTTCATACCGGATCGCACGACAGTCATGTTTTTGATTGGCGTTTATATGGATACGATAGAGAGGACTCATCCGATGCTCCATCCGCCAACGTTCTACGAAGAACTGAACAGATTCTGGGAAGATCCGGCGGCAGTAGAGGATGACTGGCTGGCACAATTGCTCGTCATGTTAGGACTAAGTCATCACATGTCGCGAGGTGTCAACATAACCTCAGATGAAGAGGCAACATTGAAGAAGTACTTTCGCGGTGCCGAAACATGTCTCAAGAACACGCTTTTTCTGATAGCTCCGAACCCCGTCTCGTTGCGAACTCTGTGTATGATGGTATTGGGCAGACGCATCCTTGCATCCAGTTGTCTCGAGCTTGATGCATGCGGGCCTCTAATGGCAATTATTTTGAGATCGGCTATTGGAATTGGTCTTAACGTAGACCCTCACCATGACATCAGCGACAGCACCACATTGTTCGACAGAGAATCACGTAGAAAATTGTGGACGACTATTGCATTGATGGGAACGAGCGTCTCGGTCTTGACGGGGACACCATTCGCACTTCGATCGTCAGATGTCAATACTCAGCCGCCTATGAACTTGAACTATACAGATTTGAGTGCTTCTCTTCAAGACTACCCCATCGCACGACAACCTACAGAATTTACGGACTCTACGTTCTCAATCGTCGTGTCACAGGCGTTTCAACTTGCTTTTGACACAGTGGCTCATGCGAACTCGCCATCTACACATCTCCCGTATGAGGACGTTCTCATATACAGCATTAAAATTAAGAATTTGCTCCTAGAAACATCCCAGTTATACCACCAATCTGGACCAATTACACTAGAAGACTGGAAGCAGGATCAACTATTCATGCTGGAGATATATCTACGGCGCATTCTACTTGCACTTCACTCCGTGTACGGCCTGCGACCAAACGCCGACGTGGAGTACCCAATCTCATATTGGTCTACGTTGGAATCCGCCTTGGCTCTACTTGTTATCCAGAGGCAGCTTTCAGAAGACTTAAACAGTCCTGAGGGTCGAGTGTGGCTGGGCGAGTATTACAAACACGACTTTTACGCCGCAACATTGACGATCTGTCTGATTGTGACTCGCAACGATGCTCTAGCCATGGACATGAATTCCAACGGGTCAACGCAAACCAAGATTGAGATTCCGCAACGCGAAACGATTCTTCAGACTTTGCTTGTCTGTCGCGAAATCTGGGCACGTCGAATTTGCCAGACATACTGCCATTTTCTGTCTCATCTGAACCTGGGAACTATCATTGGAAGTATGGTGACTTTAAGAGGCAAGCATAATGGTATGTGTCTCGAGCTGTATAGAGAGAGTCTCCGCGATAGTCTTCGTATGTTGAAGAACTGTCCCTGTGGGAATTGTGCGATTGATGGGGCTAGTGTGAAGGGATCGTTCTTGAATCATCCTGAATATCTAGCAGTCTAGTCTTCACCAGGGCTTAGATGATTTATGTATATTTACGCGATGTAACGATATAGATATCCACTCAGATAACATTCATTCAATCTCCATTATACCTACCTGGTTAGACCAGACATAAGGCTACTCCAACCCAACCATCCTCAGACTATCCTCCCACAACCTCTTCGCAGAATCAACATCATACGCATAATTCGCATACCCCATACTTAACGGCCCCTGACTTTCGTTGTAAGGCGGACTAACCTGCACATTCTCTAACAGTTTACCTCCTGTCCCTTCCCACTCCTTTCCGACAGCCGCCCAAACGGTCGTCGCAGCCCCTTGTTCCGCTGATTTTAGCAAGCTTCTCAGCGTTTTCATCTTCCACATTTGCGCTAATTGTTCCGGTGGTGTCTTTTTGTTGAGGCCCGTTCCAGGAATGAGACCCGGATTCACGGCCGTAGCATGCAGACCCTGCGCACCGAACCGCCGCTCAATTTCGTTCGCCATGTAGATATTCGCGATCTTCGAGTGAGCATATCCCAGCAAAGACTGATACTCATCGGGTCTGTTCTCGAAGTTGTAATCATCAAACCTTATTTTTGACTGGCGATGACCCGTGGCTGACAGGACGACAACCCTGGAATTAAATTCTGGCGTCGAAGATGCGAGCAGCGCATCCCTGAGTGAGTTGAAAAGCGCAAAGTGGCCGAGGTGGTTTATGCCAAAGTGTTGCTCGAAGCCATCTTTTGTTAAGGCTTTGGGGTAGCCTCTTATTCCTTTTGTACAAGGTCAGCCGGGGGTTCAGATATGGAATGGATGAGGTTATGGCAGATACTTACCAGCATTCGTAATCAAAACATTAACCTTCCCACCACTCATCTCCAAAAACTTCCTCGCAGTCTCTCTCACACTTTCTAGAGAATCCAATTTCATCTCCAAAAACTCGACCTTCCCTTCCTTCCCATCAGCACCAATATTCTCTGCGACTTCTTTGCCTCTTGCGACGTTTTGGCCTGTGATGTATACGTCTGCGCCAGTAGCGTGGAGTGCGCGTGCAGTCTCAACACCGATACCATTTGTACCGCCAGATATGAAGAATATTTTGCCGGCTAGGGAGCCGTCGAGCCCTTGGTCGCGGATTATTTTGAGGGCTGTTGGGCGTGCGTCGCCGGGCCCGTTGGGGTTGGCGTGATCGCTTGCGTAGGGGGCTAGGATTGCTGACATCTTTTTTCTTATTATTGTAGTTTTGTAATTGACTAGATAAGTCTTGGAATGTGTTTGATTAAAATGAATTGAGAATCATGAAGCGATCAAGCTGGTTTATATCACCTTGGGGTTTACTCAGTTCATACTTGACATCTGGAGTTCCCCGATTAAGTCCGCGGGGATAATTCGGAGTTAGGGCACGGTTTGACTTCATTTATGGATGTGTTCTTTTTGGAAAAGTCAATATCGCTCATGACATGTGAAGATATCTAAGTCATATCTGTTTGTTGTATTCGCTTAAAATCTATTTGTTATTCATAAAAGGATCTATTTTTTATGTAGTTATGCAGGCCAATGAAGTAAGTAATGCTACCTGTATACCCGTCGCTTTTATCAAACAGCCTCCCCATTTTCGCCCATGAACATGACCAATTGTATCCTATCAACCAAACATGTCCGCTAAACCGCCAAGATCAGGTCCATCGTCAATATTGACTTTTGTTTTCTGTTGCCCCTCCATGTCCGCCGGAGCTGTCGACATGTACCGCTGTTGCATAGCGCTACGGGCCTTGCGACGCTCTTCTTTTGTACCGAGAATCTTCCCTTGTTCTGAGATACTGACACCGCGTAACCCTTCGAGCAAGGCAAGGACAAGGGCGCGTTGTTGACGTCCGGATGTTGAGCTCATAAGAGCCGTCTCGGTTTGAGATACGCGCTGCTCGTTCATGCCGGGTAGACTTAGCATAACGGAGCGCGGTGTGGATGTGCTAGAGCCGTATAGCACCCATATTGATGCGATGAGGGTTGCAAGGTCGCGTTGCATATCGACAAAGTATGGCTCATGAACGGAAGTGATGCATGCGCGAAGGACTTCTGTAGAGATAAACTCTCGAATGGTAACAGCTGTAGGTGTGTTGACTGGAGGTGCAAAATCGACTAGAATAGAGCGAAGAACTCTGGTGATGATGCTGCCACATCTCGTGTCTTGCATGCGTAGAGCATGGGTGCAGAACATGAAGACAGGCTCTAATATGGTTGGATTAGAGAGAACAAAGTGCCTCATGGAGGTTTCCAGCGAAACCGGCGGCTGTGGTGCGCTTGGATCATCGCTAGTAGCTGCATCTGGATCTTTGAAAAATTAGTTGGCAAGACTTTGAGTATAAGTACGTTGATTTCAAACTTACCACCTCTTTGAGGGTCCAGAAGACTAGCCACCATGATGACCGCCGAATAGGTCAACTGCCGAAGGATGCTTTCATCCTTCATTTCCTCAGTCAAGTCTCCCTCAACAAGACCAGCTTTACGTTGCTCAATATTATCCCACTCCTCAGTCACCTTTTTGTCGACTTGCTTGAACAAGGTACTGATCATTGGTGGTAGGAATTGCTCACGGAATTGAACAGGGCAGTCATCAATAAGACAACGAGAAATATTCAGCAGAATAGAAAATTGATGTGATGATAAATGTGTCGAGTCCTTGAAAAGGGCCTCTGACAAGGGTCCTGGTAGTTCCTCAAATCCGTAGAAATATTGTCGAAGTCGACTCATACTGAATAGCATTGAGTAACACGACTCTCGTACAGCTCGAACTTTGCCTCGAACTGACGAGGCAAAACCTTCCAATGTGGCTTTCGACGTAGTGATCTTGGTGTAAAAGTCATCTCGGCTTCCAGTAGAGATTCCGGCTTGCCAAAATCGATCCATAAGTATCCGACCGACCACAACCCTCATATCCTGAGAAAGGCTGCTCCAATTCGAGGGATTGTGAAAGGCATGTGCATGGCTTAAATCATGTTAGCCGGACGAAAGCCAAGGATCATGAATTACATACCCAATCAGCTGCAATAACGTAGGCAGAATAGTAGGGATTACGTCCCGCCAGAGAGCACAACCAAGATCATACGCGGCATCAGTCCGCTT
Source organism: Talaromyces ruber (assembly GCA_022813215.1). NCBI lineage: Eukaryota > Fungi > Ascomycota > Eurotiomycetes > Eurotiales > Trichocomaceae > Talaromyces > Talaromyces ruber. The sequence continues at coordinate 395,745 of JAKLMW010000026.1, read as the reverse complement.
GAGCTTTTCAGTTGATACTGCAAGCAAAGTTTTGGTTCCGCGCAAAGGGAGTTGCTGTTCTCAAACATTAGAAAAGCATATTAGTGGATTTTTTGGGTGTTCGTACCTTAAACCGTAAAGCAAGTTCTGCTTGAATATCTTTCCCTACAGTATCCAACGACACAGCCGACCAATCTTCGATGCTTGCTGCCCGTTTGCTTTGCATGTATGGGCCTACTTTCTCCAGACCCAGTAGCTCGCAAAATCCATTGAAGGAAGACGACATATTCCTAAATTCTTCATTTTGCCATGCAGTTCGAACGGGTTCCATGAAAGAATTGAGTCTTTCCTCGCGAATATGAGGATCAACATTCTTTGTACGTTGTCTAGATAGGATGTTAGCAATGAGTGAATTTATGTCTCGAGTAAGTGGTGGCCTACGTGATGATCAACAAGACCGAAATTAGCTCAGTCTGCAGCTTGTCGTCTAATTGATGCGCAGCCGCAATCTCCCGTATCTTCGGCTCTAGCACATCGTAGAACGTCTGTGAATGTCAGCGCAAAGCTCATCTAACACCTTTTTTTTTTTTTTTTTTTTTTTTTGTACTCACAAAGAAGTAATCGGCATAACGCATTGACAGCCTACGCAACTCATGGCTCGCCAAACTATGAAGTTCTCTGACAGCATCCGAGTAAGCTGGGTATTGCGGCTGCTCTTCGAGATGGGTCATCAAAATATGTTCCAAAACTTTTAATGCAAAACTCGGTGTTTTGTCGAGAGCCTTTGAAGATATATCAACAACAAGTCTTATGACTCTCTGTTTGAGTATGGGATCCTAGAAGCTCATAAGCATCGCGTGTCTTGATTTCCAATTGATGATGGCCTACCTCAAAATTCCTTTGCATTAAACTCATGGCCCAATTCTCAATCGCCTGCTCGAGTTGAGTTCGCTGCTGTTCCTATCTATATTATTAGCAACTACAAAGTCATACTCATACAATATTGGCCTTACGTCTTCTTGGGGGCTGCGGCCATGTGCTATGATCCACTTTTGATAGCCCTTGAGGGTAGCTTCGACAACAGAGAACTGAGTATCAGCGCGCATAAGTGGAAACGATGCTTTTTGAAACGCTGCGACTGTCTTAAAGTTAGCAAATATCTCTGATTTGAGATGACTGAACATACCACTGAAGGGCTGAACACCACTGTAGAGATTGTTGAGGTTCTGGTCTACGCCAGAAAGGATATGTGGAACCGCTTCATAAGGCCGTTTTTGAACGATAACCTCTATCACTGTAGAGCAATAGCGGCGATAATTGCCAACAAATGCGTGACGTTCCGGCATCGTATCTATGTCCTCGTTCAAGAAGAGGATTGTGGGATCTTCTGAGTCTTCTGGGAGGTTTTCCCAACGAACTAGCCGTTGAGTGCAGATTTCTAGCAATGGTGCAATCAAACGTGTAACAAAGTCCATTTGCTCTACTCTTTCCGCTGTGAGCAGTCGTGACCAGGAATGCAACACCGGAATTGAGACCGTCAGACTCTGGTGCCGTAGAACCTCTATCAGAAACTCAAAAAGAAAAGGTATGTCGGTTCCAGTAGCGCTCTGTAAATCAAGATCCTTATCCTCTAGAAAGGCAGCTGCATAAGACATCAGCTGTAGGGAATAGATTAGCAACGGATTGGCTTCACACAGAGCGATTCTAGACACACCTCTGAGACTTTTTTACTTATATTATATCTCGTCTCGTCAATGTCTGTAGCATCAACAGCTGTCCACTCATATAACTGTCTCAACAGTGCCAGGTGATTCACGTTGTAGATCTGCTCTACCAAGGGGGCGAATTCATCGACGTCGACATTTGATCTGCTGTACAAAGAATGCAAGGCTTCAATCGCGGCCTATGGTCAAGTTAGTCTTTTGTCTGAAGTTTATGAATGGCGAGCAATACCAGAAGTATATGTTCATTTTGTGAAGTGAGACTGCGGCATATTGTCGTAACGATATCGCATGTTATGATAGCTTTAGGTATCGACCAAACCAGTGCGGACCTTAGTACTGCGAGGGCTTTTAAAGTGCAATTCTTGGCGTCGCGTGAGGTGTTGACGCTGCCGAGGCATTCACCGATGAGAATGCATATCCTAGAAAGCCATCCGTCATCTAGATATCGAATCTCCTGTCGGTGGTTTTCTCTTTCCGGGAACGTCTCTTGAAACACAGCGAGTGGAGTGAATATTTCAACCAAAGCCCTGTTCAGATCCGTGCCCCTTAAAGACGATGCGGTGTCCTCTCGGTAGAATATATCCTCTGAAAGAGTTTCCAGGATTGACAGCACGATCTCTTTGTGAATAACACTAGCGTTCCACAAGTTGAACAAATCTTGGTCCATTCCGTTCCAGTCAATACCCCAACTCCTCTTTGCCACCTCGGTCCAAAGCTGGGCGACCTTATTGCGATAGTAGCTCGGATCCGTTTGTTGTACTCGCCGAGAGAGTTCCATGATCATCTCCTTGAGCTCCATGATTTGATTGCTCTGCAAAGCAAACCCAGTATGAAGAAGAACGTGGTCAAGCAAGGACAGTCCAAAATGCCGAATCAGTGGTGAGTTGTTGATATCCGAGGCAAGCAAGAACCCAGTACGCGCCGCGTGTTCATCTTGCTTTTTTGATTCGAGAAACTGAAGGGCTTCCGCACGCAGTGCGTTTGACGACATGGGACTATGGGAGACCTCCAGAGCATGGATGACGTCGGCCATGCCGTCTGCAGTGGCTTGACCACCTGTAGCCATGGCCGATTGTCGGTACAGAATCTGATATTGGGAAACAAGCGAGGTCGTCTTTTTTCCCTTTTCTTTTCTTTTTCCGCTCTCAGAACTGCACGGCTGGCATCATCGTGTGCCCTGGTGCCTTCCCGTTTGTTGTTGTTTTGGTGATCCCTTTCCTTCCTCGCACCCTAGCTGTTTGCGGATTGTCCTGCTGGATGTTCGCTATGTACCTCAATCTCTCCGCGAGAAGCTGATTTTACAAAATTGCAGCTTGCCGATCTGGTTTATTGTGGACAAAACAGACTGTTTGGTCAGTGACGAAAGCGTTTGCTTTGACTGGGCTTGGCTTTTTAAATAGCTGGTGGGTCGCGGTCAGATTGGCTCAACGCCTGGAATCTCTCCGTCGAAATCTGAGTCCGAAAAAACGCGTAACAAATTTAAGATGTCCAGAAAGTGAGAGGATCCGTCTCCCTCCTTCAGACTTACGACGTGTGCTGGATATCGCGAATCGAATAGATATCCTAAAAATCGCGCAGTGCCGCTATTCGATGATCAAAACATCGGTTGGTGTGTTTTGGTTGCCTCCGGTTCAGTCTGACGAAGGATTCTCAGAGCAAAATACGGGAAGTTCCAACGCGTGACCGATTTAGCAAGCGTTATTCGGATCTCAACCCCAGAGCTAAGCATACAGGTGAAAAGAGCTCTACAAAAATGGAGCTGCCCGATGGATGGATGTATGAACGAAGCAAGCGTTGACAGGCTAAGACTAATCGGGCTAATGGCAGGTGGGTCTGTGGCTGAGGTCAGGTGACATGCTTGCTCTTATAAGCATATTTTGATTCTGAGTTGCTTATAAAGTTATTTTTCTTCAAGTCCCATGCCCTAACATGTCTACATTTGATTCTTATCCTTTCAAGCTCGTTCCTAGAGGTGTGGTATGACTCAGGCTAGACAGTCATCACCGACTGGCCATGAACGAATGTCCACTCTACCTGACAATGTGCTACCTCGGAGCAATTCCTCATGCTACCTCCAACATCTGACTCGTTCTTTTGAGTGATGGAAACGTTATGATTGGATCTCTAGTCTCATTTTTGCGATTCAAACGACTCAGTAAGTGATGAAGATGACCTTATAAATGAGATTCATCCTGTGCCTTAGATCAACAATCCATTTCCTACCTACTCGGAACTTTTTTCTTTCTGGTAACTACATATGTAGGTACTTCCTGACGCACTACATTCAATATCTTGGTTACTTGCAATCCAAGCGCTCTGGCTTCAAGATTGGAGCCATGTATTCACTTTATATTAGAAACCAAGTCATCTCTGCCAGCTTCCCGAAGAACCTATTCTGACGCTCAGGGACCACCTAGATTCATTCCCAGCAGCAAAGGCTTCTCTAGCATTGACCTGTCGTCACCTTTATGGTATCGTCGATATAGACCCGTGGCATGCCCTCAAGACCAGGGACAGTAAAGATCGAGAAGAATTCTTCAATCCAGCAGCAATAGAAATTACAGATAATAAACTAATCAAATATCATGTATATTTATTTACTTCGGTTCCCGGATACTTTTACCACTACAAATATTCGATCCTTCGTCCAGCGTCTGACAACATTGCCTTATAGAAGTAAATGAAATTCAGAGCCTGGAATAAGTGACTTGAGCAAAGACGGTATCTAGACAATGATGAGAAGTACTTGCAGGAGAGCGTGGGCAGGCCCCATCTACACAGCATGCATAATAATCCATATATAGGACACCTCGTGCACCTGTGGAACCAGTGGACACATAGATATTAGTTTGAGTACTTGCATCTTTAACTGGCGAAGGAAAGGCATCGTCCTGGACCAGGCTATGACATTAGTCTGGATCATCTTTCCCGAGGGCATTGAAGGGACTCGGAGACCGCCGGGCGTTGTAATTCTGGTGTCTTCCGAGGCTTGCATATGTCGCCATGACGATAGGGAAGAGTTCAAAGACTTTCTACACCTACGCTTCCATAAGTGCGTTAGTTACCCCCAGGTGGTCACAAATACGCATGTGTTCCTATTTATGGCTCTGAGAGATTTATGCAAGCACCAAACGTTCCGAGACCCCTTCAATAACACGGACGACAACAATGACAATCTGGCCGCAGAAGTCTATTTGGTGGAAGTGGGCTTGGACACCGCGAGTACTGGAACTATCAACTACAGATCGTCGTCAGATATCGTACCGAAGGGAGTCTGGCCATCAGAAAGTCGGTGCTTCGAGTGTCCTGATGTGAGCTCAACTTCCACATATGCGTCGAACGAGTAGTCGACCAACACCTGTCACTGATTATGAGCGTCACCAGATGGTACAACGTGGGTCAAGGAAAGAGTCCTGGAGAAGGTGAAAGGTCACGTCATATCAAACATGATTCTGAGCAGCCTAATTCCTACAATGTAGGAAGTGGTGCCGTTGGGAAAAAGTTTGAGGAAGCTCCCAGTCTGTCGCAAACGGAACTCTTGGATCGCATCACTCTTATTTTGGTATCGGGACAGTATAAGAACTGGAAAAGAAACTTTGACAACGAGGCTCGGCCTGTCTTCGATGATCCAGGAAAATATGTTCCGCAGACATGTCCAGAAGGTGACCGGGTTCAGTCAGAGGACTTGGCAACATAGGTGGAGGGAGAAGATTCCGGCAGGAGAGGCAGATGTCCAAAATCTTAGGAAGTGGTATCTGATGTTTACCCTAAGTCATGGTTGATGTATGATATCAGAAGCTTCTACCTAGCCAGGTATTTTCGTCCCACATATTAGCTGTAATGCAAAGAGACCGAGAAAGCAGAACCCAATTCTCATTTATCAAAACAACCTTCTAAAATTATGTACATCATTCATCAACACCCTCTTTGGGTTGGTTCTGCGCTCCTTGACCGAAACCGGCAGAAATAGAATCATATTTCTTTACGACATATGGTTGAAAACCTACAAATAATTGCAACGAAACACGAATAAAATTGTGTACATTTGCAGAGAGTACTTCAAGATCTCCTACAGTGCATGTTCCTGCGGGTTGGTGTTCTTGGATTTGAGGTTTTGCGAGTTCACTATTGAGTGACGTTGCTGGGGGTATATGTGAAGCTCGGGCGGACGAATCTGCGAACATGTTGTTAACATCTCCTAAAGATAGTTTAACTCCAAGGCAAATGGATATATCGCACCTGTCAGAGTGGTATGGACTGGTCTCAGTGCCGAGAAGCTCCTTCTCACGAGCCTGATCGGCAAAGTGTCGACGGACCTGGTCACGGTCTTCTTCGGCTTGAAGGAGGGGAATAAGGTGGATACGAGACCACATCTTTTCACGGGCGAGTTCACTAAAGAAGTAAACATCGTGAGCACTTTATCCAATCGCTGAAACAGTATCCAAAGATGCGTCCGATTCGTACGTCGGTAATCGCAACCAATGCGGAAGAGTGAGCACATACTTCAATTCACGAACTCCGTAATAATATTTGTAGAAGCCATATCCCATAATCAAATGCATGCCAACGAGGTAGGTGAAAGGCTTGAAACCGCGGGCAGGAATGTTGCGCTATACAATTCACATCTGACCGTTAGCATGGAGACGATCGAGTTTGTGCATGCTTGTCATATTGATCGGTGGGAGTGACGAACCTTGTACTGAACAGGGCGATAGCCCCCAGCGGGGGGCATATCCTGCGGCATTTTGCTGGTTTCAATGGATTGATATGAACCCTTGAAATGTGGTTCAATGCTTGGAGAAGTTAAAGCTCGGTCGGTGGTGGTCGGGAAGGTGAAGGGATGATGTTGAGTAGTCACGTGATTGTCCAGAATTATCGCAATATGATTGGGGCAAGCTTACTTAAAGTGGGACAATTTAACCAACTCAATTCTTGCGACAAATTTATTTCGCGTTTGAAGACGTTCACAGTTAATTTCAAGCACGACGCCATGGAGGAAGAAGAAAGGCCGAGAAAGCTACAGAAGACGGAGCATGAAGATGGCATTGAATCGCATTTGGCAGAGAATGGCGAACCCATGATGTCCGGGGCATTAGAGACTGGCGACGAGCCCGCTGTCGCAGACCAGCAAACTTCCAAGGAAACGATCAAATCGACGCCAACCGCCGAAAAACCCGAAGAGCAATTGAATGATAACGAAAAGCAAGAAGGGGCAACAGGAGAACCTGGTACAGCGCAGGCAGCCCCTCTGTCGAAAAGGCAGCAAAAACGAATGCTCAGACAGGCAAGGTGGGATGAACAAAAAGAAGAGCGCAAAAAACAACGAAAAGAGAAAAACAAACAGCGCAAGATACGCAAAAGGGAGGAATGGCAACACATTATAGAAGAAAATGGAGGCAATGTTCCTGAGAAAAAGCGATCAGTTCTTGTCCCCATGACACTGGTGATTGATTGTGGATGGGACCATTTGATGGATGACCGGCAGCGGATTTCACTCGGCTCGCAAATCACACGAGCTTACTCGGATAATTCAAAGGCGCCGTATAGGTCTCATTTGGTGATATCTTCTTTTGACAAGTTGTTGAAAGAGCGTTTTGATACAGTGCTTCGCAAAATGCATGAGAATTGGAGGGGGATCAAGTTTATGCCAGAAGATTTTGCGCATGCAGCTGAGCAGGCTAAGGGAAGAATGAAAGGATCTCATGGTGGGCAGCTGGCAGGTGTCTTCGCAGACAAGGAAGACTTTCCGCCTGAGGATGGAGAAGTCATCTACCTGAGCAGCGACAGTCCCAATACGTTGACCGAGCTCAAGCCGTACAGCACATATATAATCGGTGGACTGGTAGACAAGAACGTACATAAAGGAGTCTGCTATCAAAAAGCCATAGAAAAGGGCATGAAAACTGCAAAACTGCCCATTGGAGAATACCTGCGCATGGCTTCGAGACCTGTCTTGGCGACCAATCACGTTGCGGAAATCATGATGCGATGGCTAGAGCTTGGAGATTGGGGGGAAGCCTTTTTGCAGGTCATTCCTCAACGAAAGGGTGCCGAGAAAAGGGCTAGACCGGATGACGAAGAGGACCCTGCTGCTGAAGAGGAGTCAGAGACAGCTGCTGATAATGCAGACATGGCATCGTCAGGCGAAGAGGACGGCGGTGAAGCCGAATAGCCTAAAGACGCCGCTGGGGCAGCATGAAGCGTCTGTATCATATGCACGAAAGGCTGCTGTCTAGGTATTACATTCAGCGCTTTATGTTGTATCCATTTGACCATCTCTTATATAGAACCTATCCTTCTTTCACAATGGTGGGAAGCGCTTAGGGCTAACAAAATGCAAATAGCCCACGATTACCCTCATAGGGATCGGAGGAAGTGGTTTTAATGCTTCGTTGGTAGGTAAAGCAACCTAAAGTTTAGTTCTTGTAGAGGCCTCGGGCAGCGTTCGGCATCCTCCGCAGATAAAGAACGACGCTCTGTAAACATCATATAGGCTATAACTCTCTACTTCACAAGACAGTACAAGACAGTAGGGACAACCGCTTGCCAACATGAGCGCGGCGCGCCAGGCATCCCACGCCTACCCCGCAAAGCGGGCGAAAATGGGCGAGCGAACCATGCTGGCTTGTACGAACTGTAAGCAGCGCAAACTCAAGGTACCCAGGAGCTACTCCAGGGCATCAAAGACTTCGAAGCGGAGACGAACATTGATTCGCTGAATTGACTTGGGAGCGCTACAACAGCTGCGAAAGATACCGACCACTACCCCCAGTGAACGAGTCACCGGATGTTTCCTGGCCTTCCACACCCTCCGCCTTTTTGTTTGGCTCGACCCGGCGGTGCGCCATTTGGGGGTCTCGTGGGGTTGCAAGTAGATCTTATTGTTTATCTAGATGGGACGAGTCAGAACACATTCGACACGACTACCTTAGACAATATATCGCACAGCTCACTTCAATAACCAGACATGTCACCAACAGTAACATCTGCCGTAGACGATACTCAAGCGTCGCAAAATCCCAAGCCCCTCACGACGCCTGAAAGGCCGCTGCATCACATTCCTTGGCAGGAAACTCCGCTAGAGTAGAGAAAATGGCAGCTTGAACAGATGGCCGGTGCTAGCTGGCGTATCATTTTACGTGGTAGGACGAATCGAGGAGCAATATGGCTGCAGATTCCGACAATTGCTGACATTGTCCCAGATCCCATCCAACCAGAGACATTCTGGATCAATCCGTATGGCGTCCATTTTGGTGTGCCCACAGTTTCGGATATGGTGCACATCGACCACGAAGGTAATCGAATCGGAGGCGCTGACGCAAGCGTGAATCGCCCAGGCTTCATTATCCACTGAGCAATTCACGAGGCACGTCCAGACCTGCACGCAGCGTGCCACATGCACAGCCCTTATGGCAGAGCGTGGAGCACATTTGGGCGCGGTATCGACATGCTCAACCAGGATAGCTGCATGTTCTACGAAGACCTCTCCGTTTACGCGGGCTTTGGCGGCGTTGTGCTAGCCCCGGAAGAAGGCGTCAACATTTCACGCGCTTTAGGGCCACGGAACAAGAATATTATCCTGCAGAACCATGAAATCCTCACTTGCGGGGGCACCATAGCGGAGGCTGCGGCCCTCTTCATCGCACTCGAGCGTGCTTGCCATACCCAGCTGTTGGTCAAATCGTCAACTGCCCCGACCAACGTCGGCGGTGCTGTCTCGGGCCTGTCCAAGACCTTGGTCTCCCCTGAGGAGGCCGAGTACACCAAGAAGAATACGGGTACGCCCGAGGTCATGTACATGCATTTTGCGCCTGAGTATCAACTTATTTTGAAGGAGACAAAGGGCGAGTTTCTTTCATTCGAATTTGTACGGCTGTACGATAAAATCACTTCTCTTGCGTCGTAAAGGTGTGCGATTAGTTTTCGAGGCAAGGAATTTAGTATTCACGTAATGGATTTATATTTTCAAATGTTGAGATGACAGCTTCTGCGCCCAGCAAGCCATCACCTGAAGATATTGAGGATTCTTTCGTAAAATACTTTCACTTAACATAGAAAGGTCACCAAGCAGCAGCGAATACCAACGACTGGCCAATCATGAACTCGAATATGGGCCCATACGAAAGATGTCGAGTGTAGAAAAGAGGAAGATAGGGCATGTCGGGGGAAGCCGTGGCCATAGCTACTATACTGCCGATCTATATTTTTTTTAGTTGTTGAACAGATCGTACGATATCGCATTCAAATAATCCTTAGGAAATACTTTGTCTTTGTTATACGATATTTACTAAAACTTCATAAAGTACTCATTTTCTATTGCATCTCATTGCATCTTCCTATCACACGCACCCCAGTCCACAGCGAGAAATAGCTCCTCATCACCCCGCTTGAGCTTTACAATGGCCATCATTACATCAACAAAGCCACGAGTCGTGAGCCTAGGCGAGCCCAATTTCGTGGGCAAGGAATACCTCAGAGAATTCGAGACAGAATTTCGCTACTCTGTACTGCCCGCCACCAACCGCGCTGAGACTCAGCAGATGATCCCCGAGGACATCAAGAATAATGGTCCAATTGACGCCTTCATTATCCGCATGGGCACTCCACCCTACGAGCCTTTCGATGAGGACTTACTCAAGGATCTGGTTCCCAATTGTAAGATCATTACGTCTGCGAGTGCCGGATTCAATGAGTTCGATGTCGAGCGTCTGAGGGAATGTGGTTTTGTAATACAGTCAATGCTGTGGCGGAGGCTACTGCTGATATGGCTATATTCTTGACATTGGCCACGCTCAGGAATACAACTAATGCGGAGAGGAGTGCTCGCAATGGTGAATGGAGATCAGGTGCTGGCTTGGTACCGGGTCGTGACCCCGGGGGCTTGACACTCGGAATCGTGGGTATGGGAGCTATTGGAAAGGTGACTATGATCATAGCCTCACAGTTGTTTACAGTTTCACTAACTCGTAAATAACCAGTATATGGCCAAAAAGGCTCTCGCATTCAACATGAAGATCAAATACTACAACCGCCGACAACTCCCCGCCGAGGAGGAGGCCAAGTACAACGCCACCTACCGCTCAACTTTGCACGAACTCCTTGGATCTGCCGACGTCATATCTCTCAACTGCCCCTTAAACACCGAAACAACGAGTCTAATCGGAGCCGCTGAGTTCGCAGCCATGAAAGACGGCGTGTTCCTCGTCAACACAGCCTGCGGCGCCGTTATCCACGAGCCCATCCTCATTACAGCGCTTGAAAGCGGAAAAGTGGCTCGCGCTGGCCTTGATGTCTTTGTCAATGAGCCTACTCCTGATCCGTACTTTTTGAAGAGTGATAAGGTCATTGTTCAGCCTCATTTGGGTGGGTTGACGGATGCGGCGTTTATGAAGGCTGAGAGAGTGTGTTTTGAGAATATTCGTGCTCTTTTCACGAAAGGGAAGCCGAATTCGCCTGTACGGGAAATTAAGACTAAGGTGTAAAAGGGCCATTCAGGATGACATCTTGAAGCACTGATTCTGGTTGCAATGCATTAGGTAAAAGAGGAATAGAGAATAACGCGGGTTACACGTACATATACATGTAGTGTATGATGCATATACATTGAGGTCCATGAACGTAGCATCAATGTATTATGTAAAATTAAATATAGATGAAGCCCATGATTGTCTACTACCTACTTACTAACACTACAAGCTAGCTCTGGGACCAAGACAAGAGTCCGTAACCAATGCTATGTTAGCTATTGGCCGAGGCCCCTTCGAGCCCTGCATAATTTCATTAACAGGACTCTGCTGCTCCCCCAGTGTCCTCCATCTCCAAGCCTTAATAGCCGGTCTTTCGCAGCCAACCCCTTCGATCACATCAACAACCCAGTTCCCGAGGCTGGGAAAGTACTTGAAGGCATGGCCACTCCCGCTCGTCGCCACCATTAATCCATTCCTACCCGGCACCCTGTCAATGGTAAGATGATTGTCAAAACTATCATTATACCAGCAGATGCGAGTCATGGAAATATGAATTCCTGCTTCTCCGAGTTCGGGCAGATAGTCATCTAGAACAGTTTGAATTACGCTGAGCGCTTGTTTTGGTATTGCCTTGATCGTGTCCCCTTTGGTCCATCGAGTAATGGGTACACTGCGTTCGTGACCATCACTCTGTACCTGAGGATTTGTGTATTTGGTGCCCCGGTAGCCGATCTTGAGCCACCCATCTTCCGTACGGGGGAAGCCGTATAGTCCACCACCATGGCCGTCACGCATCTTGTGCTGCCAGCTGGGGAAATTCTTGGGCACGAACCGATCGTAGAGAGAAGAGTCCTTCGGGATCTTTAATAGCGCCACTGAACCTGCCGTGGCCTCATTTAGTCCATCTAGGGCTGGTATGATTGATGGGGTCCAGCCTCCGCATGCGAGTATAACCATGGAAGCTCCGTGTGTCTTGCCATCGGCTGTACGGATACCGATTAAGTTGCCCTTGTCGTTATGCAGTAGTTGCTTCAGTTCGCCTGCTACGGGGTCGAGGACGAATCTGGCGCCGTAGCTACGAGCTTTGTGTAGCGCAAAGCGACAGGCCTTGTCGGCATATGTCATACCACCTGTGCGATCAAACAGGGCCACGTTTGGTCGTCGGGGTTTTGTCTCTTGAACGGCTCGAGATTTAGGCCGAGTGACTTTGCCAGTTGTTGATCGTGTGCATTGGTAGTGACGAGCTGGGTATTCTTGGGCATAGACTCGAGGCTAGTTTGCTCAAAAGGAGGCAACACAGGACCATCGGTCATAGATAAGTGTCCATTGTTGACCCAAACACGATCTGAAGTAGTCATACCCGGAGGTACCGTCTGGCCGCTCTGTAGTTCGGCGTTCCACTGATTTCAACCTTCCACGGCGTCGAGAGTTATATCCTGATAGATTATATCCTTGCCATAACCTGCTCTGATGATCTTGTTGATATCTGCAGATGCTGCATCGCAGCCCTTGAAGTACGAGTATAGTGATTCGTCGTACGGTTGTTTGTCAAACACAGTCACATTGGTATAACCGCGGCGGGCAAGGTGCAGAGCTGTACTGAGGCCAAAGGCGCCCGCACCCACAATGATGACCGGGTCTTTTTTGTTCGGACTTCTGGACACCATTTTGATTGGTCTTCAAACACGGACAGTAGGCTGATAGAGAATTGTGTATAGCATGATTTTTGCTTATTATGCCAGGACACCGTGCGAGAGGAAGTTCAGTATCATTCGAAGCAAGTCTATAGAATGCGGTGGTCGGATTCCCCCGAGATAACGAAGACAGAAATTCTGCTTTGATATAAGTAGAGATGGTAGAAGTTCATCAAGTCAATAACACCCCACTGTCATATGATCCAGAATGAGACAATGGAATGTACTTAAATGAGAACTAGCATCAGATGTAGGTAACTGACCCGGCTTGGGCCCTCGGCTTCTACCGAGTGCTAACAGTGTGCTGTGACCAGGATAGTTCCCTGACTCTTAAGTAGTACACCCATCTTATCGCTACAGTAATAAACCCTAAGCTAAACAGATCCGTCAATGTAGGTATTTTCTATCAGATATTCAGGAGCTCATGCCCTCGCCGAGTCATTGCCATTAGACCGAGCATTTGGCGATTGGGGTGAAGAAAGACTACGTACAGTGAAGAGAACACCGGCAAAATGAATGGCTTTCAAGAACTCAACCCCCGCCAACTACATCAAAAATATCAAGACCTCTCCACGGTCTTTGATTGCCAACCGTACGCTCTTGACGTCGTCGGCACTCTATGCACTTGCTGGAATCCCCCTGTGTAAGTTACTTCACTTCCTACTCAGGGCAAAATCGACTAATTGGCTGCTCAGGTTGGGACCAAGGTTCAAGAGCCACTATACCCTCTCTTCCAGGCTTCTCCGCAGAGTTTGGAATCACGTCAGCATCCAACCCGAGCCAGGTTTCCAACTTCGTCTCCCTAGTATACATAGGATGCGGTGTCGGAGCCGCTCTTTCGTTCTTCATCAACGACCGTGTGGGCCGATTATGTTCCCTCCGTCTGTACTCCTTTATCTGGGTTGTCGGCCAGATGATTGCCGATGGCTCTCAAGGAAACCTCAAGACCATGTACTCAGGTCGAATTGTGGCTGAATTCGGCATCGGACCTGTCTCGCTCGTGGAGATTGCTCCCTCTGAGATTCGGGGTCTACTCACCACCTGGTTCAGCGTTGTTCTCTTGCTGTCGCTTTTCCTGGCCGCATTCACAGTCTACGGCTGTTTTGTGAGCATGGCTGCTAGCTCGTTGCAGTGGCAGGTTCCATTCTTTGTGCCAACCATCCTCATGGCCTTCGTCACCGTCGCCAGTTTCTTTGTAAGTGAGAGCCCACGCGGGCACTTCCTAAAAGGTCGCGGTGAAGAAGCTACCACTGCTCTTGTGAAGATCCGTGGCCTGCCACTGGATCATCCTCGCGTGCAATCCGAGTTGCATGATATCCAAAAATCTCTCGCCAAGGAGCGCGCCGCTTATGGAAATGCCACATCGTATTCCATTCGGGGCCTGGGAGATATACTGCGAGAAACTTTTCTGGTCCCGGCAAATCTTCGACGTACTCAACAAGCCTTCATATCATATGCCCTGGCTCAGCTATCCGGCGCCAATAGCATCACGACGTATCTAGTTCCTATACTGAACTTGGTCGGTGTCAATGGCGGTACTTCGTACAGTCTCTTCATTGCTGAAATGTATGGAGTAGTCAAATTCATCTACACTCTGATTGCCAGCTTCTTTTTTGTCGATGCTCTTGGTCGTCGAAACAGTCTGTTTTTTGGAATCACGGTGCAGATGATTTACATCGGCGTCATTATCAAGTACCACCAAGCAGGACCCGTACCTAGTGCTGCGGGACAGGCTGTTCTCGCGGCCATTTTCATTCATGGGCTCGGCTATGCTGTAGGTAAGTGATTATTTTTCAGTCTTAACCTGCAAAATTTCCAAAACTGACTTCCACTGCAATACAGGTCTTCTAGTATTGCCCTACGTATTTGTCTCCGAACCATGGCCAAACCAAATCCGTTCATTCGGCGCCGCTCTAGCTCAAACCTTTCACTGGCTATTCTTCTTCGGCGTCAACAAAGCCATTCCAACCCTTCTTTCCAGTACCCAGAACTGGGGGCGTTCCTCTTCTTTGCCGATTGGTATTTCTTGGCCCTCATCTACGCCTTCCTGGTGGTCCCTGAGACAGCCGGCGTGGATCTGGAAAAGCTGGATGCTTTGTTTGAGGGTCCTTGGTGGAATCAGTACAAGAGACCTAAGGCTGTAGTGACCCAGTGTATGAGAAGCAGGCATAATAAAAAATTCTCAATTTGAATCTCAGCTCAAAGGAGGTGGTCTTGCTTGTGTAGTATCGAGTAAGAATGGCTCCCTCCTCAGGGCTCATTTATGCTTGTGGAAATGTGGAGACTTCATAATGAACCAATCAAACAATGCCCTTAAAATTTCTGCCTCAGGCATAAAGCATGAGGTGCGCCACATGTTTTGACGACCGCCACAGCGAGTGGCGGACCTTTGCGTCACTGCCTTCTCTCGTGAAGCGGGGGTTCTTGGTTGCCGGACAACAGTCAAATATTAAATTTTGTCTCTGCTTTTTATTTCTCTCCACTTCCTCTTTCAAGTCACTCTGGACAGAAGCCGTATCTCTTTTATTTTCGGAGATCCCACTTATTTTGTTCTTCATCGCAGGAAAACAGACCTCATTCCGGACGTTGGCTGAGGCAGACACGCAGGGAAGTCGCCACCAGCAAGATGTTTATGCTCCGAAACGGTATGTCCGAACCCCTGTCAACACCCCTCCAACCTTAGCCGCCCCATGCGACACAACTCAGCCAGCGAGATGAAGACTAACAGCAATCAATCATCACAGTGAGCAAGTATCTTTTCGGAGACGCTTCGAAAGAGGCCATCATCGACATTCCCCAAGGCCAGCTATACCTCGTCCGCCCCCTGTCGCCAAAGGGATACTCCGAGCTGATCTTCAAAGACGCCGTCGCTACCATTCGTCGGACAGGGCAAGAGTTTCAGTACCAGCTTGTTGTCCAACGGGCATACGAGGAAGGAGAGGAAGAGCTCGCCGAAGAGGAAGACGAAGAAGGAGCCGCCGACGCACTAGATAAGGACGAAAGAGTCTTCTTGCTCGACCAAGCTCTTCACTTTCGATCGGTCGTTCGAGACGGCGGAGAAAAGGTTCTCGCCTGGAGAGATTTGAGTGGCGATCCCGGTGATTTGTACGAATTTGTCTGCGACTCCTCCGTTTCGCCGGATAAAGTCGCGACCTTTGAATCTGCTGCGGTACAGTGCCAGTACGAGAGGAAATACCGAAGAAGCTTCCAGCGGGCAACCGAAGAGGAGTTGCAAGAGTTTTCATTCGAAGAAGATAGTCCTATTCCGTCGGCAAGTCCGATTGATTCACCACGGGGTCCAAGCGCAGCCGAGTCTACAGCAGCTATGGCGAAGGACGTGGAGTACGCAACAAAGAAAGGCATAATCAAGCCTATTGGGGAGACTACCATGGCACCAGTGGCAGGTAACGTGCCAGAGGCCCGAGAAATCCTTGCCAAAGAACGCGCAGAGCTGCATATGTTCGATTTTGCTTCCGGTACTTTTATTTTGCAAGACAGCGAAGTCATTGCGACGGTCTTTGAGATTGGTAACTGGCATTATTGGCTTCAAATTACTGGCAATGAGAAAGAATGGCTTGGCCAGTCTGTCGTTGGCGACATCAACCCCGTGTTTAATTTTGAGTACCTTTCATTCATCTTCAACCACTACGCAGATGATGGCTCAGCATACTCCTGGCTTCTTAGATTCAAGGACCAACCGACGGAAGAGAGGTTTCAAGAAGGTCTTATGCAGGCACTATGGGAACAGTTGAATGAGATCAAATGGGAGAAGCAAAAGGCAGATGATCGCGACTATGTTCTCGATGCCTTCCAGGATCTTACTATGGAGGATCAAGAGCCCGAAAAGGAAGAAGAGGCGGAGGAGGAAGAGGAAGAGGAAGAAGAAGACGACGAGGGCCAACGAAGCGAACACTATGATACCGACGAAGAAGAGGATGATGTGCTTACTGGTCTTCGAGATGAGAACGTCAACTCTCAGCTTGCTGTTGGTTACAAGCACGATCGATCATTTGTCGTCCGGGGTTCTAAGATTGGTGTATTCAAGCACACTCCTAACAACAACCTCGAATTTTCGACAAACATTTCCAAAGTGGAGACACCCGGCGGTAAACTGTTCAGCCCTAAGAAAGTCATGCTTCATGCCGAAGACTCGAATATGATATTGCAGGATGGAACGAACCCTAACGCTTTGTATCGTATGGATCTCGAGTATGGCAAAGTTGTTGATGAGTGGAAGGTCCACGATGACATTGGTGTCACTACATTTGCTCCAGAACAGAAGTTTTCTCAGATGACGGGGGCGCAACCATTTTTGGGTGTCTCGAACAATGCTCTCTTCCGAGTTGATCCACGTCAATCTGGCAACAAGTTGGTTGATGCTAACTTGAAGCAATATGCCAGCAAGAACGATTTTTCGGCTGCCGCAACAACGGAGAAGGGGTATATTGCTGTCGCCTCCAACAAGGGTGACGTTCGTTTGTTTGACCGTCTTGGAATCAACGCCAAGACCCATATTCCAGCTTTGGGTGAGCCGATTATTGGTCTTGACGTTTCTGCTGATGGTCGATGGGTTTTGGCCACTTGCCGCACCTACTTGCTCTTGATTGATGCTATGCAAAAGGATGGCAAGAATGAAGGCAAGCTTGGTTTCGAAAAGTCTTTTGCCAAGGACTCTAAACCTCAGCCTCGCCGTCTAGGTCTGCAACCAGCTCATGTTGCTCAATTCCAACATGAGACCAAGCAGCCTTTGGCATTTACACCTGCTCGATTCAACACAGGTGTGGACAGTGAAGAGACTTCTATCATCACTGCAACTGGTCCATTCATCATCACCTGGAACTTGAAGAAGGTTCTCGCCGGAAGGAAAGATCCTTACACCATCAAACGCTACGGTGAGAACGTTATGGCCGACAACTTCCGTTTTGGCTCAGACAAGAATGTCATTGTTGCTCTTCCAAATGAAGTCAACATGGTTCAAAAGAAAAGCTTCAAGAGGCCGACTCGAGAGAGCATTGCAGGTCCTATGACTCCAGCGCGTAAGAGCGCGGCTCACCGCTTGGGTCGGAACGATATTGTCAACTCTCCTTACTAGTTATCTATCTTGGCATGATTGACGGTTCTCTTTTGTTTTGGCGTTCTCTTGCTTAATTTTTCCCACTCAGACATTGCTGATGTTTATGCCCATACCCCTGGTATCATTTTGCTTTCCCTTGACCCTTCATCGGCTTTCTTGCCTTTATGCAAATGTATGACTAGTTTCTCTTCTGTGATTTGACTTACGACTACAGTAGTTAGTAGGTAGCAATTAATGAATACATCACACGGATACAACGTCCTGTTTTCTCTCAAGTAATAGAAAGAGTGAGTGAGGCATAGCTTGCGTCAATAATATGTTGGTATCTATCAAGGAGATCGACAACTTGCAATTAAATTAAGTACTAATATACCAAATCTCCACCCCCAAAATATCAAACTTTGAGCCTTCATCCGAAAGAGGCTCATTCCCAAACGTGGGACACGAATCGCTAACACCTTTTTCAACCGAGTCGTCGATCCAAAGGCCGTAGTGACCGTCCCTATCACCAAACTTAATTAGCACAATTGTTACGAGGACGGAGATAAAAGAAGGGAAAAGGGAGGCGTACCCTCCACCGATACTCAAAAACCCCGTTTCACAGAATATCATGTAGTCGTTCATACCACTATAAGGGAAGGCTTTGAACCGTATGCGTTCGGGTGTGCTTGTGCCGCTGTTCATGCCCTGAGTCTGGGCTAATGAGAGCAGATGATTACTGTTGCCGTTGTTGATCTTTCTGTCGGATCGTAGGGTTGGTGTGCTCGCTCTCAGTGTCGTGCTTCGCACAGCATGCGTGGTGTCTGCGCTTGGTGGAGGAGGGAAGCCGGCGCGTTGGAGTTCCTCGTCTGTCATTGTATGATATTCACCACCTCCATTGCTGTTAGCTCTTTCGTCATATTCGTGATTCTCATTACATTCTCCATTATGTTGATCGTGGTTGTTATTGTTGTGATTATTCCACATCCCCTGGGTACGCCCCAGAACACTGGCCCGCCACAAAAAGCATTCCCCCGTCCCATAAAAGTGTGACGCCGGATGCGGCGCATCGGTCAAATACGCACCAAATACTGCGCCAGCACCATCATCAGACGCATCGCGAACAACAAGCACGTATCCAGCGCGTGGGTTGTGTTCGCTGATTTTGTGGCAGTGATCGTATAGCGTGCTCAGCGAAGAACCGTCACGCTCGAGGCTGTAGGCCAGACGCCATGTGTCGACTAGTTGCAAGCGGGGAGGCACGAGGAGACGGATTTCTTCAGCGAGGGCGCGGGAGAGGATTGCAGTGGTGGACGATGATTTGAGGGTTAGAGGCGTCAAGGGAGGAGGTTGGAAGGGCGAGGCGGTGCGTCTGGGTGTGTAGAGAGATGTGGAGGATGAGTGTGTACTGTTCATGTTGGCATTTCTCGCATTGCGCCTGTTGGCGGTGTTGTTATTGTTGTTCGGATTTTGGGGTGGGTCGGTGAGGCGGCGGTATAGACCGGATACGACACGGCTGACGGGGTACGAGAAGTAATTGCTGTTCTGGTTGTGGTTGTGATTGTTGTTATTTGAGGGATCTGATAGCGACGATGATGATGTGGCGGCTGTTGTGGTGGTGGTTGTTGAAGGTGGTCTGGTACCGAGGGGAGTGCCGGACCGTGATACTGATCTCGAGGTGGCAGTGGACATGTGCGATTTTTTTTTCTTCTTCTTTCTCCTACTATTTATTGAGCTTGCATGTTAAGAACTTGGAGGTTGACAGATGTTCGTAGGATCTGAGCAGTTGAAACTTGAAACTGGCTGAGATAAGCTCCACTGTTTAAAGGTTACCCCACAATCAGTCCACAGTTTGCAACACAACGAAAGGTTAAAGATTAAGCAGCCAGAAAAATTGCTTCATATGAATAAGAGAATATGGGTATATCTAACATTACTTCGTGATCTACATGTACATACTCGACTAAATGCCCGGTCGAAGATCGACAGTCTCGAATTCCAACCCCTTTGCTTCAAAGACGTGTCCCGGTCGAAGCGCATCCGTGTACAAATTCGTCTCAGCGTGAGGATGAAAGAGTCCTTTTTGAGTGCAGCCAAGTACTGACTTTAAGCCAGGAGGATCGGTAAGTCGAAATACTCCCCAGTCCGGATCTTTCGATGGAGCACAGACTATTGCAATACTCTCCGGTAGCATGGCTTGATAGCCGCAATGCGTGTGAAGATCCCTGGAGCTCATGAAGCATGTCTGCGTCGGATGTGTATGAATCCAGCCGAGCACCATGAGATCTTCAGAATCACAAAAGTCAAAAATGGCCGATTCATTGACCGTTTCACAGGTGTCGGATGTCGAT
The DNA here is from genome assembly GCA_022813215.1 of Talaromyces ruber. Lineage (NCBI taxonomy): Eukaryota > Fungi > Ascomycota > Eurotiomycetes > Eurotiales > Trichocomaceae > Talaromyces > Talaromyces ruber. The sequence continues at coordinate 375,477 of JAKLMW010000026.1, read as the reverse complement.
TCTTGCTCAGGGATGAGCAATTTAGATACAAATAAGGCATTCGAAATCAGTGTACCGCACAGAATACCGCATGTCTCAAGGTTGCGCCGAGTATTTGAATCTGCGAGTCGTAGGAATTCGTGGCGGAGATTAGGGGGTAAAAACAACGTCCTGAGAGGAGTTCCATTTTCAAGATATGCTGATGGTTTGAACGTGAATGTCGACGGGTTGAGGTCCGAGGGATCTGCCTGTGGTTTCGGGGCGACGGTCGTTTCTTTTGATGGTAAAGGTGGGCCTGTAGATGAAAGCTTGCTCGGACGCGGAGGGGGCTCTCCTATCGAATAGTGATTCTCTTTGTATTCTTTCGGAGGCGGCGCAGGAGCCTTCACTGGCTCTACCTGACTGAATGCCGGTTCTGGCACGCTTTGTTGGTATGCAATGAATTGTTTTTGTTTAGGCACAGTGGGATATCTGTATGCCGAGGACGCTTCTACTCGTTCGGGTTGAGGCTGATCGTGTCTATGTTGTGGCTCTTCCATGCGCGACCGAACTTCCTGAATGCGCCGAGCCAAATCATCCGTAGTGCTACTTTTCTCTTCACCTAGAGCTTGCTCCCAGTCTCCCCACATGCCCCCGGTCCTGCGAGTGCGTTCTTCATCATGACTTATACCCGTCGCCCGGGCTCTTTTGACGGTTTCTCGACGGTTTATCTCCCTACGAGCAATCTGCACTGCAAGCTCTCTGTTTTCTGCTGCTTCCAAGGGTTGTGCTGTACCGGACAGCGCCGGATCGGAGATGGGTGGATAACGAGAGGCCGGAGGATCATGCCGTAGTTGAGACCCCTGCATTTTCCGTGCCTCGCGGCTCTGTATCGACTGCTGATATCGTTCATAGCGTTTGTTTATCTGCGGTTTCAAGCCTTCGAGCTTCTTGATGTTGATCCTGACCTGCTTTTCTGCAGTGATAAGCCCTTGACGATTGCTCGGGTCTTTCGCATCGGGATGGTTGACCAGGTTTACGAGGACTAATTGCGCATGTCGAAAGAGTAGTAAATAAGCTTGTTCGTCGTGACCCTCACGTTCGTATATTTCGGCCTGATTAAAGAAAGCTGTTGTTAGCACCTAGCATTCGTAAACTGTCTGGACAGAATGACGAACCTCCTTGACTAAAGAATTCGCGGTCCTTAACCAGTATTTAAGCGGTATATTAGGATTGTATTCGTAGTCCTGAGCCAGACGGGTGATTTGTTCGACGTTGTGCGGCGCTGAAGAGATCCGGTTGGATGCCATGTCGTCAACTCAATGGCCCCTGCATCTGGAGGCGTCCGACAAAAGAAGATTTAGGGCAACTCTTGTTTTAAGTGTAAAGCGTTTGATTATATTGGGACATTTGTGCTGCTAGGAGAGTATCAGAGAGAGGTTAGTTTCATGGTCCTAGGTTTGCGCAGTTGGAGGCGGCGCGTTTCGGGCAGGCAGCATAAATGTCAGGTGGGGTGCGGCATCCCCAGGGTTGCTCCTTCCTTGTTCTCGAAACAACACAGGGACTAGAATAAAATAAATTGCAGTCTATTCACTTGATTGCTTACATTCCTGGCACTTCATTCATATCTCACGCTCTAGGAAGATCGAGCTATCGGCATTCGAAACGTTCACAGGGCCTCATGGCGGCGATTGGAGATAATCAGATTAGATCCGAAGCGACCATTGGTCGTCGTAGCTTGCTACGTACTTTTTTTTCCAGCGCCGATGAATTTCCAAGCTGTTTCATCCACAACAATAGCCTCGCTTTTGACATGACATCAGTCGTGGTGCTCAAATTTGGGAAACACCTTGGAAATCAGCCTTGACATATATGATAAATGTCAGATTTTAGCTTTCTTGATCCCAATCGATGAATCGTTGTTGTCGCAATGGCTTTCTCTGCCCTCGAACGAAGGCGTGCAGTTGGGCCAATACGCTGCTGGTGAACACCAAACATCGTCGACTGTTCTCTACATCTCATGAACAGTATGGAAGACTGGACGTATCACCAAAAGCGACCCCAAAGATCGAGAAGAAAAAGGGGACAGGAAGTATTCACAAGTGCAACATAGTAGGCGACAAGCTTTGTGGTAAGATCAAAATGACTGGCTTGCGATCAATGAGGGGATATTAACCGCGCCTTGCTTAGATGATATTATTCAGCAGTTATCGAATGTACTGACTGTCAACCAACCATCCGTGATTCTCGACCTATACCCCGGCCGCCCAATCTTATCCTCGAAGATCAACGACCTTGTTCAGCCTTATCGGCACATCCTCGTCGAGCCGCGCGTATCCCGAGTGTATCATAAGTACCTGAACGAGCTACGTCAGAAGGATAAGGAAAGAATCCAAGTACACAAGGAGAGAGTACATTATGGTTCATTACATGGAATCGGTTGGTTGGAGCTACTGGATAACTATGTTCCTGCAGAGGTGCCTCCAGGCACGCCAAAAGACCTACTCGTCATCGCCAACTTGACCGACAGAGTGTTCAAGAATGCTTCACGAATATGGGCAGCCCTTGTCGGACATTCTCTTCTGAATCGAGGTCGTTTTAGTGACTGGAATATTCGAACTCTCATGATTCTTCCTCCAGAGGAAGCTGAGTCGATCATCCCACGTTCAATTCGCAATAGGAGGAAAGTGGCATTACTGAACGAGGCATACTCTCGCCGATCTTTTGTTGTCGCCGAGACTGATAACACCGAAAACGTCATTCCACGAGGATACGAGCTCGTTGAGAAAAGCGCCGCTTTGGTCGCTCAACGAATGGCAGAAAATCAGATCGTTCTACCTCAGCTTCGCGTAAGAGGTACTCCAGAGTCATACACTGAAGTACCTGCAGGTCCGAGGACGGAACCATATGCTGCAAAATATCCGCTCTTCGCCGGAGAGCCGTTCAAAGAGTTCTTAGAGAAAAAGAATTTGTACGAAGGCATCATCAACAAGTACTATCAGAAACATGGAGGAACGATAGAAGCTGAAATGACAGATGCGAGGGCACGTGCCCCGGTCGTGTGTATTGCGAAAGAACTGGCCAAACAACAAATCGACCTTACGCTAACTGAGACCATTGTGCAAGCAAAATTGAATGCAGCAGATTTTGAGGAAGCAAAGCGATACAAGGAGATTGTCAAGAAGAACCCGAAAATGAAAGAGTTCGTGGACCGCAGGCGGAGTTTTTTCAAATTGCGCGCTCAGATCATGCATCTTGCAGGAGATTTGGCCAAGCTCGAGCTGCAAATCCACTCCTATGAAGAGAGATTTCTTAAATTGAAATTGAATTCACTGAAGCTTGCAGAAGACCGGCTGTATCGAGAAGCTATTAGCCATTATTCTACGAATAAGTCGAATAAGCAAGCAACAAAAATCAGCCGGGATTATACAAGGGCACGTGCTTCAGTCGTGCATCTAGCCAAAGCAGCAGATGCTGCAGTAGATCTGGCCAAGCAGCAAATTGAAATCGCCTCTCTCGAAGAGACACTAGCCAAAGCGAAGCTAGATCCAGCAACAGAGTCAGTGGAGCTTGAGCGGCAAAATTCATTCTTGGTCGATTTGAGAAAGAAGTTCATCGAGCAAAGCTCCGAAACTCTGACTCATGCTAGCAGGAAGCTGCCAAACCTAGTAAACGACTATCGTGTTGCGCTTGGGGCGTCGGGCGATATCAAAGACTCTACATTGCTCTGGGACCACCGCCCGTTCGAACCGCTGTATATATACCCGAAGGAGGTATCGCCAAAGGGGAGTGGCTGCACCGTGATCTATAATGAACCGGAATCGAAGGAAAAATTATTTGAAAAGTTTGCGATTGATGGGGCTCATGATCGGCATGACGAAGCGGTCGAAATGGCTCTCTCAATCGTAGGCACCTTCGGCATTCGGGCCAGAGAGACCGTCGCCGATATGCTCGACAAGCTCTTCCCAGGTCAATCTACTGCAGAGATTGTCAAACTTGTCCCTGATTTATTTGACTGTATCCCCAGGCAACTACGTCTTCCTATCAGGAAAGACACCTCAGAGCTGCCACCAACCACCTCCACTTCTACAAAATCGATACCAGCCTCATTCTACGACGAATTCGAATACATGCCCGACCAAATCACTCTTCAATGTCTCCCTATAAGCGCACTTATGAGCTTACTGAAAGCATACCTGAACACGCCGAACGCGAGATCATTTCTGCAGGTTAATCGCAGTCTCGGTGGATCTGCGACAATGTTTGCACTCCGCACGTGGGGAAATGACTCTTAATTTAGGTCTGGATGTCTTCCAATCACTTATTGTGTTATATGTATATTAGATCACGGCGTTCTTTCTTTTTGGGCATAGAGATGCATGGATTGGTGTTATTGTATAATAGATATAGGAAAGACATCCCCGGCGTTTGCATTGTCTATGGAAGTTTGGACCTGACTTCTTGTCAAATCATGTGTAATAACATACTCTATCATAATACATAGAACCAACCGTACGTCATATTGATATCAAAAGAAGAACTAAAGCCTCAATATTTTAAACAAAATGGCCCTGAAAGGTAGACCGGATACAGTATAAAAATATTACTGATTGATAAGTGCCGCCGATAATCCTACAGCCGATGGCACAAATTCCGGTGCCGTAGGATCAAGCCCACAGGTCTCTTCGGCCTGGCTCACGTTCACATTGGGAGGACTTCTACTTTGTGAATGTGGTGCTAGCAAACGACCTTGGCATCGCTGTGGACGTGATCTGTAGGGAATTAAGCGTTGTTGGTCCCGATCCCATGTTCGGCCGTAGTTCTGCCACCATAGTAGGTGCGGTAGGTAACCTTGCTGCTGTCCGTATTGTAGCTGGATTTGTTGTAGCGACTGCGATTGAGATCCCTGTTTTACTCCTTGCTGCAATTGTAGCGACTGCATCTGTGATGCTCGAGGTATTGCTTGCTGGACCTGTTGGTGGCTAATACCTGGTCTTGTTTGTGATCGCTGCATGAGCGGTAGATTGGAAGCTCCTTGTTGGGCTGACTGAGGAACCGCTGTATTTGTCGCCGGTACCCTCTGCGCATACTGATACATGGGTGCATAATCACGTTCCATCAAAGCGTCTATGTTCTCTGTAGCATTCAAGCAGTATTGACAGAGGATGTCGTATTCCGCATTTCGGGGACATGGGTTGTCTTTGTTGACCTGTACCATCCTTGCCAGGTTATCATTGTCAGACTTCAGGACCTTGAGCCAGGTGGGAAACTCGTCGAGGGCGATTAGAGGCTGCAATGAGCGGTCAGGACGAAGAATGTAGAATAAAGGACGGGAAACAGAGCGGGCTTCGTCTGTGTCTGTGTTTGTTTCAGTTATGCTCGCGGAGTGAGCGGACATGGCAATGTTTGGCTGGTGTAATCAAGAATAGTCGATATAAGACATTCGAATAATGAACTCACGTCAGAATCAGTAAAAGAGCGTATACTGTATGTTTGGGGTTGATGTAGATGAGTGATAGACACTGATCGGTTCTCGAACAGAGATGGACCTAAAGGTAGTTGTGAGCAAAGGAAGGAGCGTTGCAGACATTTCCGTGATTGCTTTAAGGGCATCTCCATTTGGTGCCCGATCAATTTCTACTAATTCATGGTCTCTCAGCAACATACGCTGGTCACCAGCTCCGCATATCATCCTATCGAAGAACAAGGAAAAAACAAGAAGAGAAAAAGTAGAAGAGCTCCACGAGGTAATTACCCAAAAGGGTTAGGCTGTGGTCTACCCCACGTTCCACTTCTTTGCAGCCAATCACAGTGCGACAATCGTCATCTACTTCAATCATCGCGATGTCAGTTTGCGCGACTTGACGACTGACATGTCCTCATTTCATCTTCTGATTGTGGATTCCATCACTTTTGTGTCATTTGCAATTGAAGAAAGCATCTGGCTACCCTATGGATGCCGCATAATCAACATGAAGGAAGCATCTAGCTCTAGCTCTACGGCAGCTGCAGAGGTTGCGACCCCTACAAAGCCATCAAACAGCTTCACCGTCTTTGCAAACACGATCAATGGCAAGGCTTGTTTAAACGGTAAGAAGGCACAGGCAATCAACCCCTCGACTCGGCGTCCATTATGGGATGTCCCGGTGGCAACAAATGATGATATCGAGAATGCCGTTGCTGCGGCAAAAGAGGCCTTTGAGACATGGTCGCGAACTCATTGGAACGAAAGAGCAAAGTACATAACCAAAGCCAAGGACGCGTTGATGGAAATTAGGGACGACATGGCTGAGTTGATCATGCAAGAAGCGGGGAAGCCTGTAAGTACCGTCGTAACGGGAATGGCATGCATGCTAAGATGTTGAAGTTGCAATTCGCCAAGATGGAGGTGGATCATTCAGCAAGATTCTTGTCCTATTACTGTCAGTTTCATACATCCCAGTCATATTAGCTTGCTAATAGCCAAAGCTTCGCATCCGGAACTGGAGACGAAGGTAGTCACAGACAACGATGAACTCCGCCTAACAGTCAAATATGTTCCGATGGGTGTTGTTGTAGCCATCTGCCCATCGATCCACCCATTGCTGCTAGCGGTAGCCAAAATCGGAGCAGCATTGATAACCGGCAACGCTGTGATTGTCAAGCCATCCCCCTTTACGCCCTATAGCACTCTGAAATTTATTGAGTACACTAAATCAATATTCCCACCTGGGGTCCTCCAGGCATTGAATGGCGACGAAAAGCTGGGCCCAGCCTTGGTCGAGCATCCTGATATACACAAAATTGCTTTTACAGGCTCAACTGCCACTGGAAAGAAAGTCATGGCTGCGGCTAGCAAGACTCTGAAGCGTGTGACGCTAGGATTGAGTGGGAATAATGCATGCATTATCTGTCCCGATATTGATGTCTCTGTGGTGGCTCCTCAGGTCTCGGTTGGCGCTTTCTTGAACTCGGGTCAATCTTGCCTCGCCACTAGACGCATTTATATACACGAGGAGATATACCAGGAGTTTATGCACCATATGATTGACGTGGTGAAGCAGTGGAAAGCAAGTCCTTCTTTGCCAGGGGCAGAAAATATACTTGGTCCGATTCAGAACGAGTTACGATATCGAACTGTTAAACAGATTGTCGAAGAGTCAAAAAGAAAAGGCCTCACTTTTGCATTGGGGAATGCAGATTTTGATGAGGATAACCACTTTGTGATCCAGCCTGCAATCATTGATGATCCTCCTCATGACTCTCGCGTCCTGATGGAAGAGGTTTTCGGTTTGTATCAACGATATTATTTCAACGGATATAACTGATTGATGTGCTAGGTCCTATCATATCTCTCTTTCCATGGAAAGACGAGACCGAGGTGATCAGCCGTGTGAACGATACAAAAACTGGACTTGGAGCTAGCGTCTGGTCGGGCGATATGGACCATGCAGTTGCTATCGGCGAGCAGATCGAAGCCGGCATGGTAACTATCAACAGTCACCCGGCACCGCTTCCTAGTGGCTTTTTGTCTGGATGGAAAGAGAGCGGACTGGGCGGAGAATTGGGCACCGAGGGCCTTTTGTCATATTGTAACGTGCAAACCATGTATTGCTATAAGCTGCCAGTTGCGCCGGGTTCTGCTGAAGCTGATTGAGAATAACCCCACAAAAAATGCATGTATCAGTATCTTTATTGCCCATGATCTCTTGAATCAAATCCTGATCAGAGCACGCTCAAACCTCCACCCATCATACCTAACCTCATAACCCCTCGTAAACCCAATGACCGGCTAACCACCTGGATCTTCCTGGTCCCATCCTCCGGGTCTCGCCGCATATACCAAAATATAGCAAGCCTCTGGATAAAAGATGACATTTACGTCTTGGTAAGCGGCGCTTCGAAGCCGGCGAAATACCAGGATAGGGCACCGGAGAGGGCGAATACGGAGGGAGAGTATGGCGATGCGGATGGGATAGGTGAGGGTGCTTTGTAGACTATTTGAGGTATTTTTGTCATCTGTACAGATCTGCACAATGATTTTGAGATGTGGTTGTTGATGGTATGAAATGAAATAGAGAGAAAGGTCGATGGCCCCCAATAATGAATTATCTAATCTAGATTAGCTTACTGCCTTAATTATCAGGCATTCATTCGCCTCTTCTTTATTTTTATCAACTTCCATCTCCAACTTTCGTTCTCGACTACCTACAAAAATACCATCTCGGTTAACAATAGTGCAGGCATTTGAATGAAATAGACTTCATCGATGATTATAACATCCTTGATCCATCAAATCCACTTCCTTACTAACAGATTGATAAGAGATCACCCGGCAGAGACATACCCCTGAGCCAACCCCCAGAACAGGCTTAGTGAATGAAACCACGGGGGCACACTAACCTGATAGACGACTACGTATGCGACTGGCACGTTGCTAGCCCACATGCCGTTAGCCATTGCTCGCATTTGGTATCATCCAGTCATTTTCCGTTTTTCAAGGAATTGGTTAACATGTCCCTGTTTGGGGGGGTCGTATGGTCTTGTCAGTCTTGACTAGGGCTACATGCACGTTTCAACGCGCAGATCATCCTAGCCTCAATGTCACCGTCCCCTACATAGAATAGTACTATTTAAGGGCCCGATAGCCCTCGTAAGTCTACAAACTGGCGCAAGTACAAGGGTAATCGTCCGTCAAAATGCTCAGCGCAATCGTTCTCACGGCCAGTTTGCTCGCGGCACCAGTTCTCGCCGATTTAGAGTCTGTGACAAGCAGTGGCCGCGATCGAACCTACTGGGTCCACGAGCCGGATGATTTTGAAGATGGACAAATTTACCCGGCCATCATTGCGTTCCATGGCAGTAGTGGGATAGGCTTCAACATTGACGGATTTGCCATGGAGGCTGATGTGCGATTGTCATTGCCTGCAATTCCGACTGCCTATTCTTCTGACGTGAGTTTTCTCTCAAATAAAACGATCTCAGTTGAAAGGGAGCTGATATCTATATAGCGATACTTCATCTACCCCGACGGCGTAGACGGCTACTGGGCCGGACCTACATACGCCAACGTCTCCGTAGCCGAAGACCTGCAATTCGTTAGCGACCTGGTCGACGACATCAAGTCCAAATACAATATCGACAGTAATCGTATCTATGCGACTGGGTTATCGAATGGAGGCGGATTTGTGGGAACGATTGCTTGCAGTGAAGTTGGTGGACAATTCGCTGCTTTGGCGCCCGTTGCCGGATCATTCTATACGGATGTCAATGGTACGGGATGTACGCCTGCAAGGTCGCCATTGCCGATTCTTGAGATTCATGGTGGGAGTGATCAGACGGTCTTCTATGATGGGGGTGAGGGCGAAGGGGGACCTTTGCCAGCTATTCCTACTTGGTAAATCTTTCCTGACTGAGCAGTAGCACCATAGTACTGACGAAATTCTAGGCTTGGATACTGGCAGCAACGAAACGGATGTACATCCAACTCTACGGTAGACAGTGACAGCGGTAACGTCCATCACACATCATGGATCTGTGGCGGGCAAAACGGAACATTGCAGCACTGGAAAGTTGATGCGAATGGTATGCTATTCCTGAAAATGGTGGTGAGTAAGTCCCAGCTTACAAGTCTAATTTAGGACACGACTGGCCATCGAAAACGATCAACTTTGATATGTTGGCGGCAGAAATGGGTCCCCAGCCAATTGAGGCGAATGATATTGTGACTGAGTTTTTTGATCAATTCTCCCTTTCTGATTAGCCGGGATGGATTTCTAGGAGCATTGCATTAGCTTATGCCATCTTGACTCTGGAAAGGGATCAGAAACAAATGGCTGAGTCTTTATTAGTTGACTAGACATCCATCAATTCCAACATCTTGTACTATTCCAGTCACAAAATCAAGGCCATTTCTATCCTTCCCCAAAAAAAGCAGCTGAACCCTTGAATTAATTTGTATTCTTCTACGATCTATGTATGAACATTCGACCATCACTGAACCGCGTTGAGATGGACCTCTATATACAGAATTCTAACCCTATATCATCTACTAGCTTACGCAACAGTAAGCACTAGGACAGGCAGCCGTCATTACTTGTATAATCTATTCCATCATCGACTATCCTCATACATCTGTAGTTAGTGGCCTCACAAAGTTTTGTTCCATCCCATATATGTCCAATCATAGCAATGGAACACTCCAATACAAAATCTCAGCGTAGTGAAAGGGTGATTGATACCTGCTAGTCGACAAGGGAGACAAGCCGCAGCTGTCTTGCAACTAGTGCAGACGGAGAAAAGTAATCATTTTCATCATCATGATCCAATACTTAACATTTCTCAAAGCTGACAAGTGCCTCAGGTTAAAATACGATCGAAACAGCCCTTGTGAAAGTTTGTGTTCGCCCAGGCCTTTCTCTCTCTTGCGCGTATCCGGTACGTAGTATAGAGTCAGATAGTGCAAATTCTTCGAAGGGAAAGCAGGCCGAGATTACACAGATCGTATCAGTGAATGGGCTAGATGCTTGGGCGGATGGAAGAAAACCTGTGAGTGCATATCCTGCAGGAGATTGAACAAGCTACAGGAAAATCTCGTTGATTCAGTAGAGTCCCGATGCTGGACGAGACATTCTGGTCTTGTCTATTTTTTGCGTTTAATTTGATACTCTGTATTTACCATCATGTAAGTAGGATTTTGAAGAGATCTTTTTATCCAGCTGGTTCATTCATGTACGGAACCTTCAAGCTATATCGGCTTCAAAGGTAATTCCATCTAAATAGTACCCTGACCAGCGCTAGACGGCACAGTACTCTGGATAGAGGTATACGCAGCAGCACTAGCAATATTCTTCCCCTCAAAGTCCACCAAGAAAGCAGTATCAGCCTCATTAAAAGTTCCAGAGCTGCCAAAGCCATTGACCACACAGGCACGACCCAGATACGTACTGCACACGGCATTTGTGGTCGCATCGGGCGAGGTGAACAGTTGGCCGTCCATGGGAGACTCAACAATGGTATTGATATTTTGGAAAACGTTACCTTCAGCGAGGACCATACCACCGCTGCCGATCTCAAAGGCGTGGCCGGTGGAGTCGTACCAGTAGTTGTTGACCTAGAACAACTTAGTACACATAATCTGACAAAGGTAAGGGGGGGATGTACAGCGTGAAGTAGGGTATTGCCCTGAATCTTGGGGCTGCGGCCACTAAAGTGGTAGATGTAGTTGCCCTTGAAAGTGACAAGATCGCTCGACCCATCGAGGTAGATACCCCAGTAAGTGTAGCCGTCGCATGTGGCGCTGTAGGAGGTGAGGCCGTCAAAGTAGGAGTTGGAGACGGTCACGCGATTGTCGGCGCTGGTTCCTAGGACGAGGTGTTGACGACCAACACGTGCGGTCTAAATCGTTTAGTCAAATAAAATATCGATCTTATCTCGAGGTCGTACCGTAACATGGTCGATCCAGACCAGATCGGCATCGTCGAGGGTGATGGCATCACCTCCCCAGACATATTTGGCGTTGATATCGGTGATGGCAATGTTCCTATATCCTCTTAGCTTTTTGAGTTTGAAGTAATTGTATTGATACTCACTGGATGATGATATTGCTGGCACCGCTAACAATTCGCAAACCCTTGCCCTTGATAATACCGCTGGTACCTTCACCAATGAGCGTCTTGTCCGAGGCGACAGTAATACCGAGAACACCGGCATTGTCACTGGATTGTATAAGCAAGCTGTTCCCTCCACCTTCTCGTGAGACTTACTACGTCACCGAGACAGACGGCGCACTCGGCTCGTAGTTGGCACACCAGTTATTCTGGTTGATAGCAACCTGGCATGCCGAAGCAGTACCCCAGGGAGCACATCCAGTGCTGGTTGTGGTGCCTTCAGTACCGGTGAAATCGAAGCTGTTGCAGAGTCAATAAGTGATTCAAATGGGTGGAATGCTTTACTCACGTCTTGTCCAGGACAATTACACGCGCAGATGAGTCTCCCAAATACGAAACCAGTTCGGCAGTCGTAGAAGGGTAGACTGGAGTGGCACTACCACCTCCAGTGACACCTTTGGCAAAGCCTTCTGCTGCACCAGTGACGCTGATAGCAGCTGCGCCTTCAAAGGCACAAGCAGCCAGTGCGCTGAGGAAATGAGTGTATTTCATGATGAAGTGTCGCTGTCTTTCGGTCGACTCGCGGTGTCTGATTTGTTGAAAAGCGTATTGTTCGAGGATCCGCGACCTTCTAATATACTTCAAGCCAAGAAAAAGCCGCGCAGCATCACATCCGGAGTATCGCTCATTTTGGAATTGCGTCCAAAGCCAAAAATTCCACCATACCGAGACCTCGTGGAAGTTTTCACCACTAGCATTATCAACAGCAACCACTCGCACACTAATGCCGGTAGAACTGTTTCAACAGTACTCCACTACAGTCAACATGTCCGACATCACAGCCCATATGCTGCGTGTGTTCAAATTAAGCATAACAATTTACCGGAAACTAAGGGCGTTTCAGCAAACTGGAGTCTCTGATAGGTGGAATCATACCTGACAGGGGCCGACTTGGCTGTCACTTGAAGTCATCTGAGCCCATCCTTGGATAATCATCTTCCGAATTCCGTCTAAATATCGATTTGTAGAGGGAAAACTCATTTATCAGTGAGAGTCTGTTAGGCCATCCACATCGCTCCACTCATATCTAAACTCAGTGCTGGCATCCACTCCATACGGTATGCCGAAACCTTGGACTTTTAGCAATCTAGCTGAATCGCACCTAGGTAGTTTGTATAGATTACTTCAGGGGAGATATGCCATTTGGTAAATCCACATTCAATTAAATAGCAGAGCCGAAGCCCTAGTACGGATTTGAAGCGGTTAGATGCTCAAACCCGGGTGCCCTACTGGTCAATCCTAGAGACATAGCAAGAGACTTAACTTAGTTCCAGGACAACGCATGTTGTAAATTTGCTCCGGATTGCCCAGAAACATAATAACGAATTTTTCTTGCAAGTATTTTGATCGCATAAACCAGCTACTGATTCTCTCGCGCCATCTTGACGGATGAAAGCGCACAGAGCGGACCTTGTTGCTGGGTAAAAAAAAAAAAAAAAAAAAAAAAAAAAAGCCCTCATATTTTGTTGTTGTGGAGTCATCAATTGCCTGGATGATCAAACTCGGCTTTTTATGGTTAATATCTCTATCGAGATGTAAAGGGAGAAAAGTTAAGCAGGATATTTTTCTATGGACGCCTAGGAAGCCGGTGGACGTAAAAGTAAAGCCAAGACATTTTCTAGAACATCCACACAAGCTCCACCCCGGCGTATGTTTTGGTGTTTCAAGTTTCAACCGTTCCAGCTAATATTTTATCAGATCCTGCAGGTTAAACCAACTTGAATGAATTCAAAAGTTATGCATAGCTCGCTCGCAGAACAGCTCAAACCCACACAACAATCTTTCGTCTCCCGCGCTCTACACAGTGTGTGCTCCTGATTGATAAGTAAGTCTTATGAACAACGCTAGATCACCCGGTATATGGGGCCGTGTCTTCTGACATTAAAACACACTACCAAATACTTCTCAAGTGGTGGGCCAAAAGAGATTGCCAGAGTCCGTTTAGGCCAAGAACTTCGGAGCCATTCTCTGTTGATAGTTAGTTTCCTGTAGCGTCCATGGCAAAGTATCCCTTTTGCATAATCGCTCTCACCTAAGAATGACTGCCTTTTTCATAGGACGTACAACCCTAAGGGTTAGGGCTAATGCATCCTTATCCGGGGCAGTTGACCGTACGTGAGCAGTGCAGTACACGCATTCATCTGATATATCCATCCTGCAGTCCTAAGCCGTCAATGAGTGCATTTCACATAGTCTATTATATTCTCCGACTGTTCCTACGAGTCGAAGCGAGTCGTGATAAACCGAAAATAAGCATAAACTAGAGCTGCACGTTGACATCATGTGCCAGCCCTAATCTTTCATAGAGTCGCCGACTTTTCCAAGGTTTTTATATCCATAGAAGAAAGACGAATGAGAATCTATATTTATAGTTTTTATATTTTCATATGCGCATGGCAGTTCAACGTGATCTCTGCCAAAAAGTCGACTGGCTGAAGCAGCGGCAGATGCGGCAGACCCCAATGTTTGTACGCAGTATACCATGTCACTCATGGGATCGTCGCATATATTTCCCGCCGATGAATAAATACTTCGGACTATCCGCCGACAGCTTCCTTGCAAACTATGGAACCGTACCACTGGCCGCCAAAGTTTTCTTTTTGCAACGGTCGTATTCCCACAGCCGTTGCGTGACTTCTGCCTGTACCTACTACTACCTAGACAAGGAGAGTCATTAATCTATACACGGCCCAGCCCCATTTCTTTCTTCTTTTTCGTGTCATCCTCTTTTCTCATTTCTTCTTTATTCCATAGATTACTTATATCGCGCGACGTTCTCACAAAACGGAATGAACACGTATATGGAGTACGACGGACCTTCATTCGCCGCATGAAGTCAATGTGCGCCACCGCCGTCGCATCGCCACCAGATATGGTTATGCCGCTATAACAGCAACAGGCACCCATCGACACTATATTTTGATTATCTACAACGTATAGTCATTCTCGATCTCCTGCGACCTATACACTCACCCATACAATGGCCACATCCCAATTCACAAGTCCCCTAGCCGTGGACACTATGCAACCACCCCGGCGCAAAACCCTCAGCACTCCACCCGATACCCCGGTATACGAATCAGACCATGAATCGCCCACCCCGAAGAAGAAGAATGGCCAAAAACCTATAGTTGAGTTCCCATATGACCTGGAAGTCATGCGCGACAGCGACGGCATATCTGTCGAGTTTGGGCGTGGGGTATGGAGTAAAGTCTACAAAGCGACTTCGAGTATGTCTACCGGAAGACCGATGATGATGACGCCACCTTCGTCGCCGACTATATCGACGCCAGCAAAGAGCAGCCGCGTTGTCGCAGTCAAAGCTCCGCTGAGACGCGATGCGCATCCAATCCTGCGTGCGGAAGCGCACATCCTCAGCCGGATTGCCTCTACTTCTGGCGCCGACGAGGAGAGGGATTACGTAGTCCCTTTTTTCGGGTACATCCCCTCATCGCACGCGCTCGTCCTCCAGGCGCTCCCACTCTCCTTATCGACACACATCGAGACATGCGCCGATCACGCACGCAAGCATTTCTCGACGAGAACAATGTTTGATCCCGTCACGCCTCATTGGCGCGAGCTAGCGACGCAATTGATCAAAGGGCTGGACTGGCTGCATACCGAAATTGACGTAGTGCATGGCGATATTAAGCCGCACAATATTCTCCTCAGACCGCGCCAATCCCTTGCCTCCGGTGAGGAGGCAGGGCCAGGGATTGAGATGGAGTATGAGGCTCTATACGCTGATTTCTCATCCGCGCACTTCATCTCATCCACCAGCACAGAAGATTGTGCGATAGGAGAAGGCGCTTTAACACCCCCCTTCGCAGCCCCCGAGCTTCTCACCCTCAACGCAATGAAATCCTCCGCACCACTCTCAACGCCCGCTTCAGACGTATTTGCGCTTGCGCTCACGCTGCTGGCCGCTGCGACGGGCGACGTGTTCGTCTACAGCGGCACAACAAGCGCAATGCAACGACTCGCAATGTCGCGCGAAGGATGGCGCGCCTTGGATTACGTGCGCAGTGGCGCCAATGCGTCGAGACTAGGAAGGGGGAGGGATGGGTTTGTGGGGAGGGTTATCCAAGGCGGGATTGTGAGGGAGGTTGAGGAGAGGGTTACGGCGCGGGAGTGGTTGGATATGTTCGTTTGATCTTTTTTTCTATTTCGGATTTTACTATGTTTCTTATACCCCTTTTGACTTCATGACGCATCTTGTGAAATGATGTATGGTGATATGACGATAGACTGCATTAGACGGCGTTTCCTTCTCTACGAAACAGATTATTGTATAGACTTTTGACCAACGACATGTATCATATTTCAAAAGATTTAGCAAGATTCAGCAAGATTTACTTCTCACTGTAGCGTTGTAAAGGTATAAATCTAAAGTTTAGCCTTCTGCAAAGACCTCTTGAGCCTCTTCTCAACAGCCTCCAAATACACACTCGTCGTCACCCACGCCTCACGATCCTTGCGTCCGCGCGCCAATGCCAAATCCTTGGTCATAATCTCGTCCTCGTTCACGGTATCAATGCAAGCCTGCTCCAATGCTTCGGCGAACGTGACCACTTCGGGGGTTCCGTCGACTTTACCGCGCTGAATCAGGCCGCGGGTCCACGCGAAGATGGAGGCGATCGGGTTGGTGGATGTTTCGCGACCCTTCTGGTGTTCGCGGTAGTGGCGGGTGACGGTGCCGTGGGCGGCTTCGGACTCGAATGCGCTGCCGTCGGGAGTGGCGAGAGTGGAAGTCATCAGGCCTAGAGAGCCGAAGCCTTGGGCGACGATGTCGGATTGGACGTCTCCGTCGTAGTCTTTAACAGTTAGTTTGAGTTGGATTGACAAGACAAAAGAAAGGGGGCGCACTCTTCATGGCAATGACGAATCCGCCCTCGCTCTTGATCATCTGAGCAACCATGTCGTCGATAAGTCGGTGCTCGTACCAAAGGCCCTTGGCCTCAAAGTCCTTCTTGTAATCCTTCTCATAAATATCCTGGAAGATATCCTTGAATCGTCCGTCGTACTTCTTGAGGATGGTGTTCTTGGTGCTCATATACAAGGGCAACTCCTTAAGAAGAGCCATCTTAAAACTGGAGTGAGCGAATCCGATAATCGACTCATCTGTGTTGTATTGAGTTTGCGCAACACCGGGGCCGGCGAAGTCGTAGACCTTGATACGTTCAGGCTCGCCGCCTTTGGGGGTGAAGATGACCTCGAGGGTTCCCTCGCCTGGGATGACTTGGTCCTTGGCGCGGTATTGGTCGCCAAAGGCATGACGGCCGATGATAATTGGTTGTTTCCAGCCGGGGACGAGACGGGGGATGTTGTCGATGACAATTGGTTCACGGAAGACGGTTCCATTTCTATAAACGTTAGACGATACTTCGAATGAGGTACGTACAACTTACAGAATGTTTCGGATAGTACCGTTGGGGGAAAGCCACACTGAGCCGTCAGCTTGATTCACAAACAGAGTCAATCGGCATACTCTTCTTCAAGTGGAACTCCTTCACACGAGCCTCATCAGGAGTAATGGTGGCGCACTTGACACCGACTCCATACTTCTTAATAGCCTCGGCAGCGTCGATGGTGACCTGATCGTCGGTCTGGTCACGATATTCAAGGCCCTGGAGCGTGTAAGCATTGAGTAAAAAACGGCAATTGCAACACATACCAAGTCGTAGTATTTCAAGTCAATGTCAAGATATCTAGCAGTTGTTAACGCCTATCCAATTGGCGCACAACGTTGACTTACGGGGTAATAAACTAGATATTGTTAGTACACCATGTATACAAACAAGCCAATAGCATACCTTGTCTTTAATATCCTGCCAGATAATTCTGGTCATCTAGATCAAAGTCAGTACAAATCGGTCACCGGTCAGGCTATCTGCATATGATGCATCAATGTCGGACATGGACAGCATCGGAATCGCATTGATTGGTGAGGATAAGCTGAGGGGCCAAAACACTCCAGCCCCGCGTCCGATGCTGTCTTTATTCCTTAAAACGGACACATCCGAGTGTCGAAATTCAACAGAAATAAGTATCGTACCTCATCGCCATCGAGCTCGACAACCGGGTTCTTGACTTTGATCTTCGATACCTGCGAAGCCATCGTGCGGTTGTGGGTGGAGAACACCGAGGAGTTCGACTGGGCCGAGGAAGGTGCAAGGGCAGGACGAAGAGTGGTAGCGACGGGTCTGGCAATGGCTCGTGATACAGCGGTCGTGGAATAGGGAGAAGATAAAAATGAGGAAGAAGCAAGAATGGATCGACGAGCGCACGATGAAGACGCGGCGGACAGGGAAGAGACGCCGCGCAGGGCGAGGGCGGAGGTATTCCGAAGCTGCATGCTGAACGAGAAATCAAACGTTACCCGACGGGCAATGTCGGATGCTGAACTGTCGATGAGTCTGTTGAGAATCAGGACAACAGGAAGAGGTCAGTAAGAGAAAAGGCAAAGCCGCAGCCGAGGGAGTTGTTCGGTTACTGCACGCGCTGTTTGAGCTTGGTTGGTGCGGAGATCCGTTCCCCCTCTTTCAGCAATTTGCCAGTAGAGACAGACTACTAGCAAGCACTGGCAGAGATGACTGTTTATGATGTACAGCAAATAGCCAGCGCTTGATATATCCGATATGGAGAATATGAAGTGCAGAGAATGACAACAACAGAGGGTGTTCGTGACGTACTCGTAGCGAGACTGACTTCCCAGACCGGGCCACCGGATATTTTCAGATCCTTGCACAAGCTTGGAAAGAGCACGAACACAGAATAGCCAGTCACTTGACACACACGACAGGCAGCTCCTTAAGCTCTCTTATTTAACGAACTCATGCGACAATCAATGCTGAGAAGACTCTCGAGCTCCCGTGGGGAACTTTTCGCCGAAGCCGGAGGATATCAATGTGGGCCTGAGGTTTGACGGAGTTGGCGCTTTCCTCCGCGGATCCTCTCTACACAGTCCGCAAGTATATTCTGCGACTAGGAAGTTGCTGCTATCAAAAGGAGCGAGTTGATTCAGGACGTGACTCATGTGTTTAGTTTTGTTTTGATTATACTGCGTGTATGCGTAGTCTGACGGCTGAAGAGCATCGACCCCTCACGATTCAGCCGAATATCGGATTTAGCATCCGTTGTACATTCAATGCTACGTACTCTCTCTATAGTAACCCTTGCAATGCACCATCCAGAGAACGCGCCTCAATTAATGGCGCAGAACCAGGCAACGCTGGCAGTCCAATTCGATTGTGCCATACAACCTGCATCCCAACAGCCGCCGCTCCAACGACATCGCCGCTGCTGCCGGCGACAAAGATGGCTTCATCCGGCTCGACGCCCAGAGCTGAAAGAATAGCCCGGTATGTATCTGGATGAGGTTTGTAGAAGCCGACTTCCTCAGCGGTAACAAATGCATTGAACATCGACGACTCTGCGGTCTCGCATCTCTGTAGTGCCCGCCGGCCTAGCTCGTTGGAGCAATTTGATACTACTCCCAAAGCATACCCCTTTCCTTTCAGCTTTTCAAGAGTTTGTTTGACTTCTGGCCATGGCTGTAGTCCATCCCAGTTGTCGATCAAATGAGTTGGCGCTGTTTCTGGAAGACCGACGTCCTTGGCAGAAGTGCGGACGAGTTCTTCATAAGGCTGGTATGCGCCGCATCCAAAGGTCAGTTCGAGGTATCGTCTTCGCCATTTGTAGCCTTGCTCAGCGTTGTTGTTTGCTGCCTTGTCCCATAGACTCCAGCTGTCGAGGAGAGCTGTGAGGAGGTCGAAGATGACTGCTCGGGTGGGCATGATGGTAATGTTGAGGGCGTATGGCAGCACCTAGAGAGCGGACCAGATGGCTTTGTATCTCAGCTGAGTCCATTTGCAATTAAACGTCTCTTATTTGTAGAGGCGTCGAAAAGAGTAGATGTTGCTTGAGAAGATCTCGTTCCGGCGCACCTCATTGGGAATAGCGCCGACCCATGATATCAGAGTCACCACCTGAGACTTTCTCATCACAAGATATGCGATGAGTCTTTCTAGTTGTCCGCAGGAAGAAAGCTCTCTGCAAAGAATACACAAACGGTATCAGGTGAAAAAAAAAAAAGTAAGACCGGCCAATGTACAAACCAGCTCCACCTCGCCCGAAATTGACCAACATCACTCGCGCCCGCTCAGGTTGCAAAGAATGCAGGAGACGACGTGTGAAAGTATGTTGTTTTTCAATATCAGAGAAATCAGACTGACAAGAATAGTGCGATGAGAAGAAGCCCTCCTGTGGAGCATGCATGCGACGCGGTAGGACATGTGAAGCAGTTCAGCCCCGTCTCAAATTTCACAACGCTTTTCAACTATCGCCGAATCCAAAGGCCTCCAGTATAACGCCAAAACCAAAAAGAGCTGATCGTCATGACGGCGATGCAGTCAATCCTTCTCGACAAGAACATCCCGCACTACCCAAGTCGGATCTCGTGCGGTCCTTGAATCGTTCAGAGAATGAGCTCTACTACCTAACTCACTGGGGCGGCTCATGCCTGGAAGCGCTTGATTGCTGTTTCCAGAGGATGACCCACGCTGACACTACCAACCAATTACTAAAACATTCCATCCTGGCCTTGTCAGCGTGTAATCTGAGTCGATCTCGCCCTGAGCGAGAAAGTACTAGAAAAGATACTACTCTCAGATATCGGCCGCATCGCCAACACCAAGCCACAAGCCAGTACTACTATACATCCGCACTCGGCCAAGTCGCCAAAATCATCAACAACGACGCTTCACCATGGCAAACATCTCAAGAGACACTTCTAGCTGTACTGGTCGTCTTCTGCTACATCGAATCTACGATGGGGACATTCCCAGGCTTTTATTGTCACGCACAGGGAATTGCGAATTTCATCCAGGCAACTGAATCCAAGAACAGTCATGTAGCGACGACGACAGATATGGGCTATCGACTTCTTTCAGCGTACCTTCATTCCCGATATCAGAGCTGGTGGCGAAGATTTCATTTTAGTTCGTTTGAGTATCAGGGTCGGCAGCCGAGTATGGCGTTGTCGGATGATGTGGTGTCTATTCTGTGGTCGGTCGATGGCAAAAGAACGCTGGTTGCGGCGATACTGTGTGAATCGTATCGATTGAATGTTATTGCTTCTCTGAGGCGATTGGGGGATCGGAATAGTGATGTATCTGATCACATCGCAATGTTAGAAAATGAGTCGAGAAAGTTAGATGACTGGGAATCGAGACTTTTGCCCTCTGAGCTTCCGACTGAACCATCAAATAATACGGAAGATCTGTTCATGACCGTCAAGCCACTGTCGTTCACCTCGCACGACAACGCCATGAATTACGCCTACTACGTCGTGGCTCGCATAATGCAATGCACTGACAATTTTCCCCCGTCTCTCCACACCGTCCAAGACGATACAAAAACAACTAAATACTGGCTAACAATCCTCTGCCGCATAATTGCCGGCCTCCAGAAACCCACCTGCGCAAAATTAAATGTCTACTCAATCGGCATCTCCAGCTTACTGCTATCATGTCTCCCGCGCTGCCGTGATGTCTCAATTGGAAGCTGGGTCGAGGCTTGGTTGCTCAATTTATTAGCATCTTCGGTATTGGAAGAAGGTAGTTTTCCTGTCGCGCAGGCACTAGCTGTTGCAGCGCTTGTCAATACTGAAAGAGATGCTGGAAATGAGATTTGTGCTATCGGGTTGGTGGAGGATGATGGCGGTGGTGGAGGGAAATATGATTCGTATAGTAGTCAGTATATCGATAGGGTTGTTGTCAAGGGGTGGCAACGAGATCGGCCTGATGATTACTGGTCGAAGGAGGTTTCGTTGTGGGGAAGAAGTTATTTCTAGATTTAATGATCTGGGTATGGCTTTAAATCACGTACATAAGCGCTGTTTCAGGGCGACGCAAAAACTTCATAGTTTCCGTATTGGGTGCGCGAGAGCGAGACAGTGGATCTTGACTCGGACCAACGAGCAAATGATCGGTGACTGAATCGAGTGCTCCGGAGCGAGCTTTACAATAGACGAAAGAGAGCATATCATATAAGTCTTACATGTACTGGCCATCCCATCGTTCAATGTGAACGAACAATATCTATCCCAATCCACATAAATATATCTATCTGCCCAGAAAGATAGAAGAAATGGCCTCCGAACAAGAGCTACAACAATTCTACATCGGCCAGGACATCAGCACAGTCCCCAAACCAGCCGCCATCCTCGACGCAGCAATCATCCGGCGTCATTGCCGGGACATGCTCGAGACAATTCAGCTACTAAACGTCGGATTCCGGGCTCATATCAAATCCCACAAAGTAGATAGGATCCTTTCATACCACATATCAAATACCCGTGACTTAGGCTAATAAGGGACAAACAGACAACGCAAATAGCCAGCCTCCAAGTCAGCACAAACCCAACCCTCACCGCAAACTTCATCGTCTCAACAATCCTTGAGCTAGAAACACTGCTCCCACTCCTGCGTCAATTCAAGGCTCAAAACCGCGCTTTCAACGTCCTTTACGGCATCCCACTCGCCCCGTCTCATATCCAGCGCATAGCCGAAATAGCTCTTCACCTGGGTGTCGCCGGGAGTATAAGCGTCATAATCGATCATTCCACTCAACTCGACCATTTGCAGCAATTCTGGTCTACTATCACAAATTTGCCAGTGATTGGCGTATTCCTCAAGGTAGATACGGGGTATCATCGCGCTGGCCTACCGCCTACAGCACTCAATAAATCGCATCTCATCGAGAGAATCGTCGAAGCTGAGCGGTCAGGGATAGTGAAGTTGCTAGGTGTGTATTCGCACAGTTCGCTGAGTTATGCGGCTACAACGCCCGAAGAGGCTATGACGCATTTGATGAGTGAGATTGAGGGTTGTAAAGATGCTGTGAGGCAACATGCGAACCTCTTGTCACCATCACCACTGGACAAGATCAAGAAGAGGGAAGTGGTTATTAGTGTCGGGGCGACACCGCAGATTCTTTCGTCGAGATATCTGTTATTACCACACGGAAACGAGAGTCCCGAAGCAGCGGCCCTGAGACAAGCGTTGACAGTGCAGGGGATATCTTCTTCACTGGAAGTCAAAATTGAGTTCCATGCTGGCGTTTATACCTTACTTGACATGCAGCAATTCTCCACCAATGCATCCGTCTCTGTCGCTTTGTCTGAAAGAAATTTAGAGACCGAAATCGCAATCTCAATCCTGACAGAGGTGTGTAGCGTCTACAACGACGGTGAGCGCGAAAAACCCGAAGCGCTTCTGGCGGCTGGAACGTTGGCGTTGGGCAGGGAGCCGTGTGCTTCATATTTCGGCTGGGGGGTGCTCTCATCTTGGAAGAGACAGGCTTCAAACGACGACCGGCTGATTGTGGCGCGAATAAGCCAGGAACACGCCATCGTCTCATGCGAGTCTGGAGGCCACGGAAGAATCCCGCTATCAGTAGGCCAAATAGTCAAAATCTTCCCGAACCATGCTTGTGTCGCCGGCGCGTTCTACAATCATTACTTCGTCGTTGATTCTGGGCTCGATCCGAATGCTGCTAAGATCGTGGATGTGTGGGTTCGAGCTAAAGGGAGTGACGACATTACAAGTCGATTATCGCATTCTAGGAATCAGTAGAAAGGAAATGAAATTAATCATGCAAAATACCTAAAACTCTATGAACAGAAACAGCAAAAAAAGACACGACCCCAACTTCCTGATCCATGCATTGTGTTGAAACGTAATATATGCAACGTGATGATGAAATGTTTTGTGTATCGTATCTTAATGGATATCATAAGTTATTTGAAAGAAAAGAAGAACGTGAGGAATGTGCTTAGAAAAGACCATCGATCTCGCCGGTGACGGTGTCAACGTCGACGTTGAGGTAGCCGGGAGCCGTGGGGAGACCGGGGATTGTCTGGATATCGGCAGCAAGTGCGTAACTTACAAAGTTAGCAAGATGGATACAAATAGAGTGAAAAAAGAAAAATAGAAAAAAAGAACTTACAGATAACCGGCACCAGCAGAAAGTCTCACGTCACGAATCGGAACAGTGAATCCAGTAGGAGCCCCCTTCAATGCAGGGTCGTGACTCAACGAATACTGAGTCTTTGCCACGCAAATAGGTAGGTTTCCAAATCCTTGCTTGGTGTATGTATCAACCTTCTTCTGGGCGAGTTCGCTGAACTCGACCTTATCAGCACCATACATGACCTTGGCAATCTGGTCAATACGTTCTTGCACAGACCCTTCAAGGCTGTAGAGAAGCTTGAAATCCTTGGGTTGCGAGCTGGCTGTGATGACGCTCTTGGCGAGGTCGACAGCGCCAGCACCACCTTCGGCCCAGTGGTTGGCGGGCACGGCGTCTTCGGCACCGGCTGCGATGGCTTCTTCGCGGATGACGGCGATTTCGGCATCGGTGTCGGTCTCGAATTTGTTGACGGCGACAACCACGGGGATACCGTACTGACGGGCATTTTGGATGTGTTTGCGGAGGTTGACACAGCCCTTACGGAGAACGTCTACGTTCTCAGTACGGTAAACCTCAGGCAGAGGAGCCCCAGGAGAGATCTCGGGACCACCACCGTGAACCTTGAGGGCTCGAACGGTAGCCACGACAACGACGACATCAGGCACCAATCCTGAAGATCGGCACTTGATGTTGAAGAATCGCTCACCACCCATAGTAAAATCGAAACCAGCTTCAGTGACAACGAAACCGGTCTTGGCATCGTGGTCCTCGTCGGGCTCGGTACCGGCAAGCTTGAGGGCAAGTTTGTCGGCCACGACGGAGTTGGCACCAATACTGATGTTGGCAAAAGGACCAGCATGGACAAAGACTGGGGTACCCTCCAAACTCTGCATCATGTTGGGTTTGATAGCATCCTTCATGAGAGCAGTCAAGGCACCACCAACACCAATATCGTCACAGGTGACTGGGTCGCCATTCTTGGATGTGGCAACTACCATACGTCCAAGACGTTCACGCATGTCTGCTAGATCATTGCTGAGCGCGAGAATAGCCATACATTCACTAGCGACTGAAATATCGAAACCAGTCTGTCGCGACAAGCCCTTCTCAGTTGGGGCTTGACCTATAGTGACTCCACGGAGGTGTCGGTCGTTGACATCAAGCACACGACGCCATGTGATGGTTTCAGGGTCAATGTCAAGACGAGCGAAACGGTGAATCTCGTCCTCGGTCAGCTCATTAGGATCAGTCTTGGTGATACCCAGTTTCTTCAATCGACGGAACATAATAGGCTGGAATTCACGCTTGCCCTTTTTCGCAGGAACCAAGCGCTTGTAAAGAGCTCCATCTTTCTGTGTGGCTTCGTGGAACATGCGGGTGTCAATGGCTGCGGCCAGCAAGTTGTTTGCGGCAGTAATGGCGTGGATGTCTCCAGTCAAGTGAAGGTTGAATTCGTCCATAGGAATAACCTGACTATAACCACCACCGGCAGCACCTCCCTTGATACCGAAAGTAGGTCCCTGACTGGGCTGTCGAACGTTGGCAAAGACAATTCTGTTCAAATGAGCCCCGAGGGCCTGGGTGAGACCCATGGTGGTAGTCGACTTTCCTTCACCAAGTGGAGTGGGGGTGATACCAGTGACGAGGACGTAGCGACCATTGCGACGGTGAGATAGTCGGTCAAGGACAGACAAGTCGACCTTTGCCTTTGTGTGTCCATATGGCTCAAGCTCGTGAGCAGCAATGCCAACCTCAGCAGCAATCTTAGTAATAGCTTTGGGCTTCTGAGCGCGAGAGATGGCAATATCTGAAGGGACAGGGTTGAGAAGCTTGATAGGAAGAGGAGTGATGTGACGGTCTCGTTGCTTGTCAAAGTATGATTTGGCAGAGCTGACAACGTTCTTCAACAGCATGGCGACTGTCATGGGACCAACACCACCAGGAACAGGGGTGATCTGAGAGGCGACCTCGACAGCAGACTCGAAATGGACATCACCGACCAGTCTCTGGCCAGATTTCTTGGTGTCATCAGGAATGTAGTTTGTGCCAACATCAATAACGACAGCGCCAGCCTTGAGTTGTTCGCCCTTGACGAACTCGGGTTGTCCGATAGCAGCGACAACTATGTCTGCTCTCTTGAGGATCTCGCCGAGATTCTTGGTCTTGGAGTGGCACACGGTCACAGTAGCATCTGCATTTTTGAGCAAGTAACTGACGGGACTGCCAACAATGTCACTGCGACCAACAACGACGGCCTCTTTGCCGGCAGGGTCAACGCCGCTGACTCGGAGAAGCTCCATGACGCCCTGGGGTGTGCAGGGAACGAACAATGGCTGACCACCGCGCTTTGCAAGTGCACCAATGCTCATGGTACCGAAGCCATCGACGTCTTTCTCATCAGAAACGGCGGATGTAATGGCATGTTCGGAGATGTGATTGGGGAGCGGAAGCTGTACGAGGATACCGTGGACTCCGGCGTCATTGTTGGATTTTTCGATTTCGAAAAGAAGCTCTGCTTCTGTGATGGTCTCTGGGAACTTGATGATACTGCAGAGGATGTTGGCCTGGTTGTGAAGCTGTTAGTTGTGATACTTTTCCGCGGGAAAGTTAGATGGCTTACCTCTTCAGCAGCCTTTAACTTCATGCGCACATATGTACCTGCAGCGCGTGTAGTAGTTAGTCATCGTATTAGAATCACTTTTGAAGCTTTTCACGCACTAGAATCAGATCTGTCTCCGACTAGATTCATGTTAGTAAATGACTGATCAGACCCCGCGGCAAGTAAAACGGCAAACATACCTTGGTAAATAATGAGATTAGGCTTGAACCTAGGATTCTTCGTCTGCAACTCAGCAATCTCAATCTTCAACTTCTCACGAATATCCTTCGCAATGGCGGTGCCGTCAATCTTAGACCCGGTCATGTTTGCGGCGGAACTCGAAAAACTTCTTGAACGGGAAACCACCAAGCTTCCGTGCACGGGAAACTGTTTGACTGAAAAAGACGAGCAATTGAGCAGGAAAACAGGAATTGAACAGACCCCGCGATGGGCAGAGAGTGTAAAGTGTCTCGTCGCAGCAGAGATGAGGGGGATGCGACGAGAGAAAGGCGCAGGATGGCGGGGTGCATGCAGCAGCAGATGATGATTAGGGGACCGAAAGGGCCCCGAGGGAAACATTAGCTGCCTCTTTTGGGAAAGAGAAAACTTAGCCGCGTTGTGAGGTCCAACCCCGAAGATAAAGAATTAATAAATGAATTGAGTGGTCCGACCTGTAGGGACTTAATCTGCTGGCGGATAGTGCATATAAGTATATAAAAAGCAATGAGGAACGAAGCTCTAGTCAGTTACCAAAGAATCCAATCCTATGGCAGTAGTTAAGTTAAGCATTCCAGTGATGACTCAATCACTCACTGCAAGATTCGCCGGTGTCTCCTTTGAAGCTGGGTGGACACTGCTTACTTGCAGTACGTAAAAATCTAGAGCAATTTATCTTTTTCGGAGATTAACACAGTCGCCGGTTCGTCTGATTTGCTGGCTTTGTCTCCATTGATCCCAATTTCCGAAGGAGGACAGAAAAATCGAGGCAAAATCGAAAATTACAGCATGTATTCGGGATACAAATGCAGCTTATCTATCTGCCGCAGGTATGCTGTAAAGGCTCGCGATAAGGGCTGAGCCCTGTCGGAAATACTGTTTACCCGGTATGGGCAATACCAGGGAAAGATTGAGAGGCGAGTCCGTGAGTGGGCGGCAGAAAGTCTTGGCGTCCAGGCGGCAGGCGGATTAGTTAGTGTGCGACGAAATTTATCGATAGTTGGTGATTGTTGGATAGGAACAGTAAGTTCGCGACGGGTCTGGTCTGACGTGTCTGTTTGACGAATACTTTATTGAACTGCTGTTTTACTTGAGACCTTTTTCTCGTCAACAGTCAAGCCAGACAACCCAGCATGAGGCCTATTCTTCTCCAGGGCCATGTTCGTTCCCCCTCCCCGCGATATGAATTTGCAGAACTAACAACCGCAGGAACGGTCTCTGAATCAAATCAAATTCAACCGCGACGGCGACCTCCTCTTCTCCGTCGCCAAGGACAAGATCGTTGGTGTCTGGTTCGCCGCCAACGGAGAGCGTCTAGGAACATATTCAGGCCATCAGGGAGCCATCTGGACCGTCGACGTCAGCCCCAACACAGTCCTGCTCGCGACAGGATCAGCAGACAACTCTGTTCGATTATGGAACATCAAGACCGGCGAATGCGTCAAAGTATGGGAGTTCCCCACCGCCGTGAAACGAGTTGAATTCAGCCCCGATGGAAGTCAACTTTTGGCCGTCACCGAGAAGCGTATGGGATATTTGGGTACGATTGTGGTGTTTGATGTGCGTTACGGCGATGGCGAGGGAAACAATCTGGATGAGCAGACGGATGAGCCTAGTCTGAAGATTACGTGCGAGGATAGCAAGGCTACCGTTGCCGGATGGAGTTATTTGAGCAAGTACATTATCGCGGGACATGAGGATGGCAGCGTAAGCCAGTATGATGCCAAGGTATGTACCCTTGCCACGAATGAAGTGTTTGACCTTAGTACTGACTAGACAGTCTGGCGAACAACTGGAAAACGTCCAAGCCCACGAGGCCGACCTTCAGATCAACGACATTCAATTCTCCGCAGACCGCACATACTTTATCACCGCCTCCAGAGACAAGACCGCTAAGGTAAGTCTGGTCTCACTTTTATATATTCTACAAACTAACAAAGCGAAGATCCTCTCATCCCGCAACCTCGCCGTCCTTAAATCCTTCCCCACCGACACCCCCCTCAACACAGCCGCCATCACCCCGAAGAAGGACTACGTGATCCTCGGCGGTGGCCAAGCCGCCATGGAAGTCACAACCACCTCTGCGCGCCAAGGTAAATTCGAAGCCCGCTTCTACCACAAGATCTTTGAAGACGAGATCGGGCGTGTGCGCGGCCATTTCGGTCCTCTCAACACCATTGCCGTGCACCCTGCCGGCACGGCTTATGCCTCTGGCGGAGAGGACGGTTACGTCCGTGTGCATCATTTCGATAAGCCATACTTTGATTTTATGTATGAGGTTGAGAGGGAGCAGTTGAGACGGTAGTTGTGTTGTCTTTTATGTCTTAGATGTCTACTTATGTGTCATGATGCAAATAAAAGATCAAAATTGCAATGAAGGATAAGTGGCTGGTCAATGGAGTTTTCTTTCCATGAACGAGTCTTCGTTCTTTCTTTTTCTGTGGTTTTACTTACATTCTAATCATCGAGAAATGAATAAAATACGTAAAGTACATGATCAGTCTTGGATATGTAGTTGATGCAATCTACTCTCTGTATATATCTAATCACGCATGAAATCAGTCAAGGAGATAGGCAGTAGTCGGCGCTCATTCCAACTTCATCTATACATGTCATCTCATGTCATGAAACATATCAACCAGGAAAAGGCGTTAAAAAACGGGGCCGTAAAAAAAAACCATGTCCCTCATCGTCATCACACATCAGAAAGAAACAAAGCCATATCGAACAATTTCTTTTTTTTTTTCCGTTTTTTTTCCGTTTATTTATTTTTTCTTAGGAAACTTTTCAGCCCCAATATCGCTCCCCCTCAATTTGACATTCAACACCCTCTCCATCGCACTCAAGACCTTCTGGTCTGGCGTCGCCGTACCCCGCTCCATATCCTGCACCACAGTGACGGTCGTATTGCATTTTGTGGCCAGCTCCTTTTGCGTCATTTTGTAACCTTCGTCGTTGCGGCGCCGTTTGATGGCGTCGCCGACTTGGGCGCCGACGGTTTTGGGTTTGATGATGTCGTCGCTGCGGTCGACTTTTGTGAGGTGTTGGCCCTCGGGAGCGCCTGTGCGGCCGGCCTGGTGTCTGTTAGTCTGTTTCTTATAGAAATCAAGGATTGATCAGAGGGAAGGGGAGGACGTACTGCATTGCCAGTGGCGAATTTCTTCTCAGTGCCAATCACGAGACCGGATCGTTGGGCGGCGTTGAGTGCGCTGCGACCCTTGACGACAGTTTCGCGCTGGACACCGCCAGCACGATGCTTGGTGCCGATGCGAGTAACGTTGTCCCAGTCCTGGTCAGCCATTGTGTATGGTTTGATGTTTGATCGGTGAGAAAGGTTGGTGGAAAGATCGGTGAGCACGTGTGTGTTCGAGGTCGCTGAAAAGATGTCAAAAATCAAGTTCTCAGATTATTTGCTTGTCGAGAATGCGAGTTCCAGCTTTTCTTACACCCCGCGTTAATGGGAAGGTGGCGGTGGATGGTCGATAGTCAGTAGTTAGTTGTAAAGAGTAAGATTGACTCAGCGGAAGACGTTTTATACGTCTCGGTCGAAGCTTCTCGATGGTTGCGCCCGTCATTGGGCGGGGGACCGGAGTTTGGGAGGGGCGAAGGCGGTGAGTCCGTATCTCCGGCTAACTTTTCTGGGTGCCCGCTGAGTCTCTCCTCTAGGGCCTTTCTACACAGATTATGGCTATGGATATGGATTTATGTAGAAAGTGTTAAAACGTATGTGTCTAGATTTTGTCCATGTAAGCCAGCTCTATCCCATGTCATCGCGCAGAAGAAAACCGCCGGAAGAGTAAAAACAACACAGAATCATCGCAGTGTAGCATCACTAGCAACATTATGAAGACTAATATCCTCGCGTCTCGCTTTATCAAACATCGTCGCCCCGCTGCTTCCGGCGATTGCGCCATGTGGCGGCGCGGATTTGCTTTGTTTGCTCTTCTGGCTGTGCAATTCGGCCAAGTGCTCGATATATCCGTCGGGGACGTGTGTCACGTAGCTACCACAGAAGACGCCGACTTCAAACTCACGCGGCCCCTTGGGCGGTGATAATTCTCTGCATGCATCTTTCAGATCTTCGAGATCTTGGAAAATGACTTCTTCGGCTCCAATGTTTTCGGCGATTGCGAATCGGTCCTTGTTGGATGCGATGAGTTCGGCAGGCGATGCCAATGCGATACCATAAAGATGTGGGTGTGTGATGGGGGGTGCGCAACTGGCGAATATGACTTTGCGGGCACCAGCCTCTCGGGCCATGGCTACGATTTCTCTGCTTGTTGTCCCGCGGACGATACTGTCGTCGACTAGCAGGACACATTTGCCGGCAAAGTCTTGGTCAATGGCGCTCAGTTTTCTGCGCACGCCCTTTTGACGCGCGCTCTGGCCGGGCATGATAAATGTTCGGAAGACGTATCGATTCTTGACAAATCCTTCGCGGTAAGGGAGATTCAAGCGCTGCGCAACGCTGAAAGCAGAGGGGTTCGATGTTTCGGGAATGGGGATCACGGCGTCGATTTCTTTCACGCCTTCATCGCCTAGAATTTCCTTGATCTTGTCTGCCAGTTTGTCTCCCATCTTTTGACGGCTGGCGTGCACACCAATTCCGTCGATGATGGTGTCTGGTCGTGCAAAATACACATATTCGAAAATGTCGGGAGAATAAGCCAGTTGCTCTGCAACTTGTCGGAAGACTGGTGACTGTCCCTTGCGGATGAAGACGGCTTCACCGGGCATGATGTCGCGGAGGTTGCGGAAACCAAGTTGTCGCAATGCAATGCTCTCAGAGGCAAACATATAATCTGTCGCACCTGGTAGGGTCTCTGATGGACGCTCTCCCAGAATCAGGGGACGAATACCATACTGGTCGCGGAAAGCGAATATACCTGCACCCAGTCAGATCCACGAACCCTCCACAATGAAGGCCTACTCACCAAATCCAGCAACCATGGCCGTACACGCCCAACCACCTTGACACCTCTTATACATCCTCGAAAGCGCATCGAAAATATCCTCCTGGTTCACACGCGCTTTTCCGGTTTCGTTCAATTCATTCGCAAAGATATTCAGCATTAACTCGCTGTCGCTGTCTGTGTTGATGTGGCGATGCGCCTCCTTGTCGAGATGTTCCCGCAGTTCGCGCGCGTTCACGAGGTTGCCGTTGTGTGCGAGGCAGATACCGTAAGGGCTATTGACGTAGAATGGTTGCGCTTCGGCGCTGGAGTCGGAGCCTGCGGTGGGATAGCGGAGGTGGCCAATACCCATTGAACCGGGTCTACAACATTAGCCAGTTTCTCTCCTTTTCTAAAATGATAACTACTCACAGATCCTGAACACGTCGTCCCTCATCGAAGACCTACCGCAACTAAAATTAGCGACCAATCCATATCCACCCCACTAAGCGAATAACCAACCTTTCCAGCCATGCCATTTCCCTTGCACTGGAAAATCCTCCCTCCAGCCGCACATGTCGCTATACCGCACGCATCCTGGCCGCGATGCTGCAAATAATACAGAGCCTCATGTAACGTCACAGCCGCTTTGCACGGGAAATTCGGGTCGTCGCTGATATGGCCCAGGATCAGGCCTAGAATACCACACATTTTTCCTTTCCTGTCGTTCTTCAACGAACTGTCTGGAAGTGAAAAACAAACCGAGTTCGGTTTTGGAATAATATCTTGTTGAAAGCCGAGGAAATCCTCCTGATGAGCAACCCAATGCCTCAGAAAGAAAAACTCTGGAAAATTTTGCCTGGGACCGGAAAGTCGGCGGGCAATATTTGTGGCCCATTTAACCAAAAAGGCCGAACGAGGGGTGCTGATTTGCTGTTTTGGGTAGGCGGTCAGCAGCGCCGAGTAAGCCGGCATCGTCAGACTGTGGGGTAAGATTAGATGGTGACATTGCGCTATCTTTTAAGTGTGAAGTTGCTTTTTCTGATAACTTCATTTGTTGTTTGTTTCTGGGTGTCTGTGTGCTGGTCATATGTTCAGTGATAGCATATAGCAATTTCTAGCTTGTTATGGTTTTGTTATCTGGTTCACAAAAAATC
Organism: Talaromyces ruber; assembly: GCA_022813215.1. NCBI lineage: Eukaryota > Fungi > Ascomycota > Eurotiomycetes > Eurotiales > Trichocomaceae > Talaromyces > Talaromyces ruber. Next base: position 343,034 of record JAKLMW010000026.1, on the reverse strand, counting down.
GGTCCATTCACAGCTCTAATCTTCAACAAATTAAATAGACAGTCAAGTCTGCAGTCAAATGAAAACAACAACCCAAGCCGTACCAAGACTGCTCAATGTGTAGCCAGTCTGCAGTGCAGTCACAAAGGAAAATAAAGTATAGACACGAAACAGGAATAAATCCCAGCTTGATCAAGCCATAGGTAACCGGACAGGGTCTGCATATGCACTGCATGTCGACACGCTCACGGCAGATCGATTCCCAAAACAAGCACAAATTGACCCGGCAAACGTACACAACAGAGCCAATACTGTAAGCAAAAAAAGTTCTTTGGTTGATGAAAAGGTCGTCAGAAAAGTAACCAATCCGGGAACAGACGTGATAGTTCCTTGTACGCCATCAACGCCAATCCCATAATGCGCAAGCCGTAACCCTAGATTTTGTTATGAGTTCCCATCGAGCGGGTCTGAGTTATTTTTTAAAAACACAAAACGAGGCCAAGAGCAATGTTGACTTGGCTAAAAGATGCCGTTGACAATGTTGGAACCGATCGTGGCACCAGCACCGAAAATTGCTATACAATGTCAGGACTTATCCGCAAAATAGAAATCAGCCAAACTCACCAGCATTGCCCATCTTCCTTCCAAACTTCTTGCCTTGCTCTTCAAATTTGCTGGGTCGACGGCCGGCGGCGTCAGTTGCAGAGGATCCGGTTTGAGCGACTTCCAAAGGCATATTTCCGTAGCTGGTCGGCTGAGGAGACAGGACCGGGGGAGCGGGCTTTTCATCCAAAACTCGGACATAGCTTCGAGGGAATATTCCTTCCTGGTTTGTTCGCTCATTTCGACCACGCCACCCTGTGTTGTATTAGAACGAAGATATCATGTCATGATCCTTGCACTGAAAGACTTACAATCGTTGTTCATGTGCTCTAGGACCTGAATACGATCATTCGGCTGTAGTGCAAGATCGCCAGCATCAGTCGGTGTGTAGGCGTACATGGCCGATGAAATTGACAAGACTGGTGGTGTCTGAGCATAGGCAGGCGGCGGTGGGGCCGGACTGGGATACTGTGTCGGCGCTTTCTCATTCAAAGTGGTATTCTGAAGCTGGGCGGTAGGAGGGACGAATGCTGGAGCGGGCTCTGGGGACTGCACTGGAGACTGTACTGGGGCGGGTATTGGGCCTGCTGCCGACATGACGGGTGCGTGTAGTTGTGTCTGGTTTGGTAGTTGGGATAGGAAGTTCGCCAATTGTTGCGGTGTGATAACAGAGGCATCTGTGAGGAATTCCAGCTCCTGCCACATATGTTAGTTTCTGCCATCATGGCTTTTGCATGAACAGTGATTCTGTTGACGAGAGGCATACAGTGCGGATGGTGCGTAGCGACCGATTGGTCATGGCCGCGGAGAATTCACCCTGCGACGCCATGGCGGTAGTAAAGGCGTAGGTGTACTTTTCTCGGTGTATAGCGAACGGGTATTGTTACTGCAGACTCGGCCGACGTGTGGCAATGAAGAGAATTTATTATCAGTGCTTGTTGGATGGCGTGTTGATGGAAGGAGGTTGAAGATGGGTGAAATGAATGCGTTGTTAGTTGTTCTAGCGCAGTCAGCCAAGAGTGCTAAACAGCAAAGCCACACTCGGCGGCCGTGGAGCCTACGTACTAGTCAGTTGCCGGCCCACTGCGTCCTCCGTAGCGCTTTCCGACACTGCCGTCTGGCACGTGCTCTCCCTCTTTCTTGCTCTCCTGCGTAGTCTCATGTCCCTGACCTGGAATTAATTATATTACTTATTACTCCCTAACACTCATTCGTGATAATGATAGATGGGCCTGCAAGTCACTATCCCACAACGTGCTCAGTTCTTCGACCGGATGACTCGATCAGCAATACAACTTGACCCCCACGATTACACCACGATCCCTGCTTAGTATGCCACTTACGCCTGTTACTCTATTTCATTTGGTGTCGATGAATGATGGACTTGCCACTGCCTCGCTACCCCGCACATTCCCTTTCGCAATACGACGTGGAAAAGTATAAACAATCGTGACTCGTGCAAAAATGCCGCCGAGTTGACGGTCCAAAAACAACCTGTAAGTGATTTCAGGCACACTGCCGTACTTATCCACAGGCAAAATCTGTCACGGGAGATTCCAGCGTTGAGGCCCGCGACAGAATTGTTTCATCTCCGGCCTAGATAACATCGACTAATCAGCCTCTATATGATATACGTCTTGATCCGCCTCCTGTAGACACCCCCTGTAGACATATCCTCTAAAAGATGCACGCCTATTCAGGCTTCATGGCCACCAACGAAAGTGAATAGAAAGTGCTTGTGTGGGTGAAATGCCCGGTGTGGAAGAGCTAAGGTTCCGTACTTTCACGATCCATGATCAGTTCCTGTGGCATCCTCCAGAGCCGTATCTTGTGCCCTATGAACCCTTCCATGGTATTTGGGAGATCCATAGATGATTCAATACCAGAAATGGAGGTACTGGGACACCGGAAGGACCGCACCCGAACCAGGCCCTAGAAGCAGGGACGAGCGGCCGGTGCGCACCCTCTCTCAATGCCCCAGACAAACAGAACGTTGGCAGTAACGCGTCCCTTCCAACTCGAACTGGCCAAAATATTTGACTATCTCCTCAGTCCGGACTAGCACTTTTATCATCTTCTCCGATGACTGTTCCAGTACGTGGACGGTCATGTCGAACAGGATAGCCGCCGGGGTGGGCGACCGACAGACCACTAATGTCTCACGATCCACATCAGCTCTCTCATAGCCGCCCGGTCTCTCAATATTTGCTGTTTCACGTATTCTAAGCAATGGCAGTGCAAGGCAGATCATTCCCTTGCAGCCAAGCATCATGTCGAATGTGTCTGCGGCACTGCGCCGTATGTACCCCCTGCATCAAGCCGTCTTGGGCATGCTCCGGTTACAACGCCAATCATGATCATGAATCTCGAGACAGCCTTGCTCTGAACTTGGCTTCTCGGAGCCTTCTCGGCGATATAGCAGATATTACATGTTTATGTTCTCTTGTCGAAACCCTTCATTAGACTGTGTCTAGATTCGAGCAACTCTCGATCAGACAATCTCAGAGTAAAACAATCAAGGATGGCTCTCCTGTACTATATACCGGTCTTCTTCTGTTTAATGTCTTGTGTTTCGGCTGATAATTGGGATGACTTCGCCAATAACCTGGCCACTGATCTGGTAAATCCATATCGATATCTCCAAATTTTCATCTACTAACGCAGCTGTAGGCACCGCTGATCACTCTTTTTGGAGAACAAATTACTCGACAATGCATGTCAGAACTGATTGATACGCTGGATGATTTTATCTTTGCATTGGCACCCCTCGGAGTCTTGACCGCTGTGGTATCTGCCGTTCGAGTTTGCGGCAATTCAACCCTTCAGGCAGTGATAGGCAGAGCTCAGGAAGACCCAGCCTCTTCAGAAAAAGAGATACTCTCGTGCGTATCAAGTAGCACCGGAGAGATCTTCACGGAATCCGGCGTTGCAAGGATAACGGGCAATCCCAAAATACTGGAGATTGTGGTAGATGAGAGTCAAGCGCAATCTGGAGTTGTCACTGTTCAGAAAGTAAGTGAAGTCGCGGGGAAAAACTGGGCAGATCTCGAAAAAGATGTAAAATCGCCGAATCTGTCTTTGAACAAAGGCATCAGAAGACGTGCACCGTTTTGGTTTCATCTTGCAGCTACTTTCGGAGTTATCCTGCAGTTGTGTATGCTTCTATCTGTTCACAGCAATTTAAGAATTTCACGGGATGCTGACATTGACTGATGCAGGTATAATTCTTTATGCTGCTCTCACTGTCATGTACAAGCCACAAAGTTTCTTGAAGAACGGCAGTCCTGTGGACAGTTATGCGTTTCCAATGTATGTGTTGGGGACAGTTCTCCTCACAATGGGCATGTTCCTCTGTGCTGTCTTGGTAGAACGCCACTCTCTGAAGGAATTTTGCAATTTATCGGAAAAAGATAGGGCATACTGGATTCAGCCGGGGAATCAAACAGCCGGAGATCAGAAATTTCCATCGTTTGTGGGTCGGACTGAGAAAGGTGTTATGTTCATCCGATCTGTGAGACATGAATCACCAAACAGTTTATTCAAGCTTGACAAAGAGATGGAGCTGATTCTTGTAGTCGGATTGACTATGGTTGGCTTTGTGATTCAATTTGTCGGTATACGAGGGCTACATTCTTCCGTGATTCTTGCTCAATTAGGAGCTACAATGGTGATGACACTTGTCAGAACAGGCTTAAGGGCCAAAAGAATGCAAGAAGGCGACAATATGTTAAAGGGTAACGAACAGAAAATCGTCTCAAAGGGCGAGCACGAGCTAGATTGGCTGTTGTTCCACTTATTCAATATCAAATCATTCATGATACTTCCTTCCTGTGCTGTGCAAGGGTGAGTAGCATATCATTTACTGACATGGTATATGCTGATTGATAATTTCTAGTTCTATTTCACAGGCTCATATGAATCCTATTATACGAGAATCTATCACCACGCGCACCAAGTTGAGGAAACTGGTCGGCTCGGATTGGAATGAGACACCTGTCTGCAGGTCGGCACAAATCTTGGGGCAGGCTACCCAAAAATTGATGCAGACCATAATCGCTTGGTCTCATAAGAAGAAAACTCCCTACTTCAATATCACTATTCCTATGAGAATCCAGAAAAAAGACGACATGCAAGAAATTTCGGAGAATTGGCAGACTCGATTGTTTGTTGATAAGAATATCGATTCAGACTTTTGGGAGCCCATTATCGGCTTCTACGTATGGTCTCTGAAACATCAAAATGATATACTAAGCCAAGAAGCTCCCAGGACTTTTTTTAGAGCCTTCACGATTAAGGATCAGAGTGACCACCATGCACAGCTTTTGTACCAAAAGTGGACAAATGAGCCCTTTATCCTTAAAAAAGATCGATCAATGGCGAACAGTTTCCTCTGCGGCTGTCAAACTTTTGGCATTTTCCAGCATCGCACAATGAATCCGATAACGGATGGAGCAGCATTGATCAAAGTCCCCTCGGATCTCTATATGCTAGCTGCTCAAGATATTTTCTCACACATTTTACACTCGGTCCTTGAAGATTTCGATGGTTCTAATCAGTCAACTTTCCTGACAGGAATCAACAAACATGACTATCAGTTACGCAACGACTTTGTTGATACACTTGCGGCAACGTACCAAAGCTTTGGTCTTGGGACCAGGAACGAAGGCCTGTTGTGCATTTTACCGGTGCTAGCTGATCGAAATCTCTTGCAAGAGATTCCGTCCAGCGCATTCGAAGTGTGCCAGTATCGGAGACATCTTGGTAATCGACAAGAAAGAAGCGAGCTTTATGTAAATTACAACGAGCTTGTAACGGTCAGTGAATGGTTGTGTTCATTGGCGGATTATGGGGAGATTGAGTATTTGTTGCACGAGTACGGATATATCTCTTTAACGGGTCTGCTAGTGGGAATTGGAGATGAAAGTATTGCCATTGAACGTCTGGTTGCAATTATGAAAGCGGATCAGAATCATTCCTTCTCAATCTCAAGCTACTTGGACACCGTGGCCAGCATCCCTCCGGTGCAATGGCGAAAAGACTTTCAAAATCAAATATCTTGGCTGGCGTTACGCCTAGTGCAACACCAGGCCCGATCCGATCGGGATCTGAATACGGCACACAAGCTGAATAAGCTTCAGGAGGTACTAGGTCCTGATTATGCCTTGCGCGGTACCCAAGAGAACGCAGAAACTGCTGTGTTGTGTGAGAAATCTCTCTGCAACCTATGGTTTAGCTCGAATAACCAAAGTCTCCCCGAAGGTATCAAAGACTACGAGTTAGTGATTGATTGGCTCTCAAAGAACGACTATCAAACTATCCTCGATATGTTATTGTTATGGCTTAGGGAGACGTGGTCTTCGAATTTGAAATACACAGCCATGACAGAGTTGGTGCGATATGTTGTTCTCAAGGGGTACAAGAAGGCCATCTTTTCGCTATCACGGAACGTGGAATCTTCATATCTCTGGCATCATACGATTGAAAGACTTGCCATGGACGGAGAGGTGCACACCATCGAGACACTCTTGGAACACACTCATCCGTATAGGAAGCGAAGGCTTTACGAAACAGCCCATTTAGTCGCTGCCGGACACAAGCAAACAGCTTTACTCAAGCTCACTCTGCAAAGTGGAGTTGACGTAGACATACAAGATGAAGGAGGAGAGACTGCTTTGATGAAAGCGGCGATGCAAAATGACATTCAGAGCATTCAAACTCTTATCGCCCATGGTGCTCAGTTGGGAAAAACGAACAAGGATCTCGATACGGCTCTCATACTTGCGGCCGAAAGTGGCCATCTAGATGCCGCCACAATTCTGGTTGAAAAGGGCGCGAATGTCAACGCAACAGGCCAGGAAGGTCGAACGGCGTTGATGGCTGTAGTCCAAAGGAATCGCCTTGAACAACTACGGTTTCTTGTAGAACATGGAGCTGATGTTCATGTCAAAAACTCCTACGGCTACACAGCCCTGGACCTGGCAAGGTTTGCAAATGAGAATGGTCGGATGGAAGAGGTATGCGATTTTCTGAAACGTGCAGGGACAAGACACCTGGCAAGCTAGTCGCAAGATATAACGCATACATGAGGGTTTTATGGGCTTATGGTACGATGAATGATCCATGACTCCACTTGATGCATAAAATTTCGATATAGGTAATTAAAATGAATCGTGCTAATTCCCAACGAAACAGTCGTGAAGTGTATAGAGCAATCCAAATGGTTTATCCGCTCGCAGTGCTTGCTCCTATTTGCATGCCGAATGTATTCAGATTCCTCGTTTGCATGTACACGGTGCCTGGTCCTTTGAATCGACAGGCCAGCCCTTCGCCACTGCTGAAACTTGAAATGATACCACCGGAAGCTACTCGCTCAATGATATATTTACAATTCCATGCAACCAGATGACCATTGTCGATAAAATAATCTTCTCCTTCCGCGAGCTACAATAGGGCTATTAGTTAGACTCCAAATCCGGTCTGCAATAGGGGAAAGAGGAAAAGGTGGGCTATGGTTATACGCACATCTTTTTTGATGATAGCGCCAAAACTTTGCAGCCACAAGAGCCCACTGCCGTTGACTTTGTACACGAACCATCCTTCTCCAGAGAAAAGTGTTTTGGAGAGGTTTTGTGCCGTATATACCTTCTTGACACCACTCGTGCAAGCAAGGAAAGCATCACGCCCAACTTTCCAATCGCCGTCATTGTTCAAACGTAAGGTTGTAATGTCGCCCAACACAGACGGTGCAATCAGAACCTCTCCGGGGCCGGTATATGTTGAATGAGCCATTTCACCTCCAATAAGTAGCTTCTTTACCGAGAAGTGAAAGTTTCCTTTGAGTGTGACCGTGGGCGACATTGCGATCATGACAGCTTTTCACTCTTTAGCTTCACACACATCGAGGAAACGATTATGTAGAAACATACCAGGCCTCGCTTCCAAAGGTGCCCCCATCGCAAGCTGAAACGTCACAATCGAATTCACACTCCGATGGCTGATCCTGTAGCTACCCCCGTTAAACGTTCCCACATCATCCGCACTCGTAGCCTGTACGCCCTTAAACTGGCCCACAGCCGGTGCACCGCCAGGCATCTTCTCCATCATCATACGAGACATGCCCGTAGGGGGAGGCGACATTGGCGGCGGCGAAAGCGGTAATTTCGCTTCCTGAGCGGCGGCCAACATGGCCGCTTGATGAGCCGCTGCACTGTTGTTATTGCCGGCATCAAAGCGTGGTGGAGGCGGGCTTGTGGTTGATGGGCGGCTATTGGGTGGTGGAGGGAAATGTGACTGCGCATTTTGAGGTTGTGGTTGTTGTACGTGTTGGGCTGGAGGAGCGTGATAGTTGTAGTTTGGCGGTGGGAAGCCCGGGGATGGTTGTGGTGGTGGTGGAAATCCTGGGGATGCTAATGGTGGAGGAGGGAATGCTGTTTATTGATATTAGCTATATTGAAGTTATACCAGACCTAAGTACGGAAAACTTCGTCTTGTGTTTGAAGATCGGACGATTGACATACTTGCGGATCTTGGAGGTGCTAATCACCCAGTTCGGTCAGTCAATGAAGCTCTCCGCAACACAAGGACAAACAGGTAACATACGAGGAAAATGCTGACCCTGCGCCGAGGGCGGAGGAGGAAATGATTGCATAATGTATGTGAATTGTGTATATAATTGCAAAGGTGAAGGTAAAGTAAGAATCGTCCGATATAGCGATAATCTCTGAAAACTAGGGCACCAGGCCCGAAGTCGTCTGTTCGTCTATAGAGATAATTTGTGAGGGGGGGGGGAGTCCCGATGAGTAGGCGATGAACTTTTGTATATAGATCGCTGAACACAAAAGTCATCCGAAAACTCGCAGATTGGGAGCAATATACTGAGGAAATTAGAAAAAAATTGAGGGGAACTGCCCCGTACAAGAAGCTCTTACGCATAGCTAGTGCTGACCTACAACCCACCGGTCAATTATGCAGGAGGTCTTCCGGATGCCTACATTGGCGAAGACATTGGCAGGTCATTTAGCTCTGGTGATAGGCTGCATGGAAGTAACATGGGCGCTTAGTTGCGCGACGAGAGAGGTCCGATAAGCATTATGGGCCTGTTCCCCGCAGGCCCGGTCGTTGTACTTTGGCTGGTGTCGCAGCCCTAATTGGTGGCCTGTTTAAGCGCTTGAAAGGATGTGGGCTGTTACAGGCATTTAATAGGGTTTACGTATACTTGTGTATTTAGACAGGCAAGTCTATAATTGGTAACACTGTCAGAGCTTCGTTTATCTGAAGCACGTACGGAGTATTCGAGCTAGGATCCGAGTCTATGTGAGGTTCATGGTACACGGCATTCATCTTCTTTGAGGATAATAGATACGGCATGACAACATAGGAATCTATTCACATTCATATTATCATCTCTCCACCAATTTTGTTCATATCCATATCCATGTTAGAGAATAGGAGAGAAAGTTCCGAGGTCGTTAGAAGAACTTTTGCACAGAAAATGAGGTAGGTAAGGTAGAAATTAAAGAACAGGTTGCCAGAAATAAGAGAACGGAGTCATATTTAGGCTGCCTTCTTACGACGACCGACTTGTCCACGGAAACCGGTCTTGATGGCTGTGACGGATCGTCGGGATCCGCAAGAGTTGCAGGTGACGAAATACAGTCGGTTCTCTCCTTTGTTAAGCTCGGTGTCGGGGCTTCGGCAGGTTTTGCAGGTAACGTATTCAACTGTTACAGTTAGTGGCTGTCTGTAAGAGCTTTAAGACAAGTACATACCAATGTATCGTCGCAACACGTTCTCAATCTGCTTCTGTTGGAAACGACCTTTAATAACCAATCGTCGACTACCGTCGACACTACCACTGGTACCCAATTCAGCGAACAAGAACTGCATGACGTGGTCGTCCGAACGCTTCATTCGCTTGCAAATATCGGCAATGTTGGCGAAAATCGTACGGCGGTTTCCTTCACGCAGACACTGAGGAGGGGGGATCCTGTACGACTTTGAACCGCTAGACAATAGATCGGGGTGGTGGCTCTGAATGAGGGAGAAGAATCGAGTAACGAGCAACTGGTATGGAATAGCTTGTGTGGCATCGTGGGCCCAAACACCGGTTCCCTTCTCGAGGTCGCCTTCGGGCAGCTGTTCGCCGGCGGGTTCTTTGCCTTCTGCGCCTTCCTCTGTGACACCGGCCTCGGCGAGCTTGGCCTCGAAATCTCCAACATCGGCCTTCTTGGGCTTCTTCTTCTTCTTCTTCATCGCGCTCAAGTCGAGTTCGCCATCGCCCGCGGGAGCGGCCTCGTCACCTTCGGCGTCGGCATCTTTGGATTTCTTTGTCTTCTTCTTTTTTGACAGACCCTTGAAGAGTTCGGTGACTTCGTCGACTTCCTTGTCTGTATAAATCGGTTGATTAGCGAGGTTATTAACACCGGAAGTCAAATTTGTAGACATACCTGCAGAGTGGCTCTCAGCTGTGTCTTTTTCGACGTGAGGAGCCTCTGTGACCTCTCCGTTGGCATCCATGACTGTGGCTTCTTCACTGAATGCTACCGATTTGCGATGTTTTGTCTCCTGGACTGTAACCTCCTGCAACCCAAAAAACTAGTCAGTTGATAGAAACTTGGAAAGAAATCCGATTGTCCCACGTTTCGATAATAGTTGTCAAAAATCGAGCGTACGCGACGTTGGCAAACAGGCTGATATGAGGGGCTGGATGTCAAATTGCAAAAGAAAATGTGGGAGGGATTTTAATCGGTTAGAAACGCAAAGGAAATGTGACGTACAGAATCCGCCATGCCTGTTGGGGTTACACAGGTTGATTAATATGAATTTCGAATTGTTGACTTAGTTGTCGCACCTTCGAAGACTGTGACTCAGAGTTCGTTTTCTTCCTGTTTGGATAAGGAAATCATCCCACGATCGCCACGAAAGATAATGGCACGGTGCACGTGACCTGCCGACTGGTTTTGCGGGAGAAATCACGTGGGCTGGCCGGATTACGTCGTTCGGCAGACAAACAATCAACTCCAGCTCGACAGGAGTGAACGTTGAAACTATCTGCCTTGTGATGAGCTCATAATCTATCCTTCTTCATTTCTGGATTTATTTGCCACGATATTTGACACCTATGGTCTAAAACATCGACTAATGAGCCTGTTTACTGACCTGCGGTAGACAACCGCTGGTCACCTGCGTCCATAGCCTCGAATCACTGAGTGGACAATTCAAGCTCGCCATATTCTTTAAACTTCTTAATTACCGCCATACTCAAAAAAACTACTCTCCTCACACTAACCCACAACATCAACCAAAATGTCGGCATCTCCATTCTCCTCCGGCGACGACTCGTTATCCCCTTCCGCCTCGACTTACATGATCTCTTCACAATTCAACACATCCTATCACCACACATCCTCGGACGAGGACGAAATAGCTTCTCTACCTTCAGAAACATCAACAGAATCAGACTTCCTCTCCGATTACCAAGACTCGGACGCGGAAGAGCAATGGCGGGAAAGTTTACAACAATTAGAGCTGCTTCTCACAATGGTTCTGGTGCCTTTTATAGGCAAATATGCGGGGAGGAAATGTGCATATTGGGGTATGTACTTCTGCGGTCATATGACATAACTTGAAAGACTAACAATTGTGATCATCAACCAGGCTGGACGAAATTCATGGAATGGAAATACCCCGTCGAAGTTGTCATAACGAATAAAGCGGCATTCCGGGCGGCGGGAATCATCGGTGCAGCTACTTTATGATAGATGTAATTGGGATAGAAGAAGAATAAAAAGCGAAGCTGGTCTGCAACTACGAAAGTAACTACATGTAATGGATGTCTTCAGGTGGCTGTCCAATTACAAAGCTGGTTGTAGGGTTAGGGTAACGGCTACGTTGAAAACGTAAAAAAATCAAGGTCCTATTGGGAATCGAACCCAAATTTGCGACATCAAAAATCACTGTGCTAACCGTTACACTATAGAACCGTATGAGCACAATATACTTTAAAGTGATATATAATGGGAATTTGACTTTTAGCCAAAAAGACCTCTTTTGACTTGGCGTTGCAAGAATCTTAAAATCTACATGTCTGACTCCTTCGCAGGGGAAGACCGGAGCTATTAAGCGAAAGGGCGTTATTGGTAAGAACTTTTAGATATTTTCAGCTAAACAATATGGAAGTGTTCCAGGTAAAATTAACATCAGGACATGGAAGGATGAACTTGAACATTTGAAGAGACAGGAAAAGATGGATACATATATCAGGTATATCGCCCAGAATTATCAAAGGATACATGCAGACCTCTGGCCTGTCACCATCCCATATCTCGCCCTTTCCTTGCCCTAACTCCGTTGATACATATATAACGCCGCCCAATGCTCACTTCATTAAACAAGAGATATTCAATAGTGCAACAAATAAACGAAGATTCACTTTCCAAACAAGACAACCAGTTGCCAAAAAGAATGTCTCTCAGAGTTTAGAGAAAAAAAAAAAAAAAGGAAATAATGGTATATCGAGGCTTCTAGGGTGCTTCAGAGTCAAACTTGATTGATGCCATATGCGAAACACGCAGCCCCAACCTAGTACGAGATCCTCTGGTGGAGGGTAAAAAGTATTATCGTAATAGTCTCTGGGGTGCCCCAGAAACAGTATCGTCAGAAATAATGTACTCCAAGTTGTATCGGGAGAACTCCCTAGAGCTCAATGATCAGAATCAATTGTACGCTCACGAGCACTATTGGGCCAAGTTTCCAGCAAGCCGATTTGGTTGTTCGGGTTCGTAGGATCGAACTCTGGGGCAAGTCGCCCACTACTCAATTAGATGTCAGCAACAACCCATCCGGAATATATGAGACAGGATATAGCTTACTTAAACTGATGCCCAAAGCCGGCGGTGTTCATACCGAATCGGGCCTCTGCCCCCATCTCAGGGTGATATTCGTCGGCAGCGAGGGTGATTGCGTCGGATTGGACGCTAGTCATGGTGCCGTTACTGAAAGCACCGCCGTCGGAAGACGAGAACTTGCTCGGGTCGAGTGAAGGACCGTACGAAGAGGCGATTGAGGGATTGTGTTGTTGCTGTTGGCCGAACGTAGCTCCTTGGCGGATGTAGTCTGATCGAGGACGAACGACGCTACGTGGTCCGAGGTTACGGTGGTAAGTAGGCGAGCCGTTATGACTCGGCCCTGGCACTGCATTTGCTGGAGCCTGAGCCTGAGCCTGAGTCGGGGCTGAAGTCGATGTCGTGATTGGGGTCGAAGCCGGTGCCGACAAAATGAGTCGATTGTCTTTGTGATGACACTGTTTCAAATCGTCCGTTAGACAGTGTACCATTAAATGAAAATTTATCCAATCAGCCAATTCGGTCATACCTTCTTCTTACGGCGCCGACAATTCTCGCACGCCCCGCCAGCCGCTTTAAGAGCCCTGTTACGGACCAACTCGTCCTTATTCATTTTACGTCTTTTCCTGTTTCTCCCAACAGGCGGATAACCTCCTGCCGGGTACCAAACTGACATACAGGGCCCCTGCGAGCCTGGACTGAGAAGAACAGGGGATGATGAAGTCCCTGTCGTGACATCCTCTGGAGCCGTTGAGGACTCCGGAGTCGCCTCTACATGCATACTCCCCGTAGGTGTATCATGGCTTTCTGGTTGCAAGTCCTGAGAATACGTATTGCTAACAGCAGTAATACTTCCGCTTGGTTGGTAGCCATCATCAGGGCACTGGGAACGAAGTCCGAAAAGATCCCCTGTGGACAGAGGCTGCATTCTCCTGAAAGGACTTTCAACATATTGGTATCCTCCAGACTGTGGTATTAAGCCGGGATATTCAAAAGCATGATTTCCGGTATTAGCTTCCATGTGGAACTCTTGTTGGCCTTCCAGATGGTTACCATGGACATTTATCAACGTCTGGCCCATATTTGGGTGGTAAAAAGCATGATATAAATCCAATGGGTATAAAGTAGTTTCATGATCAACATTAGATCTTGAACTAGGAGTTCTTCCACGGGAGGACTCTGGTGAGTCTGCAATAGAATCCATGACTAGTCCTTGACGGTTTGTTTGTCCACGGCGAGTTCCGGCTGAATTAAATCTGTTTCCAAGGTTGAGGGGTGTATCATTCTCCGCGGATTGTCCAAGTCTGTTATTTCCTGGATCCACACGAGCCATGGCAGGTGTGCTCTTCTTGAAAGGATCCGTCTAGAATGATACGTGTAAATGATCGCCAGCCCGAGGCAAGAAAAGAAGGTTAGAAAAGGCCAGAAGATAATAGGGCGATGGATGATGGGTCGTAATCTAGACGCGGACAACAGGCATGTTAGCGTCGCCAAGATGAAATATCGCAGGTTTCAAGTACTTGATGAGAAGAGACAAGAGCAAACGATGTCCCGGATGGCTGATTTCCTGCTGTTGAGGCGATATAGGAACGACTGAAGACTGAAGGGGTTCTCCTTGTTGAGGAAGACTCTTTAGCCCTACAGCTTAGAGTTCAGACCGGGACTCGTCATCAGCATGGACTGAGGCGTCAAGATAGATGTGATTGACAAAGTCCAGATCGATTCCGTGGGTTCTTCTGTCCTAGATGTGTGGACTTGAATAACGAGTTCGATGCAGTCCGGCGATAAGGTGTAACCGGATATCTGCTATGGACTAGAGACGGTCTTAGTCCGAGTCAAGAAGAGGATGGGAGGAAAGAACAGACTGCTCAAAGAATATTACATGGGGGACTGCTTGTTTTATCGAGCGTGGAAGTAGAAGTTTTGTGTTGATCAAGTCTGGAGGGAGGTACCGTATTCGGAAAGCATCAGCCAGAAAGAAAAATAATCAAGAATGACAAAAAGGGAAGGGAAACACCGACATTTAAGAGAATACCAAGGCAGGGATTAGATAAGTGACAGGCCCAATCGTCGACTCACTAGTCTTGTAAATTAATCAAGAGGAAGACACAGACATAAGGAAACATGACCGTGACGTTGATTCACAGAATTTGTGGCACACTTTTTCGCGGTACTCTTTTAGGGCTAGTTAGTGTGTTTGCTACAGCTTCCACAAAGGCGCAGAGCAGCCACCATAATCATCATCCCATGGAATTCGCCCAATCATGTCACCAAGTTCACAAATACAGATCTGACAACAGGAATCAACCCAGAGATTTCCGCTCTTCTCCAGGTCTCTGGTATAATTTAGGATTGTTTGCTGTCACCCTTGATCGTTCCTTACGATTTGCACTAATCTGCCTTGTGGAGTTGTTTTGGTCGGAAGTATGTATGCCAAGTCAACGTGTACGCTAATTCTCAAATCATTTTGGATAAAATGGAACAACACTATGCAATAGCGCTGAAACAATGTCATTCATGTACATTTAAATGTATGCCTATTGGCCCTAACCGGTGGAAGGTAGAACCATTCGCGTCCTACGTGCCGAAGCATTGGTGCCCAAGGTCAAAACTTCCAAACAAACGCCTTTCTGATACAATCGCATTTTTGACTGGTATAAGTACGACGAAGAGCCGCAATTACGGACTGAACTGGTAGTCATTTGCGGATGTCATCGTTGCTGATTGCGATCATTGGCGTGCCTATCGCGATGTGATACGAGCATCGTATTCGTATGACATGCGGACCGTTGAAAAGCTGAGTATCGGAAAAACATTCATTCGTCAAATGACCAAAATTATCAATTGATTGCAAACGAAGCCGCACTCGAGATTACAATCCAGCCGAATCAAAACCAGGAATTGTTGCACAGCACAGCCCAACGCTTCGATTTTGTACGCCAGGCGGTTCAGGCCACTACAAGCCACAGCCCCGTCTCAGCGCATCACGGGACTACCATATCTGCCGTTGACAACACGGCAATCAAACTGGCCATAAAAATATCGTGTCGATATGCAAGATCTATGTCATAGGCGACTCTCAAAAGATCTAGATCTGCCTTGGTGCCTTGCCCGTTTTTGTGGCGGTGAAGAGCCCGTATGCTACAAGCTCAGCCACGATAGTTGCCTGGCCTGTGTGCGAACATGTCCCCCTAGGGGCCTGAACCCTTACGTAGGCCAAAGGCACACTTCAGCCTCCAGGAACCACTTACAAAGGCTGGGCCATTGATACTGATCATTGGATAGGGGGCTGTATGAAACGTGGGTCAACTATGCACAACGCTCAACAATGATCAGGGTGCATACATAAAAGACGAACTTTGTATTACTGTTTTATTTCGATTAGGGCTATCGATGTAACTATACCTACGTAATAGGCATGATAACCTACGTGCTTGGCTGTGTAGTCGTTCATTCTTCACCGCCATCGCCAACATTCAAAACCAATCATCAAATATAGTTTTCTCTAAAATTAACAAAACATGCGGTGAGCAGTTAACTTCCTCAACCTTCAAGAATGATGTTGTTGATGGATGGATGGATGGATGGATGGATGGATGGATGGATGGATGGATGGATCGATCGATGGAACCCCTACGGCGCCAGGCGGGGCGCTCGTCCGTCAACCTTAAGTCCTTTAACGTCAATGATCCACTTAGGTAGTCCCCACTGGACTAGAAGCCCTAACAAAGAATTGTTTCTCTCCAACTACCGAGTTGATAGATACACACACCACCGTTTTCATTTGTAGACAAACCCATCGCGTGTACCCCCCTTTCTTGCCTGTCCGTCTCTGTCAATCTTGTCAGCCAAGGCCTGCGCTTGATGTGCTCGGCTCTCGACACTACCCATATCGCCGTAGCACTTCGCCTGCATCATAGCCGGTCTTCGAATATAGGATGGGTCACTCGAGGCGCCCGGTGTCAAGTACCGCTCCAACGGCGTTGCACCAGAGGTTTCGTAGGGTTGTTCATGACCCCGTGTTGGCGATTGTCGCGGCATGAACAGTTTAAGTGAGCTCCATGAATCGCCGTTGTTGACGCGAATGCCGGAGTCTCGCCGGGTGGCAGTACCCCTGCTCGTAATACCACCACCGCGATGTAAACTAGCATATTCATGCCCCCCTAGTCTGGAAACCCGCACCCCCTCCCCAGCCATGATATCATAACCCTCTGCAATCCCGCGTTGCGAAAGGTACATTTGGATTTGTTCCTCTTGTATGACCTTGGCGGCATGCGACTGGACGATTTCGACTCGTTCCTGTTGTGGTTGGGCCTTGTCAGATCTTGAATCTCGTTGGTAAGATTCGAGCGCCGAGACGGGTTGTCGCATGGGAAAGAAGAAAGAAATCACAAAATCACAGAAATTGTTCTGGGCCACAACAAAATATAGCAGGCAGGTATCGACGTACTTGAGCATAGAACTCTTCTTGATCAGACAATGATTTTGCTGTTAGAGGCGCCATGATCATGACTCGGAAGCAATAGACAGATAAGATGCGTGTAATTGTGAGGAAAAATTGACGTATGGTTGTTCGATGCGGCTCTGCTTGCTCTGCAGATAGCCCACAACAACGAAGGAGGGTGTATGCCAAACTATTTTTGGCACCACACTAGACCTAGTCAAAAAGAAGAGCGAGGTACAAACAAAAAGCTGGGAATTTGCGTCGTCGCGCACTTTTTTTGCCGAATGATGGCAATATTTACTGATTTCTTTGTTTTGTATGTTCTTTTGTAGAGGGGATTGCCAGTCTTAAATATATCTTAGTTTCTTCCAACTTCCAACCCAGACCCTCGCCTAGGCAATATCTGTCCAGATCTGGCTAGAACAAAAGAAAGGAGAGTACTCCTACCACGTAAAAGCCCATTTCATTTCAACGTATGGAGGCAAAGTTTCTAGTTCATGCACGACCGACATGACTGACAGTCTGGCTGCATCTGGTGCACACGGATCATAGATACTGGATAGAGCAACCCAAAGTACGAGCACCCCGGTTGCAGTGGAAACCTCTAGATACACTTAGACGACGAGACAAGAGTCTGCAGGCACGACTATCCCTCACTAATCGCTGCACTCTCAAAGCAACCCAGTAGTCTGGGTCAGGGGGTTCCACAAATGCTTCGTATTATCACTGACCTTAAACAAATGTAACCCTTCGTACGTGGAGTCATGCAAATGTACATACATCAAATAGTAGATGCACAGATCCTGCTTCATTTACTGATGTGGACCGACCTCACCACCTGGGCTTTAAGGCGTCCAACATATCGCACTTCATACAACGAATACATATTTCTAGGTTGTGTAGGTACACGTATACCTTGTCAAGCTGCGTTGCAAGACTGGTGATAGGTAGGTAGGTATGACATGGATGATTAGTTTAAAGGGTTCGATTGAGGCTCTGTCCCACCGCTTTTTCTCGACGTCAGTCATTTGGTCATCACGTAACCAACCATGTGTGTAGTCAAAATTCCTCGATAAGGAGCCTGTTTCCCTCATGAAAATATTCATCTATTTGTACCAGTTCTTACAAGATCAACGGCCGAACGTACCCATCTAGGTATGCAGATACAAAAACAAAAGAAGCCCACGCTGACAGCATCCCGGAACCGCTGCGTCGGGCCCATCTAGCTTCCAACTACTGTATATACATACCTACGTATCAAATAGATGAACCACCCGAGAAACGCACTGAAGAATGAGACACAATGTCCAAAGACGTCCTTCTTCGACGGCACAATCAACAAAAAAAAAAAAAAAAAAAAAAAAAACAAAAAAAACAGAGCTACTTCCTCTTCTGGCAAGTCTCACCCGATAGAAAGCAAGTTTTTTTCGCAGGGGCATTGCTCAAGTTGCAGAAAAGGGCTTGACTACCGATGCACTTTAAGGTACTTACCATTCAGCTGGATTTTTTCAATTTTGAGACCGACATAGATTAATCTATGGACAAATTAAACATACCGTTGTTATAGTTTCGGGGGATTATCCCCCCCCGCCGCCCCAGTAGATACTCATCCACAACCAACTCAACTCCCGCAATGACCTGGGATGCAGACGGCAATCGGCATGGAATATTGAAATTTAGCTGCAGATAATATGCGTTTGTTTTTCTGTTTCTTTGTCTGTTGATGGGGCTTGTACTTTTTCTTTGTCCTCTTTCTGACGAATCCATTATATTGGATCAAATGATGTATACACACCCCACTTCAGTCAGTCAGTCAGTCTTCTTCAACAACTTTCAGAAGACTCAAGAATTGTGAGGGTTTCAGGAGTCCATTACGCGGCTCCATCGCTCCACATACTTGCACAAATAGGCCATGCAGCATCAGCGAATGAAGAGAAAAATACTCAGCTGAAAAGGAAGACAGATGGGACCACCATTAATCTGACCGCGGTGATCAGACTTTCAGGCTTCGGAAAGGTATGCATACATACATCTTAGAACATAGCGCATATCGCGGTAATATCTTTTATTTCTTGGCCTTTGTTGAAATTGTACTTTCCGGAAGAGGATGTTTCTCCTACAGTCGTAGTATTTTCCATACTTGAAGTAGCCGAATTGTTTAGAAAGCTGGTCGATGTTCGGACCTGTCTGTAGGATGAACGGGCGCACTCTAACGACGCAAAAGTTTTAGGTACATGTCGTCTCCAGCGAGAAACGACTTTCTTCTTCTTATTCCTTTTTCCAAAAGCTTTCCAGCAGATTAAAAAATAATTATATCTCGCAATTCAGTAGAATTCTGAGCCCAAGGGCTCGGGTCCTAACCCGGGGAACCACGGCGTCTGATCCGGCTGGCCAGCTTTACTCGCAATGCATCTTTAAATGCATCATGAAGTCCACTTAGCGTCTACGTGCATGTAAATGCTAACATGATGTGATTAGTTACACGTATGTACTAGTATTCCCAGCAGAGTGGATGGCCTCTGAGAATCCTGCGACTGAATATTACCGTGTACTACTTGATGCATGCATGGATGGCGTGGCGGAGATAAATCAATTGATGCTTCCCATTTAACTTTCCTCCGCTCTTCTCCGTGAACAAACCGTTATACAAGCCTACTGATGATCTCAATTTTGAGACGTAAGTCGTCGCTTTTATTCGGGGACCTGCTATGGTCTCGTCTAGGCCGAGCCAACTACTCATCATGAAGAACGGAAGGAAGATTCGGTAAAGGCGGCATCGTCCAACAAGGTTGCCCAACTACTAAGTCTGATCTCTAATACAATATATCGTTACACGACGGTGATAGCCATAATGCTGTTTTAAGAACATAACTCGAAATCGTCTGTCAATGCTTATCGACTTCCGTCCTCATGGTCAAAGCGTCTCTAATAATGCATCAAGAGTCAAAGTCCATACCATTCAATCAATAGAGTTTGTTGCATCTCCAAAAAGGGCGACGTGAGGTTGTATTCGTCTGTTGATTGTGTACGGCTGTGTTGGCTGGTATGTGCGTGGTGGTCAGGGTGGGCGCTGGCTTTTGAAAAGTTTGAAAATGTCTGTCGTCAAGAGCAGATGAGATACCCAATGCGGAGATTTTGCCTGTGCTCCCCTTCTTCATATCTCTGAAGTCTCGAATGGGACAACCAATCGGTATGATGTTGTCATTGTATCGTATCTGCATTGCACTAGATATGACCGAATTTTCTCCGTGTCCCATGGTGGGAGAACCCCCGCAGTCATCTTCGAGTGTGCATGGTGCGTCGTACGAATAAACAGAAGCAATAGCATCCATTTCGTGCGCGTAATCTGTACGACCGGATACTCGCAGCTGCTCGTATATGCCGGTTCCAGGTTCAACCATTTCAGCTAAAACTTCCAATGCCACGTCCTGATCAAAGTCTTCGACCGAATCTATGAGCATTTCGAACATTTCCTCATGTTTGGCTGTGTCTTTTGCGGCGTCATCGAAAGGGCTCGAAAAATATGCATGATCAGTCCTCGTCCGACCGCAGGTTGCATGGTGTATGCCGTGGGAAGCCTTTTCCGTCGCAGGATTAAACTGAAACGCCCCCTTTCTCCGTGACCACGTATTATCCAAATCCCTGCATAAGTCTTTCAGGTCCTCCAATGAAACAAACCGGCTGTTCGGACATCTCGGCATATACTTCTCGTAGGGAATGCCAAGTTGGCGACAATCGGTCAGAACCTGAAAGAGCTCTTTCTCAAGGAACGCATCAAAAGAGTTCCCCACCTGCGGCAATGTTCTGTGATGTTCCGAGAGAAGAGACATTTGGACTTCCTCTTCTGGTGTCGCAGCTTGTGATTCTTTTGCAAGAAATCGAAGTTCCGAGAAACTGGGATACGAGACTAAATGCAAGGTCAGTTTTTGTTGTAATAACAAGTCAATTTGGACATTACCTTTTACCGAGCTGACGGGCGATGACGTTTTGCCTTTTTTGAAGATACCCAAATTCTCATTCGATACCAACTCGTCTATGGTCAGCCTTTTCTATTGTGATAACTCGGAAGATCGCCTCACAGTCAATCGTCCTGTCTTAATATTCTTAGCACGAAAATTTTCAGCCAGTCTAGAGTTGTTTTGCTTCATCAAGTTGGCCCTCGTCTGGGGGCGTCTGGGCCGGGGAGAGCCCTGCTCGGAGACGGATGTTGCTTTGTAAGGTTCATATCGATCTGGTTTTGTCTTTCGTCTGGACCGCCGTTCATACGATTGAACAGCTCTGGATGAAGCTCTTTGCGAGTTGCGACTGTCCCTCTCGAGCACCGGATCGCATTCGGTATAGAGTGTGATTCCTACGGCACGATATCAGGACGCTCCTTGCTTTTTTGTCTGCAAAGTATCTGTACCGAAGAAAAGCGTGTTTTGAGACTCACCTTGTACCATTGTGCGATCTGTCTTCCTCTGTTATAACGAACACTATCAAAAGAACTTGTCGGCCATGGTAAAGAGTCACATCCTTTCCATGTAACACTCAACAACCTTGCTGCAGATTGTTGCAGAACAAGACAAGAATTGCCGACCTCCTCTTGCGACTTTGATTGCGCAGGTTGCCATGTCTGAAGCAGATCACCGATATCCAAAAAGCGAGTTCGAGAAAACAAGCTGACTCATGGTTTCGGAGGAAAGAGCGACCCTCGTTCCTTCCGTTTGTAAGTCACGTTTAGGTCACGGGATCTGTCGTATCGCAACTTCTTTCTTTGTCGCCCAACATCTTCTCGAACTCCATTGCACCGTTTTCAATGTTGTCTCTTCCCAGCATCCTCCGTCTTTTGAATGTTGGTAACCTCCCCATTCGGACGTCGCAATATATACTACTTGGACACCGAGCGATTAGACTGATCTCGGACCTCTCCAGCCTACACCGAGTGGATCATTGCTAATAACCTCAATTCCGTCTCAGCACCCCCAAGTTTCACGAAATAGCACAAACGGAAAAGATCACCGTTATCATACAAGCAGTTTATTATGATGGCTGACATGTCCGCTGCTCCGCACATACAAGTTTTCGTTGCCGGCCTGTCCGCGTCGCTCCAGACGGTGAGGTCGGTTTGCAAAACCATGGTAGCAGCACCACACAATGACTTAAGCCATTTTTGTCGTTATTGATGCATAGGCCCGAGCTGGATTGGACGCCTAAGGATTCCACGCAGCAAGCTCATCACATCACACCGTTCCCCAGTATAATTGGGCCAAACTCTGCCCTCCCCCACTATGATGCGGAGCTTGTGGCGCATCGCCGGTGCACTGGCTAAATGATATCCATCCAGGATCGTTCACCAACCTGATCATAGAATAGTGGTCACATTCGTCTCGGATCACAGGAAACATACTCGCACAGTCAAAAGTGGCACACCACCTGTGCGAGAATGATCAAATACACCGACAACCCCTCTTAATGATTAGTGCCCGAGGCAACACTTAGAAATCGCGGGTATTTCGAGTCTTTCTTCCGCGAGGGTGAAATCGGGAGCTATGGCCAGGCGCGATCCATGATGCACGCCATTCGACTGCGGAGGTAGCCCTTTGTGACTTTGTCTCACATTCGACGCCCTATCCTGAAAGAGACTAGTGATGAAACTAAACTCACTTAGTCTCACTAGATGTTTTCCGAGCACGCGCTTTCCAAGTCCGAACGGCCCGTCAGACTCTGGCCTTGCTTCTAGTCAGAGTCGTTTGGCTCGTACGAGAACGTGCTTTCAGCCTTGTTCCGCAATGTTTTCCGCACTAACAATAGTTCGGTACGCACACTACTACGCAATTTGGATTGGCATAGGTGGCCACTAACCAGTCAGCGAGTCTACTACGGAGTAGGGTCCTTCGGTGTCCCTCAAACAATTTGATCAAAGCTTATCGACATTTTGACCCCGTGTTTGAGCAATTGTCACATGGGCCGTGTGATATCATTCGTTTAATGCTCGTTAACTACATTCTGATTTCGGATCGCACAAAACGAAAATTCCGTGATTGAGGTCGCATTAATAATCCTTCAGCTTCCCTCGTACAGGATGCATGTCAAGACTCAATAGTCCGTCTCCGGCTTCGAAGTGAACTGCATCGATGCATAACGGCATACCCCTCCCTGAGATCCGGACTTATAAAGAGTGGGAAGAGTCGTCTAGCGCCAAAATTGGTCGACCCATTAACACAATTATAAAACAGAGACAAAAATGCCCTCTTGAATAGTGGAAGAATCAACTCACCGAAACTAGCGTATCGGACTCCTCCATGAACCCATCGTTGTGTTAGTGTTGACTCGGCGCTGGTGTAAGCTGTTGGGGTTGGTTTTGGAACAATCGTATATGTACCTAGCAGCTTAGTTTCCTCATACGCCAAATAAATTATGTTATTATAAACCCAGCCTGATGCCTGGTCTTCCCTGACTAAGTGCTAGTCCTACATTTTTGTCTTGTCTGGTGCATTCTAGCTCTTTGCATACTCCTCCCGCAACCCCTCTCGAGTCAGTGTTCTAGCCCTCGACAACACCAGATTCTATCTTTGCTCCATACAATCTTTGTCTCCTGATTTTACTACCTTTGTCCAAACAATAGTCAGTAGCGCAGTGTAAGTTGCTTATGGCGCGTTTTTCTAATCCCCTCGTCTACCCCTCGCAACTAGAAAAGCGACTGCCGATTGTTTGCCGAATGTTGATCCCGCGCAAACAGACCTCGTTTGCTCTTCATCTGAACTGAAGTCGGCACATTTTCACTTTCTGCTTGTATTCGTGGTGTTTTTCTTCTTCTTTTTCTCTTTCTTTCTTTCTTTTTTTTTTTTTTTTTTTTTTTCGGGGTGTGTCTTACAAAAAAAAATTGTGCGATCTCGAAGGCAGATAGAATCTGATAATTCGACATCATTTACCACCTTAGTGCTTTATTCTTTTCATTAATTTCTCATCGTGTCGTCACTTCTCCTTTTCTCTTCTATCATTCTATCTAATTTCATCTCCATCAATCGTTGACCCTTTGGTGTTTGTTATCGCAGCGACCTACTCCACCACACCCCTTAACAGAATGGCCAAATTATTCATCGGGTGAGTTTCTTTGACTGTGTCTATTCGAAACTCGTATCCCATGTTAATGAGACGTGCAGTGGCCTAGCATGGCATACCACAGACGAGACTCTGCGTGCGGGATTTGAAAAGTTTGGCACCATCGAAGAAGCCGTAAGTCCTTTACTGCCCATGGTATGACTTACATTACTAAAAATTGGGGTAGATCGTCATCAAGGACCGGGATACCAACCGCAGCCGTGGATTCGGATTTGTGCGCTTCGCAACCGATGCCGAGGCCGACGCTGCAATTGACGGCATGAACAACCAGGAGTGAGTTACGACAGATCCTATAACAAGTCCTCGTTTGGGCGTTTCGGACTGAATGAAACAGCTTCGATGGACGTGTCATTCGAGTCGACCGAGCATCCAACAATGCCAGTTCGCGCGGAAACGATGGCGGTTTCCATGGCCGTGGAGGATACAACCGTTTCGAAGGTGGTAACAACCGTGGAGGCTACAGTAAGTTTCTTGCTTTGCAGCTCTACACATGGTATCAAGACTAATGGGAACTACCAGGTGGCGGTGGTTATGGTGGTCACGGAGGTGAGATCTGACTTTAGACGAGAAGACATGGTGGTATCAAAACTGACGAATGCCACAGGCTGGGGTGGCGGCAATCAGTACCAAGGTCAAGGAGGACAAGGTCCTGCCTAAGCAATCCGTCGAACCGAGTCTGTTACGATTGCTTGCATCAATTCCTCGAAGCAATATACACGCTGCACCGACCTTACCTGACTTCCCTATTTCCTTTCTTCTAAACCAACACCCAATAAATTGCTGAAAACAAACTTACGAATGAATAATGAGGAATTTGACGAGAAGAAGAAACATTACATGATGGGACAAATGAATGTTTGACTAACCGTGGGCGAAATGAGAATTTGAATTCATGGATTATGTCTTCCTTTTCCAATGGCTTGTTTTGATTAAAGCAAAATTAGATGATTGTTACCGCCTCGAACTCGAACCTTTTATTTCATGATGCGCTGTTCTCTTTTCATCTTCTCGAAGCGTCTTTTGAATCTTGTTTATTCGATGATGTGTATTTCTTATGTTCGTATCTCGTCTCGCCTCGTCTTGTTCTGTCTGTTCTGTCTTATGTGTGCCAATAGCTTAACATACTGTTTAGATGGATGGGATAATGATTTAGTTTGCTTGAGTATGATTTATTTGTATCAGGCCTTGTATTGATGAGTGTGTAATGTATGCCTGTACTTGGTCATATGCCCTATCCCTGTTTACATATGTATGCACCACACACTGCAGACATTCACGTCCCTGTGTGCCTCAGACTACCTAAGCATATCTATTTCTATTGCATTCAGTCTATTCTATAACATCCACCGTCCCACCTCCCCCAGCAACATTCCTCTCCACCTTCCTCTCCGCACTTTGCTCTTCTTCATCCGCTTCACCCTTCCGATCATACAACCCTTCAATCACCTTGACCCTCTTCACCAAATCCGTCACATGTCCATCCGCAAGCCCTAGTCCCAACCCTTCAAGCGCCTTTTCCAAAAGATACAAATACTCCGGATTCCGTCCACTTTGGCCTACGCCTTGGCTAATGACTTCCGCCACAGAGGCCGGGTGGCGTTCAGCCGGGCTACGCAGGAACTGAGGGTTACTCGGTTGCCCGATGTAGACCATGCAAGTGATGGGTTTGGAGGATGAAGTGGGGAGAATTTCGGATGGTGGTGATTGTTGACGCTGTGGTAATGGTCGGCTTGATGATTTGGTGGTGGTGGTGGTGATGGTGGTAATTTGATCGGCTTGAGGGTTCACGGCATAAAAGGGCGTGTAGTGCACTGTATAACCATCTATTTCCCTGACGTCTAGATAGTCATGTACCTCTTCTGCATGAGAGGCGGGGATGTGGTATGCGGCACCCCAGACGGTTGATGTATTGGATGGTTCGAGGTTTTCGTGCTATTTCGTTAGTATTTAGCAAGTATTACATCTTCAAGAAAGGATTACTCGTCGCCAACTCACAGGATCATCCAACGTCTCCCAAAACGACTTCTCAATCACCGTCACCACTCGCCCCGGTCGTTCTGGTGTTCCGCGATGATCGGTACTGGCCTACCGTGCGGGGGTGGTCAGTTCAGTTTGATATATTGACACAGCCAAAGAAGCCTACCTGCCAGAACCGCCGCACATATCCGCTAATATATCCGGGGACCCGTTTGTCTTTGTGCATCATTAGTCAAGTCCATATTCGGCAATACTGGAAAAGACGAACCGAAATGAGGAGGTGGTTTCCATATTAGGCTTCTATCATGGTGTTAGTGCTATGCTGATACAAGAAGCGTATGTTTGATGCTGTTGATCACGTACCCATAGCCAAATACCCAGAGATCACCTTCCGGAAAATGCTCTTTCCATGTTCGGCCGTCGCGAGAGATTTGGTCGGTCATTTCGAACCCCCTCTTTATGAGTCTTTCAAGTCTGACAAATAGGTCTTATGCCGGTTTCTGCACCCAATTGACCTCAAAAACTAGATCTATTGCTTGACTTAGAGCTCTTATTCCGGATTTTATTGATTCATGGACTCATAAAAATCTACAACAACATCAGTCTTTTATCTTTTTGTACGAATAGTCGACTTACCACAGACAGAGAATCACAGTTGTACGATTTCGGCCCAGTAAGTCGTCCGTACTCAAGACTAATGTCCGGCTTTGTTTGCATATATGTATGTAATGTCTGCCGCATAGCATGCGCCTCAGTTGTCGACCTTGGTGTCTAGTGAATATGTCGTGCTTTGTTGTATTTGTTGTAAATATACTCGTGATGGGTGGCCTCAGGCTCCACAGTCAAATCCACTGAAGACGGTGTTTGCACTGTTTGTTTGTGCTAGGTTATCGATAACATGCAAACATGTCCATCTTCTCATCACTCCAGTGAACAACCTCCAAAACTTACAAGGTTAGAGATGGATCAGTTGCAACATCTACGTTGTTGACGATAGTCGCTCAATAACTAATAACTGCTGACTGGTTTTGGATTATAACAAGGGGCTCGTACCAGGAGAGAGACAGGGCTAACAGACATGTCTTCACCATTACGACAAGCGTCTTACAGAAGGTCGAACTGACTGTATACCTCTCAAGCTCATTCAATCAGCCAATGAGGATAACACCAAATACTATCCTGAAATATAAAAGATGGCAGGTCTCTACAGACTCTACCACGACAAACACAATCCACCCGCCGACTTCACCCACATCTCCTTCCACGGTAAAACCATTCTCATCACCGGCGCCACATCCGGCCTCGGCTTCGAAGCAGCCCTCAAATTTGTCCAACAGGGCGTCTCATCACTCATAATCAGCAGTCGCAACTATGCGCGTGGTCAACAGACCCAAAAGGAATTAGAAAGCCGGACTGGGCGAAGCGGTGTTGTGGAGGTATACGCGCTTGATATGAGCTCTTTCCAGAGCGTGATTGAGTTTGCGGCGCATGTCAATACCGAGTTGCTGTCCAGCGGGCGGAGATTAGATGTTGTTGTCCTCAATGCAGGGGTTATGCATCGAGGCTTTGTGTGCTCGGAAGATGGGTGGGAGGATACCTTGCAGGTAAACACGTTTTCGACGGCGTTGCTGGCGGGGTTGCTACTGCCTACGCTTCAACGGCATAATAGCGAGCAGGTGATAGCGGAAGGGGATATACCGCATCTGGTTACTGTATCGAGTGGTACTGCTTTACGCGTCAGACGGAAAGACCTCCTCCCGCCACCCTCATTCTCGTCTTCTTCCTCGCATCCGCTTTTGGATTATCTGAGTCAACCCTCAACGCGCAAAAAATATGCAATCTCAAAACTCCTCATCGAATACGTCTCCCGCAGCATCGCCGATCAAACCATAAACCCTAATGGGAGCTTGGATGTGATCATCAACACCGTCAAACCGGGCTTGTGTGCCTCTGCGCTGGGACGACAGTACACGACTCGCTGGTATGGGCGATTGGCTGCGGGGATGTTTAACTGGCTATTTGCGCGGTCCGCTGAAGTTGGAGGGAGGGTTTTGGTTAGTGCCTGTGTACAGGGGTATGAGTCTCATGGGAGGATGTGGAAGGGTGATGGGTTTTTTGAGTAAGTATCCACGGGGGCGTTGAAATTGAGAGAGATTATGGGCATTGGTTGACCAGTTGTGAATTTAGTGAAACGGGTACCCTTCTAGGGAAGGAAGGGAAAGCACTAAAAGATCAAGCATGGAAGGAGATTTCGGATGTGCTCCAGGCGCAGAGTTCAAAGTTCAACGTGTCACTCGACGTCCGATAAAATGCTGTGGTATCTCAATATATGGGTATACTGGTATATATACAATTCTAATCCTGTAAACTCAAAACCTCTGCCAGCAAAAAAAAAAAAAAAAAAGTCAGCTCAATTCAACACAGAATTTCAGGAGAAGATTAAAACTCACCTGTCAAAAACTCTTCAAAACTTAGCGTTATATACCCATCCCGATCGTCGTCATACCGCTTAAAAACATCCGTCATCCTCTTGAGACTGATGCATGCCTGCACGAACAGATCAAAACTCATCCCCCGTCCTCCTCCACCACCGGGGTACGGTGCTCCTGCAGTTGATCCCGTGCGCCGTCTCCCTTTTGCCTCGTACGTCGTGAACAGCACCCGCACGAATGTGCGACTAAGCCTGTACCCAAACGCGACAAGCGCCTTCTCGAATTCCTCCAGACTGATTTTCCCACTGCGATCTTCGTCGAATCGATCAAAGAGTTCTCGCCATGCAGCAAGAAACCGCCACAGAGATACAAATTCGTCGAAACGGATTACGCCGTCGCCGTTGCGGTCGAACATTCGTACCATGGTCTTGACGGTATTGGGGTCAAAGTGGGTGTAATCGGCATTGACCAATGCTGATCCGAGCTCGGATTCTGTCAATGCGCCTGTCCGGGATATATTTGCGGCGTAGAATAAAGGGCGCAACTGTTGAGGGTCGTCAGACATGGGGCCCGGCGGTGGAGGACCGGGCGATAGTGAAGGTTGAGGGTGTTGTGTAGGACGACCCATGCCGTTCGGATTGGGACGAGGACCGTGACCGTAGTTTGCGGGAGGGGGTGAATGGAGTCGGGACGCGGCACCGCTATCTGCGTGATGTTGTCGGCTTACGAAATTTAGAGGTGCGGGATGAGGTGAGGTTCCGGTCGAGGGTGTCTTGCGCGGTGGTATGCCAGACGGTGTATTTGGTTTGGGTGGAGGAACAGGTCTTTGTTGTTGTTGCTGTTGTTGTTGTTGTTGTTGTTGTTGTTGTGGGTGAGGTCGGTGTTGCGCATTGGCTAGTAATTCAGCGGCCTGTAGGTTAGCTTCGTTAGTTATTGACTTTTGTATCGCGGCGAGATTTCGACATACCATGTCAGGCTCTATATGTCTAGATGGTTATGACTCAATTAGCTTGTATTCATCGACTTTTTGGATTGGGTGCTCACGCTGGCAGCGCATCGGGATTGAATTTCTGACTGTAGGCCATTGCGGCTGCCTTTCAGTCGCGCAAAGAAAGTTGAAGTGTAATTGAGCGGTATATGAGTAGACTGACTGGCGACTGAGCGACTGTGATGGATTTGAGATTTAAGTAAAACTCTTCATATCTTGCAGCCTGATTTGGGGCTCATGTACTTCATCGAGCGTGCCGTGGGCGGCTTAGGATTGGGGTCTCAAACGGGTCGACAATCTGCTATTTTCAGTAGAGCAGAATAGTGTGTTCAGCGCGATTTCAGGATCATCACTCAAGAATACTATGCAGTGAAGTAGTATTGTAGAAGTACCCTTGTGATGATCAAGCGAAACGAGAGATATGACGAAGCTTGGAGGAGTCAAAGCCTAAGGCCCCACTCAGCGGCGGGGCTCAGTCATGGCGATGCTCTCTTTCTTTTTTTAACCAAACGCAAAGCCCAATCACAGCCGCCCTCGCGTCCCATGTCCCTCTTCAGGAAACCGATACGAGGGTACTCTCAATTGCATTGAAGAAATTTGACATACTCAGAAGACATGGCATATACCTGGACAGTTCTCACGATGAATTGCTTACGTTTCCATATCCATACGGCTGACTGACAAGCTGTGAAAGAACTCGGCTTGTTGACCAAGAGCTATCGGCCGGACTAGCTGGAGCCAACGTTTGAGAAGTTAAACTCCCGAGGGATCAGAGTGTGAGCGAATTGCCTGATCAATGCTTTTAGAGTGGCATCAATGGCACTAAGAGCGCGAAGTAACGAGAAGATAGTAAGATGTTTCGGCAAGCGTTGGGGATACTCATATCAGGCGATAGCCTCCCAAAACGTATTTTGAGCCAATGTATTTATGAGAGGTCTTCAGTATGCAAAGCTGAATGGTGCAATGACATTCTAGCGATGATCTTGATACAGTGACTATATTAGTGTAAGATTGCTTATACATAATCACTCGCTGATTACAGCTTTTTTTCTTGTTTTCTACTTATTACACGCATCAAAAATAGCAACAACTGAACAAGAAAGACGCGGTCTGTTGAGCGAGGGTCGAGGCGTTCAGCCTTACCTTATTCTTGGTACAGAAATCTACACGCCAGGCAGGATCCCCAGAACAGTATCGCCTTACCCCGCGTTCTAGGTCTCGGTCAAGCGCCAATGCTTCAACACATCCGAGTGTTTTTTATGTCTTTAAATTTTTGACTTCTGTGCCATTTGCGATTTTGTCAGATGCGTGTTTGGAACGGTACAAATTTATATATGTCAGCTTTCTGGAGGCTTGTCGCTCCTTCCGTCCTGATATCCGTTTTGGCAAGGCTGGTATAATCATAGTCTCTATTTCTGCGGTGTATAGTGCTACTCGTCACCTCTCTGCCAGCTGTAGAAAAGTACTCTATCACAACTTGCTGGATTGGCGATGTCAATGATTCTTCTGGGGACACGACAGGAGATGATCGTCGTTCCTGGACTGATGCCTCAGGCAACATCGGCGTCAGGAAACCCCGAGCGCCGTTCCGTATTCTCGGCCTCTGATTGGCAAAGTGCTCTCCGAAGCAAATAGCTGTGACTGGTCGGACTTAAGGCGACTAACAAGCTTGCGGAGAAATCTTGCCGAATCATACGTAAATTACGCGTATGCCATGTGCGCCTTATGCGCAGTTGCTTGTGTAACTTTGGTCATGGGTCTTACTACGCAGTACACTAATGGCGTCAATCTCGGATGGGTTGACACAAGTCAGACTTCGAATCAGGCAACATCGTATTTTCCAGCTTGTCAAAGGGCGCTTTAGCGTTGCTGAAATTGTATGTAATAATGAAGACGCAACTCATGCGGAGACATGTCAATCTGTAAGCTCGAGCATGCGATGAGTCACAAAGACTCATCAGATCATCCTGTTAGATGCCGTTCAGACATCGAGAAAGGATGGTCGGATTTACCACGATCCAAACTCCCTTAAACATCAAACCGCTATCCCCGTTCAGGGAGTAGTTTGGTGGTCCTACTTTTAAATCCAGGCCCGGAGATAATCCCCACATGGCAACAAACTCTTTTCCCTCTTCCCCTTCTTTTCTTCTTCTTCTTCTTCTTATATATTGTTTGTGCTCGCCGTAGTATTGTTTATCCCGAGTCATTCTTTCGGTACGCTATTTCGATGCAAACATCGGAGAGTCGCATCCCGAGACAAAGTATCTACAGACATAGAAATGTCGGAGAAATTGGAACCGGGCATAAACCCGCTCCGGGAAGATGAACATGCTTCAGGAACGACATTGGAAGCTCTCGATGCAAGCTCCGTGGATGTTACTTCGCCGCAAGACATAGAAAAGACGAGGACGCAGGAGCCGCCTGCTGCTGGCGACCCCAATGCCGTGCCTGAAGAAAATGTCGTCACGCAGACCACTACATCGCAATCTCAGAAATTGGCCAAGAGCAAAACCATTATCATCATGGGTGCATTATGTGTATGTATCATTGGCAATTCTGTAACCAATCTCGTGCTAATCCTTGTGAATAGTTGTCGGTGTTTCTAGCAGCTCTCGATCAGGTATGGCAATCATTAGTTGCAAATCATTGACATCCACTAACCTATGACTCTCTAGACTATTGTCTCAACGGCTCTTCCAGTCATGGCAGCTCACTTTCATGCCACCCAGGGCGGCTACTCCTGGATGGCATCCTCATATCTCTTGGCGAATGCGTCCTGCGTCCCTTTCTGGGGAAAGCTTAGTGACATCTTCGGCCGCAAGCCCGTCATTATCCTAGCCAACGTTGTTTTCTTGATAGGCAGTCTGATTTGTGCCTTGTCCACCAGTCTGGCTATGAACATTGCTGGTCGAGCTATCCAAGGTGCTGGCGGCGGCGGTATCATCGTGTTGGCAAATATTACCGTTTCAGATTTAGTCAGTGTCAGGTATGTTGTTAACCCGCATAATGGCAGATGGAAGATGCTGACACTTTATTAGAGAACGACCCATGTATTATGGTCTTTTCGGTGTGACATGGGCTCTTGCAGGAGCCCTTGGTCCAATCGTTGGTGGCGCTTTGACAACCAAGGTTACATGGCGATGGTGCTTCTATCTCAATTGTACATTCATTCTCTTTCTCCTTTGCCTTTTTCTGGACAAGACTAATCGTCTGCAATAGTACCCGTCGGTGGTTGCTCTCTGACTATCCTAACCTTCTTCCTCAAAGTACATACACCAAAGACGCGCCTAATAGATGGCCTAAAAGCGATCGACTGGCTAGGTGTTATCACTTGTGTCGGCGCTACGCTCATGTTCCTATTTGGACTCGAATTTGGCGGTGTTAGCTACCCCTGGAATTCGCCCACGACTATCTGCCTGATTGTATTCGGTATCTTGACCTACGGCGTCTTTTTCCTTATCGAATGGAAGGTCGCTAAGTATCCCATCATTCCCTTACGACTGTTCAAGAATCGCCACAACCTAGCAGTCTTCGGCTCGTGCTTCTGTCACGCCTCCGTCTTCATTTCCGGCGCTTACTACCTACCACTCTACTTTCAATCCGTCCTCTTAGCCTCTCCAATTCTTTCCGGTGTCTACACGCTCCCGCAAGTGCTTTCATTATCCATTACTTCCGCAATGATCGGAATCATCATTAAGAAGACCGGCCGCTACAAAGAAGCCGTCTTAATAGGAATGGGAGTCATGACCCTCGGCTTCGGACTCCTCATCGACCTCAAACCATACGCAAGCTGGCCACGCATCATTATCTACCAACTTATCGCCGGTGCCGGCGTTGGTCCTAACTTCCAAGCGCCCCTCGTCGCCCTTCAAGCAAACATTCACGTCTCCGATATGGCCGTTGCAACTGCCACATTCGGTTTTGTGCGCCAACTCGCGTCGGCGATTGGCATCGTTCTCGGTAGCGTCATCTACCAGAACGTCCTCTCTCAGCAACTACCGCAACTCGAGACTGTCGTCGGATCCGCGACAGCCGCGAAACTGGCGAGCACTTTCTCTGCTGGTGATAAATCGCTTATTGAGTCTCTACCCGCCAATCAGCAAGCGGCCGTCAAAGCGGCGTTTACTGTCTCTCTCAGTCGGGCGTGGATATACTACACCGCTCTATCTGGTGTAGGTTTCGCCATCAGCTTCTTCCTTCGTCGAATCGAATTGAACAAATCACACAATGTCGCAAAGACTGGGTTGGAAGAACAAGAAAGAGCGAGACAGGAGATGCTTGCAGCTAAGAAGGCTGCTAAAGAGGCAAAATCTGCTGTATAAAAATTTTGCTCTCAATTCTATTTTGCATATATTACTAATCATATAATTCCAAGAGAATATCAAGGATGAAAAGCTATGAAGCTTATAAAAGGGTGGGAAAAAACGCATTCAACATTGATACCCGTTTTCGTTATAAACATTGATTTCGCTTCGTTTGAGTGTTATACCATTTGATTCTCGGTAAAATTTACTTCTCCTGCATGTATCTAGATTCTAGTTTTTGGTTTTCTTTATCATTTACAGCCTTTTGGGGATTATTGGTCCTATCCTAGAATAGAATCACTAATAGACACTATGAGGGATGTTCTTGATTATCCGTTGAGGCGTAAGCATCGAATTATCTCCACCATTTAGATTTACATCAATCGCCTACCTCGGTAAGAATTTGATATTTTGAAGATACTTAGCTACCATCATGAAGTAATCGTAACAACAAAAGGAATCCGATTCATTCTAATTCATCAAACAATTCTACTCAGTAAGATCAATCAAAACAGACTTGATCTCAAGCCAGCTGTCCAGTCCCCATCGCCCATATTCGCGTCCGTCACCAGATCCCTTGACACCGCCAAACGCCATGTCGACGGCTTGGTAGTGGCTGGTGCAGTTGATGGTCACGGTACCGCTCTCGTACTTCTTGGCGATGCGGAGGGCGCGGAAAATGTCGCGTGTGAAGACGGAAGAGAAGAGGCCGTACTGTTGGCATCGTTAGTGTGGTTCTAATAGAAAGGGGAAAGGTCATACCTCGGTGGCGTTGGCGCGGGTGATGGCTTCTTCTTCGGTCTTGAAGGTAAAGATGGTAATGACGGGTCTGTGAACAGTCAGTTTATGCCCATTCAGAGATGTCTCGGCGAAGATCGTACCCGAAGATCTCCTTGGTGACAACGTCGTTGTCATCAGGAGGGTTCAAGAAGATGGTAGGCTCAATAAAGTATCCCTTGTCACCCTTGCGCTTACCGCCAGTGAGCATCTGAGCGGTGGAGTTTTTTCCGGCCTCGATGAATCTCAAGACACTCTCGTATTGAAGCTTGTCGGCCTGGGGGCCGTGGGTAACCTTGGGGTCCAATGGGTCACCGTGGTTGGTAAGGAAGCCCTCGAATGTAGGACGGAAGACAGCCAAGAAGGGCTCAAGGACACTTTCCTGAACGTAAAGCCTATATAATCATTAGCACAATATTTTCCGGAAACAAGACGACGAGGATGACTGACCTAGCGGCACTGGTACAAGTCTGACCGGAGTTGAATGCAATACTGATAGCACACTCACGAGCAGCCTTCTCAACATTACCATCCTCAAACAAAATAATAGGAGCCTTTCCGCCAAGCTCCAATGTGCATGCCTTCATGTTACTGTTTGCGGCCATGCACTTGACGGCCTGGCCGGTGCGCCAGCTACCCGTGAATGCGATCTTGCGAATCTCCATGTGGCTGGCGAGAGCTTCACCACTCTCCCGGGCGCCGGAGAGGATTTGCACGACACCGGGAGGGAAGAGGCCGGTTTCCTTGATAAGTTGGGCGAGGAGGATAGAGGTTAGGGGGGCTTTTTCGGAGGATTTCATCTATCGACGTTAGACCTTTTGTCTCTTTTTAGGGAAGTTGAAGAAAGGAATGACAACGTACGATAATGGCGTTACCGGCGGCAACGGCAGGGGCAATCTTGTTAAGGGCCATCAAGATTGGGACGTTCCATGGGATGATAGCAGCGACAACTCCGTAGGGCTGCTTGAGGGTGAAGTTGAGGTGGTCCTTGGACATCAAACTGGAGTCACCGTGGACATCGCCAGCAATACCGGCGAAGTCTAGTTTTATTCTGTAAGCATATTTCTACCCTCTTCAACGAGAATAGAGACCTACAGTTCAAAAGCTTGGAAGCAATGCTGGTTTGCATATGGTAGAAAGCTGAAGGAGTACCCATGCTAATGGCCTCCAACTCAGCGAACTTGGCTGTGTTTGCCACAATCAGCTCGCCGAGCTTGACGAGGGCAGCGGATCGGTCGCTGGCTGTTAAGTTATTCGATCGTCAGCATCAATGCTTGTTTCTCCTGAAAAGTAGATTTCCGTACCATCCTTTGCGAACCACTCCTCCCATGCACCCTTGGCATACTGCACCGCAGCGTCGACATCCTCTTTGCCAGCTTCAGAGACTTGAACGGATGGCTCCTCAGTGGCCGGGTTGATGAGTTGGAATGTCTTGCCAGATTTGGCAGGGACAAACTAGATCTCAAGTATCAGCAAAGCATCTTGTCTTCTTCTGCAGCGCATTCAACGTACCTCGTTGTTGATAAAGAGACGAGTCTCAATGTCGGAAAGAGCAGTAGAACCCATATTGTAAATTATTTGTTATTTTATTTTATTTCAGATATCACAATTTTGGGCCACGTATCTACCAGAATTCAGAGTAAGATATACATGAACCTCTCCGTTCTTGAATAAATAGTAAATCTTTTCCCCTCCCTCTACCTAACCTATCTGCTGACCTAAACCTGCGGGCAACGGGATTATTCTGTGTTTCGTCACCCATATTGGAAAGTCAGTAGTAGTGTGGAGTGTGTAGCAGTATTCTGAATTACAAAGGAACACGGTGAGATCGGACGCCGCGAAACGGTGGGATATGCAAGAGCGGGCCGCGAGGTGGTTTCCATATTCGGTCTACCGGACCTTTAAATTTCAGCAGTTGCTACGCACGTGTGAGCCTTCAGGGATAGCTTCTTTACACTTGAAGGCGCCGATAGTGTTTTGGAAGTTGGTATAGCTCCTTCAAATAAGTGATAGTTTATGAATTCATATTGGCTGAGCGTCGAGTACCCCTCATTGACCGCTTACTTTTTTAGGTAGTAGCTACAGTTCAGATTTGAATTCGTTATTAGATAAGACGAGTACTTATATATGCTTGATAAGTCAGTATTGCTTACAGATGCGGCTGGGCTCGGAGGTAAGACGACTGATATGATTGTGGACAGTAATAGATGTACACCGTTAAGCGCTCCGTCCAGAATGTCAATCGTATGCGAATCATAAAACCGAGGGGTTGATTTCAGCTCTACTAGTTCTATCTATGGAATGTAGGCAGATAAGCAGTGGGGGCGGGGGCGGGGTCGACATGCAAGGTACCTAGTTGCTGATTGCAACTCACTGTCTGTTTTCCTTGAGAGACATGGACGCAGACAGAGCTATCCAGAAGCTGTTTTGGGTGATCATTGTACACATTAGAGGCGAGAGTCTAGGTCTATCTATCTATATAATCAAATCGTACACTCGTAGCACCAACAGCATGCTTCGACATTATTCAAGCACAATCCGTGCCATTTTCTGACCCTTACCGTGTAACAAGGGATTGTATCCCATTCGCAAACAACGACTTTGCATAGACAAAATGAAACCGCTCAATATACTCCGCAATCGACGGTTTATTCTTCTGCGGATTGCATCGAAAATGGAGTAGCTCCATCTGCACTTGCGGTTCTGCGTCTGCTTGAGTCGGCAGCCTGGTTATCTGAAATCGATGGCAGCCAGCGAATATAAACTTGTCTGACCCAAACCCGTAATCAACGTAGCTGGCGTCTTGCTCGGAAGGAGTTGCGGCTATGTATTTATCTAGCATAATGAAAGAGCCGAAGAGATTGGACCCTTTGGGTAGAAGATGGGTGGTAGGTATGTCGGCTTTGTTCCGGATGGTTACGGCATTTGGGGGACGTTCGAAGCCTGCCGTCGTTTAGCTTGAATTTCCCTTGCTCCTTTTCGTCGGCTATGCAAAGCAGAGACTTTGTTGGTGTAAATGCGATTGAAAAAGAGATAGCTACCTGTATATCCGGCTGGTAGTATATTGTTGCCACCATTCGTCAGAATGAACCTCTCAAAACCAAAGATGAACCCCCCAAAGAATCCCGTGGAGAACAAAGCAAGCACATTCTCATCACTCAGCCCGGCAACTGCCGATGCCGGTAGTACTTGAACTACCTTGTCAGTGTTGATAACATGATTACGTGGATTCACAAATTTGAAGGAAGAAGAGGCAAGAAATTCAGGCCGAACGGGCAACGTGTAATGCGATTGGCGCAGAGAGCGAAAGAAGGGAGACCGTGAGAATGTCTCGGAGAGATTTGCAGCCATAGATAAACAACTGCTTTGGTAAGGGGCTGACTTAAGAAATAGACGGCTTGAAAGTATCGTAACACAGGTTGGATGCATATATGTGCTATAAAGAATTATTATCAGGGGAGATAGTGAAAATTTGCTCGGTCAGCCTCGGGAGGACGTTTCTATTGAGTTTAACGCGGTCCGATCCGGCCCGCCTCGCCGATTGATTGTGGGCCCTTGCATTTTGTGCCACCTCTAAAATTTCTATTGAGATATGAGCTTATCTAACTACATCACAAGTAGCTGTTACTTTTTATGTGTTTTTAAATCATCAAGGCCGTCACGTGAAGATCCTGTCCCTGGTATCTCCACCATTGGCGCTCTGGTGATCACAACGCTATACATAGCAGGATGGCAGAGGAGAACAATAATAGTGCATCTACCAGAAATCAAGCTTCTGGGATTCACGATTGTCATCTTGGCATAGCATTATTCGTCAAAGTCGTGCCAATTCATCTTCAGCCCTATGGCATTCAGCGAATCCAGCTCTCGCGCAAGTAGTGTGCAAAAGAAACTGATCCTCCAGGACCCAGAATGAGGGTAGACAAAGTAATCAAAAACGCAGTGGAAACGTAATCGATGCGAGACTTTACGTTGAGATAGGGCTTTAGGGACAGCCATTGCCATAGAGCCGACGTGATGGTAATGATCAAGTTGTCGTACTTCAGGAAGAGAAGGGTCCCTTCGAACACGGTCCGGCTAGTGCCTGGAACAACATCCGACATTGCGGGCACAAATGTGCGGCTGAAAGATACAGCTGGGTCTTCAGACAAAATTGAAGTGGATACAGCGTAAATGTGTCCAATGGAGGAGAAAATTCCTGCATAGAAGTATGCCCGACGAACGGCTTTCTCGGTTGTAGCGCGAGGGGTTGCTGAGCCGCTCAATTGAGAGGCAATGAGAGGCTGAACAACGGCTGCGTATAGACCAGTGGCTTGGAATAAGGCTGTGATAATATTGTGTGGACGGGGCTCGCGACTGACGAGAGGGGGCGCAAGGTCGACGAGGACAGGCAGGAACAGAGTGATGAGGGCGGTAGGGAGCAAAGCCTTTGCATGAGCTACCGACACATGATCATTCTTGTTACGCTTCGGTGGGAGCTTTCCAGCTTCGAAAAAGTAGTAGAGAGGCAGCACAACTCCTGCACCGAAGCCATTCCACATCAAGGGCCAGAAGGATGCACTGAATATACTTATTAGTGACAATACGGGGTGAGACAATACAGCGACTTACAGAATCAGACCACCAGAACCAGAACCTCGTCGAAGACTTTCAATAATCACCCATAGGGAAGCTGACTGTAGCGTTGAGACGACCTCGATCATCAATAGACGGGGTGATCCCTCAGCTCCATTAGTGAGTGCATCGGTGAATGCCACAAGTGTCGAGATTGCGCCGTCAATGGGTGGTATGCCCAGATAAGTTGTGCTCAACGGTCTTCCAGTTGGGAAAACACCAGTCGAAGTGACAGCATCAAGAGCATCAAGGGTGCCATTCTGTAGCATAAGCACCCACAAGAGGTAGAAACCAATGGCACTGAATACCGGTAATGATAAACGTACATCCATCTTGTCCAGCTGGGCTGTTCGAATGGCACGAAATTCAACAGGCGATAGGGTAAATAAATGAGTGGACGCTCATGTTACAATGGGGATGGCACTTATATCTAATACATGATAGAAAAATAGTTTGCAGCAGCTTTAGTTAAGCTTCTCCGATAAACAGTTAGCTGTCTTCGCGGAGGCGGACTTTGGTGAGCGGACCCGACGGGCCGTGGTAGATCTGCTTCCCTTAATACTAACTTCACCATGCAATATTTCCCACGAAAACCGAAAACATACGACTACTGAGTAATCGGCTCTTGCGCGGCCCGTTCATAGCGATGTATGTGCTGTTGTTGCCCAACGAAATCGACTATTCACGCATGTTCTAGCCCCCGAATACAGTATACCACAAAAATGGTTGGTGGTTTGATGCACATGTTCTATCGTACATGAACCGAACTTGATAAGACACCGGTAAGGACTCCTCGGACTAGTAAAAGTGGGTGAAGTGTTGTTCAAGTCTTATATACCCATCTTAGTCCGGCATCAGCCGCGGGTCCTTTCAGATCGACTTTCAGAGCGCCCCAGCTTTTGTAAGAAGGGCCATCAAAGCTCTGACAAGGGATCACAATGGCCACCAACGAGAAATATGATGTGGTTATTATTGGTGCAGGTGAGGACGAGTCACTTTTGGATCGCGATATACTCTACTAATTCAGTAAAATCAGGCTGGTATGGCCTCATCGCGGCTACAACATATCTGCGTCTTGCTCCCGAGACAAAGATTCTGATAGTCGATAAAGGGCATTCCATTGGCGGTGTCTGGAGTGAAGAGCGTATCTACCCCAACCTTTTTGCTCAAGTTGGTCATGGATTGTTTGAGTACTCTTTCTATCCCATGCCGGCTGAAGGGCTTTCTCCGGATCGATACATATCGGGTAAAACCATCCACGACTACCTATACAACTTTGCAAAAGACTATGACCTTGTTCGCCGAGTGCGACTGGACACCGAAGTGAGCAACGTTGAGAAAATGGCCAGTGGAAGCTGGCGCCTCGATATCGCCGGCGACAAGCCCATTTGGGCTTCCAAACTCATCATCGCCACCGGTGTTGCTTCAGAACCGTATAGCCCTGAGTGGCCCAATCAGGGATTCACCAAGCCTATTATTCACTCAGCAGATATTGGAGTCTCTTTGAAGAAACTTCATGATCCCGCTGTCAAGCGAGTCGTTGTCCTCGGAGCTGCCAAGTCTTCTTACGACACCGTATTCCTACTCTTGAAAGCAGGCAAGCATGTCGACTGGGTCATCCGAGAGAAAGGCTCTGGTCCATTAGCCATCATGCCTCCGCGACTTCTTGGATTGAACACTGTCGATGTCATGGGCACTCGCGCCTTGGCCTCGTTCAGTCCTGCTATTCTCAACACACACGGATTCTGGTACAATGTACTCCATAACAACCCAGTCGGTAACTTAGTGACCATGAATTTCTGGAGATTTGTTAATGGACTGGCCGAGCTACATGCGGGATACTCAAAGACTGAAAATGCGACCAAGTTGAGACCAATTCCATTTGGTGAAGGGTAAGTGACTCCATGGTGATGGATACTATGGTTGTGCTGACTGAATGCCGCTTTTAGTATCTTCTGGGCCAACTCCGGTCTAGGTTTGGCCAGTGTTCCTGATTTCTGGAAAACCTTCCATGCCGGCGACGTCAAAGTACACCGTACCGAGATTGCCTCTTACAGCGACACCGATAAGGTCCACCTTAAGGATGGAGTCACCGTCGGCACAGATTATGTTATTCTTTGCACAGGATGGACTGATGCCTTAGAGCCCTTCAATGAACGCCTACGGGTACAATGTGGCTTGCCGTCCAAAGCAGATTTTACCGAAAAATGGAAGAAATTGGATGCCGAGGCTGATGACATTGTCAGCAAAAAGCTTCCGGTTCTCGCCAACCCACCTGACACATTCGTCGAAACGGCCTCACAGCGTCGTCCTTGGCGCCTCTACAGGCGGTTGATCTCTCCCAAGATGGCTGCCGTCGGTGACCGTTCAATCTTTTTCCCTGGTCAAATTCATTCCGTCTACACGCCTCTAGTTGCGGAAATGCAAGCACTTTGGGGCGTCGCCTACCTACTCGGTCAGCTCGAATTACCCAACCAGGACGACATGGAGAAAGAGATTGCGGTGTGGAACGCGTGGACTCGTAAGCGGTATTTGGAACAGGGTCGGAAACATGCGTATTCTATCTATGACTACTTGGCTGTAAGTTTCATCCGGTTATCAAATCCCCCCCCCCTCACCTATATTACCACTGTTATATTCATAGTTCTTCTTACTAACATGAATACGAAGTATGTCGACACTCTTGCACGAGATCTTGGCATCAACACTCATCGCAAGGCTAATCCTATCGCTGAAATGCTTTCAACCTATGTCCCAAGCGACTACAACGGGCTTATCGACGAATATCTTCATAACCGAGAAAGAAAAGCGGAGCTGTCGGGCGAGAAATCCAACACCAACGGTCATGCAAACGGCAAAACAAATGGGGCCGTCAATGGTAAGGCCAATGGGTATACAAACGGGCATACTAATGGCAAGACTAGGTAATAGTCATGCACGTTATGAGAGATGTTGTTTTTTGGTCTTTTGGATTTCTTATACGGTATTTTTGCGATATTTTTCTTTTTGTCCATAGATTGGAATGAATTTCCCTTCAGCGATTTGCTGATTTCACTGTTTACCTTCCAAATTCAATTAGCCCGTCGGCCCCATACTAC
This sequence comes from Talaromyces ruber, assembly GCA_022813215.1. Lineage (NCBI taxonomy): Eukaryota > Fungi > Ascomycota > Eurotiomycetes > Eurotiales > Trichocomaceae > Talaromyces > Talaromyces ruber. The sequence goes on along the minus strand of JAKLMW010000026.1, from coordinate 300,871 downwards.
ATTGTTTCCATGATTGAGCCCACTAGTTTCTAAGCTACTTCGTATAGAGTGAGTGGTCTAATTCCCATGATACATGCTCCACACATGTAATTTTTGGTCACCGTCATAACCGTCCGTGAGGATATTGTCACTCTCATATATAAATCTTGGACTTGAAGTTTTTAGTTGGTTGCGTAATGAGGAACGATGAGAATTAGGTTATGGGAACCACTAGCCCGCATAAATCAATATATCAAATCAGCTCTCTTTACGCCTAGATTGTTGTCTGTACAATGGAAGGCTAACATATGTTCTACCTCCGCCCAAACCCCGATGTGCTGCGCACATCCAGAGCTAGGGCACTGCGGTGCCGTCGCGGGCCGCAAGGGGGGGGCAGACTACGACCTCATCCAGAGCGTTGGGAATAGGAACAGGAACCAAGCTAAGAACTGATGGTTCGCGACTGACGTTTAAATGCTCATTAATTCTCGGTAATATTGAATTCAGTAAATTCAAGCTTTGTGTTCCGGTGGGAATCTTTCATAAGTATAGATAGTGCAGACTTCAACTTCACTTTTGTGCATTTAAATTTCCGTCACATAGCCCTACCGTCCACCAGGGTAGTACCATTCGCCATGGAAGCTATTGGCATTAGCTATACGGGCTTGGCGATTATCCTGACCTCAGCGTCAGTCGCCTACCTGGTAATTTCCACCATTATAGATGGCTGGAATAAACCTCCTCTGCCTCCCGGTCCTCCAACACTTCCCATTATTGGTAATTTGCATCAGATGAGCCTCAGCGCGCCATGGAAGCAACATATGGAGTGGACCAAACAGTACGGCCCTATTTTTCGATTGAAGGCTGGAAAGGATACCATAATTGTTCTCGGGACTATGCAAGCGGCGCGCGACTTACTAGATAAGAAAAGTAAGATTTATTCGTCCCGACCACGCAGTGTTATGGCATTCGAAAATGTATCAAAAGGGTTGCGCCCTGTCCTTATGCCAGATAATGAGCAGTGGAAGACTGCAAGAAGGTTGCAAGGTGTAGTTTTGACCTACAAAATGTCCCAGTCATACCGTGGGGTCCAAGCATTAGAGTCTCTGCAATTACTTCGAGGGTTATTGCAGAACAAGGGCAAGTTCCAAAAGGAATTTCACCGGTTTGTGGCTCTTATTCTATAATCAAAGTAGTCCTAGTTTGACTAATCTGTAATTAGGTACTCGACCTCGACACTGTTCGCTCTCGCATACGGCCAGCGCATGACTAGAGGAGACGAAGATGAGGTCAAAGCTATCGATCTTATTGTGGAGCGTTTCGCACTTTTCGGCCGTGTCGGAACCTGGATCGTTGATGCTATTCCCGTCCTCAATTACTTGCCGACATTTCTCGCACCATGGAAGAAAATTGCCGAGGAGTGCCATGCCTTTGAGTCCAGAATGCACATGAAGCACTTGCACCAAGCAATGGAACGACCAGGTTGGAACTTTGTCAAAGCAGTCAAAGATGTGAAGGCTGCAGAAGGAGTATCTCAAAAGGAGTTGGCATATATTGGTATGTGCCCCGTAACCCAAGATTGCACCACGGTCGTGTGTTAACCGGTAGTGAATAATAGTGGCTATTCTTCTCGAAGCCGGCGCCGAAACAACCACGAATGCCCTCGAGACCTTTATACTTGCTGCTCGTTTGTATCCTCGAATTATAGGCCCGGCTCAAGCCGAGTTGGAATCAGTTGTTGGAAATTCCCGACTTCCAACAATAGATGACAGCCCCAATCTACCTTATATCAATGCAATTGTCAAGGAGACACTCCGCTGGCGACCGGTCGTACCAGAATCCGTACCCCATCTCAATACAGAAGAAGATGAATATATGGGATACCGAATCCCCAAAGGGTCCATCATTCTGCCCAATGTTTGGGGTATTCACCTCAACCAAGATATTTACCCCGATCCAAACAATTTCCTGCCTGAAAGATGGCTTACAACTGAAAAAGATGCGCCACCCGAACATGCTGCATTTGGTTTTGGACGAAGAATTTGTACCGGACAGCACATCGCATACAATTCTCTTTTCCTGAATGTTGCGCGTATCTTATGGGCGTGCAATATTGGACCCAAAATTGATGCAGATGGTCGTGAGGTGCCCGTTGATGAGTGGGGTTTCAGTGATGGTTTCATTAGTAGGCCATTGCCATTCGAGGTCAGTATCACTCCTCGCAGCGAGGAGCGAACAAAGCTGGTGGAGAAAGCATGGGATGAGGCAGATAAGGACTTGGTAAGCATTATGGAGAAGAGGCAGGTTTGAGATTTATCTGTGCTTGAGTGGATGCAGGAGTTAGGCTGTGGCAGTTACACATAGGTGTTCCTCAAAGAACGATGCAATGGTCCTCCACCGGGGTCTTTCAGTCACGAAATATCTGACCAACTTAGAGATGCTCTCCGAAATGAAAGTGAATGATTTTCTTTTTCTGTGGCGTTTTTGACTCCGATTCTACATCATCATTGTGATGGCTAGACTTAGGCAGGGCGCAAATAGTATCTAGGTAATTTCAATTATCTCGCCCGCTGTATTTATATAGATTGAAAGAATATTTCAAGGATATTGCAAGTACGCAGAATTTTGGTGGTGTAGATTGGCTTACGATATACACTTTAGGGTGGCCCTATGAATAGGTATATCATACACATGTAGCTCGATCAGTGTATATGACCAACCCTAGTCTAGCAGGGATGGATGTCGATACCGACGAGCAGCAACGCGCCAAGGAAGTTTATCGCGTCTTATGGCCATGATGCGTATTCGAGTATCGGAAAGTCAAGGCGAAGGAAGCTCTCCAGATAGGCTTGGGCTTGCTCGGCTTAGGGTTTAGGGCTTGGCCCTGATTGGCAAGCACCGGATGTTCGGCACCCAGCGAGGAGCCAAGACGACTCAATAGGTCTGATGACTGTGGATCAAGTAGCTAAAACTATGCATATATTTTGATCGGTACGCCGCATACAGCAAAGCCGTTTATTGACCTTGCCAGCTGAGACGCTCTCTTGACACCCACGTTGACAGGCCCTGGAAGCAAGCTGAATACCCGGAAGCGGAAACGTGGAATGACTGCTAATGATGCTTTTTAGAGACAGGTGGACTTGTTGTCGCAAATGCAAAAGAGCATCAAACCTTAACAGAAAAGCATAGTTCTACGAATTTAACTCAGTATCCTGAAAAGTTAGAACTGTTGAGTACTGGTATCAGCTCCTTGCCCAATGTTTGTCGTCCCTCGGAGCCGGTGCGGGTACGGTGCGGGCCGCTGTCGCCAGCCCCAGTCCATATTTTACGGGCGCGGGCTCGTTGCAGCGTCCTTGTTGCCCGCCTCCGAGGTCGAGGGGGTTTAAGCATGCTGACCGCCATCCACTCCAACTTGTATATAAATTTCGCAAGTTGTAGTCCGTAGATGAATTTATGTACTGTAGTAAAAATAGAGGTTACTTTGCTTCCCTTATCATCACTCCCCCCAATAATCTCCTTCTTTAATCTGCGTTGGTCTGTGCCGATCAATTCCAACCTTGACTCGCACTGCATTCCTATCACATCCGAAGCCATGGTGAAACTGTGCGCCTTTAACTCGCTTCTGCCAGCATTGTACCTCAATGTGAGAGATGAACTGTTTTGAGCAATTTTGCCCGTTCAGGCTAACCCTCAATGTTCATTCTCTAGGCTACCGTGGATCATGATGTGAGTCCTCAGCCGCCTAATTTGGGCAGGAGGGGTTTGACTTCTGGCCCCCCGGGACTAACCTTAAACCTAGCTAATCATTGGCGCTACCTCACCGGGCCCCACTGCTATGTTTGGACCCATTCGACATGGTATTCTCCGCTCCGAGCCTGGCGTAAGTGTGATTCTTCAGACCTGCAGGGAAGCCGAACGCCGGAAACGAAGAACCCTTCAAGGATGGCTAACCCTAACTGTCATTTAGTTTCCGGTTCATATCAACGCCGACATCGTCCACAGTGGCGACCTCGTAACCATCGACCCAGATCAAAAGTGGCTTCACAACGATTTCTCGGGCATGCTGAAGACTGACAGTGGGGAATACCTTCGTTTCACCATGAAGGCTATTGAGCAGCCCACCCAGGGCATCATGAGAATCTTGGGAGGCGACCCGACCGCACCAGATGTAGAACACGGGGACTTCTATGGAGGTAAGCACTTTGAAAACCCTGCAGGACGGTTACCACTCTTGAGCGATTGCTTGACAGCACCTAATTTCCTAACAAAACAGAGTGCTGATACTTTCATGGGGAATAGTTTCGATCTGGAACTTTATTACTGGAAGTGAGAAATATAAGGAGTTGGAAAACTCCGTCTACGTCGGCAGCACTCGTCTATCTCGGGGATCGGAACCCGATAGCTTCTCCATTGCTTTCAGAATCAGCCAAGTCAGCCACGTCCCCTCGACAACAGATTGCGTCGAGGTAGACGACACGATCAAACATAGTGAATTATGACTATCTTCTGGAAGCTGGTCAAGCATAACGCAATGGGTGCAGGGTATCTGGAAATGAGTCTGAAGGCTTGTCCTCCGAATGTTTTGGATATTAGATGATGATTTTATCCACGAGGAATGTATGTACATGAGATAGGACGCCTATCCCTATATGGAGTATAATCTATGAAGATTAGATTATCGTATCTTAGTATTATGTGCTCCCTGTCAGTTCCAAGAAATGGCGCTTATACGGACGTGTACCCACAGATTTGAAATTTCGTAGCGCAAAAATCCACTAATACTATACGTGCTCTATAGGCATATCGAGTGCCAATAGAACTCGGTATTATGTTTCGTAAAGCGCGTCTCAATTCAAGGGCTGACATTAATATGTACATCGTGTCTGCGGTATTTACTTGTATAAGCTACTGCCCCTATTGGGCTAATGCAGATACACATACGAGGTGGCGTACCATATCGTGTTTGATAAAACTGTACATATACCCACCCCTAGTATTATTATACATGCCTTGGAAATATATAACTAGGGTACAACCGCCTGAGAACCTAAGTGGAGAAGCGCGGGGCGAATGACAGGGTGTTCATCTATTGACTTGTGGGACTTTGTCCAAATGAGAAGACTTGCTGAAAGGTAGGACTTTGACCACACCAGTGACAATCTTATATTAAACTATCGTCTGTTAAATTCTCGTCACTATGAATCCCGAATCTGAATTAGGGAGCCGGCGTCTTCGGTGTTTAATTATCGTGATTTACGCAGCATCCTTGCTCCTCCATCCTGCCCGTAATTGGGGCTCAGCAAGCAGCATGTATTGTCACTATTCAATTTAAATCTTATGTTACGTACTCTGTACGCGGCAGTGCATACTTACTTAAATCCCGCTCCATAGAGCAGTCTAGATCTTTGTGTATGAGCTGACGACACGAGAATGATGCCAATCCTTTCGTCAACGTGCCTACCTGTTTAAGCGTAAATGCAAACCCACTGCGCTAAAGTTAGGGCTGCATGCCGAGGCCAGCCATGTCGTGCAGTCCTTGAATATTCACCAACTAAGGTTCAGTTAGCTTCATCACGGAATAAAGTACGTGGTACTTGCTGTGGGCAATGTGGACACTGATGACCCTATGGAACTCTGCCAATCTTAAGTTGACCAAGGCTTGTTGGAAAATAGACATGTGGTAAGCTGGGAGCTGTACGAAGGAATTTTTGAGTTACACATTCGAAAAGTCTCGACAGACACTTTCGACTTGAATAAACAGAATCTGACAATCTCTTTACGCACGATGACCATCGGGGACCTCCGATACATGTTTTAGACCTTAGCGTCAATCGGACCCCATGTTGACTACTGCTATCATATAGTTAGACACATCTGCAGTTGTTTACCGCGACAGGCTAGCGGTTAAAGCTAGCTACGCATTTAGAATGGCCAATAGGGAGTCATCCATTGACTTTCTGACCTGTGCACTGTATATAGGCCCATCGACTATGTAACATATGGCTGTGTATGCTACTTCGTATTCATGTAAATTACAACCGCCGAGGTTTTCGGTAAGTCGAGATACTCCATATTACCACAGTTGACAGAATGTACGAATAATACAGCTAAAGGGAGTTAGGACGTCCAATCATCTCCCTTCGCAGGCCAGCTGCCATGCTGGGTTCTCGATCCTTTATTAAGGGCCGTTCTTCAGCTAACCCTCATCAGGAAGTCCATACTAGCAGGGGTTGGTGAGCCTATCTAACACTCTATCTCTTTGTTGAAGGCTAATTACCAACTAGCAATCCATCGAAGGCTAACAATTCGTTTAGCGGTCGGCTAATCTTGACGTGCATCATTCGTCGACTTTTGTTAGTCAAGCCTACCATATTCAAAAGCACTTCTACGACGCTGGTCGTATGGTGGCTTATACTACCATTTTTGATCATTTCTAGACTACCCTTCCATTGATATTACTCATTGGGAATGGCGGCTATATTTCTATTTCTCGTACAAGTTGGCAAATGCCGTCAGTCTCGGGATTGATTAGCAAAGTAGTACGTATATAGACCGACCAAGGACTTGGTTAGTTGATGATTGACAGTGCAGCGCTCCGCTGCTAGTGATCTTCTAGCTCTTGAAAGCCAGTGATACATTAGAAACAAAAGAGGGGATGAGATGTTGGCTCCTTTGTACAAAAAATCACCGAGACGCTAGCATACGTTTAGACCCTATACCTGGCGGTTCGGCCGCCGGAGCCCTCAAAGGAAGCGCAATCAATGTATTAACCAATTTGGCCCCATTCATAACCAAACCTCAGCAATGTGTGTACATTCATCTGTGCATAGTTAGTTACATAAGGATTAGCTGTTTCTATCAGCTGACACTTTCGATACAATACGGTACATTGGCTGCCTCCACAGCCGTTAAAAGTCAAATACGATTTAACTCTACATTTTGGCGCTATGCTTTTAGGGCTTGCTCCCAGCGCTGGAGCTTAAACTAGACCCGTTTAAAGTGTGTAACGGTGGTGGCTGCTTCTTCCAGCTTGATTTGTCACTAGAGCCCGCCCTTAGCACCGATGTATTTGTATTTTGGGGGCCACTGGTAATGAGATAGCGCAATCCATTCTTCATACGGACTGCAGCACGTAAGTATATCTGAGGGTTTCCAAGAATACCAAGTGGCAAGTCCAATGTCTTTTAAAGTTGCTAGTTGTATGACCTGCAGGGACCGCTATTAAGAAACGGAATGTCATTCGACCCCTCGTAAAACCAAAGATTCTTCATGCCCACGACATCCCAAGTCACGTAGCTATCGGTATAGCACGTCGTGGTGCAAAAATAATTATTCCTTACTGAATATACCTTCATTCGCGTAGTAGTTGAGGGCTATGCCTGGACAGCTCACGGTTGCGCTTTTGGGTGCTAGGAACAATGGGGTTGGTATACAAGAGTTCTGACTACACGTGTAATCTACTTCGCATGAAGGTGCTGCGAACCCTACCATTCATATGACATGACCTTTTAATTCAGAGGGCTATGTGAAACTCACTTGCTGCGCTTCGGTGGATGTTTCCTTCTTCGTAATTAATCAAGGTGGCTGTTATCGCTTAATCAGACTGCACATGGCTGCTTCTAGGCACATGCCAGCGTCGGTGACGTTAACGAGATTGCCTAAGCAAGTACGTAAGTATACGAGTCCTTGTCAGAATGCGGATAATGCTATCAAGTTGTATTTATTAAACGTACCATCTATATTAGTTCTGTTATGGATGTAGACAATAGTGCCTCGTATCTGTATAAGCACTCACTACTAGTTAACCAGATCGTCTTTCATAGTCTTCATCTCGAAATACATTAGATGTACATAAATTACTAGTCTTACCGCTGTTCCAGGAGTTCGCTCCAAGGTGGCATTCTCCATTTCCGTAGTGCGTATCCACTGGAGACAATCCATATTCTGACAAACAAACTCAGGCCTGCCGAATGATAGTGCGTGCAATGTCTCTCTAGCTGATTGTGCCGAAGATTATATTGTGGCCTTCGTCCCCTCATATTAAAGTTTATACGTAGGCTATGCCGCCCGTTGTTTTGTATTTATCCTACTTTTTACCTCTTTGACAATTCATACTGGGACAGATTAACTGTTTGCAACACATTCCTGATTTTCATCGTCTCGCGATAGAAGAACGCACAGAAAGAAATATGTCCACCAATCAGGCAGCACCAATCGATCTGTATCGTCAAATGAACAGACAAGATCTGCCTGCGAGCTATAGACAGGGTGCTACGCCGGCCACTTTGATGGAGCGTCCCACAGAGAAGGAAGACATGGGCATCGAGGAGACTCGGGTTTCCAGACCTTCGAGCAGAGACCAGTCATCGAGACGCATCGCATGTGACATCTGTAGAGGACGCAAGGTTCGTTGCGATCGAGTCCATCCAGTATGCGGCCGGTGTCGAAAACTGGGACACAAATGCGGATACACGGCGCACCGCAAGCCCGACACAGTCAAGCCCAATATCTCACAAGCCTTAATTACCCTGCATGAGCGACTAGGTAAAGCCCACCCTCACAAAGAGACACATCCTATGCGAGAAAAATGGAGACATTGAGGGGTCAAGGGAGAAGACAAGAAAGACCAGAGAATTGTACACGCCTAATGAATTATTCTCTAACTATCTTACAGCTCAGACGGAAGCACAATTGGCCTTAACGCAGCGGGCTATTCCGCACATCGGCCCGTCCAGCAACCTTGCAGCAAGAGCAACGGACAGCCAACTCCGCTTGTCAATTGATCACACGGAGTCCCAATTACCATCAGGAATGGTTTCACCACGAGAATTGAATTTTCAATATGAACCCTTCAAGAACTTCGATTCACAGCAGTCGTTGATCGACCGAGCCTTTGATATGTGGTAAGTAATAGCCACCCTTTCCCCCAGTCTCCTATTGGAGAAGCATTTCTAGGTCCTAAGGGTTTGATGCCTTCAGGCACCAACCAAATTTCGACTTTGATAGCATCATAGCCCCAACAGAAGGGTTTGATTATACTTTCGACATGATAGATAACGCTTCATTCCCATCGCTTGTGCCTTCAGTGAGCACTGACTTCACGGCCGGCGATATTGAGCCAGTGCCTGAGAATGTGAACTTACAAGTCTTGTATGAATCATGTCCTTGATCCTAATATTCTTGTGCTAAGTTCCCCTCATGGCCTCTTGCTGACTCAACCTTTAGTCATCAATCTTATTTCAATTACGTCCATGCCGTATTGCCAATGGTCAACCGTCATCGTTTCTTCAGTGAGCTGGACGTCTCCAGTCACCGGCCGGAGATGAAAAGCCTCAGCTACTCAATTGCCTTGCTTGGCGCTACAGTTACCCCGGAGCAGGTAGAAGCCGAGAGGAACTTCTATCATTATGCCAGGAAGTATCTCAGCATGGCCGAGGGTGATGATGAAGCGCCTGGCTTTAACTCTCTTAATATGCTGCAGGCAAGCATTCTAATTGCATACTACGAATTTCGGAGGACGTCCTTTGCTCGTGCTTGGTTAAGTCTCGGCCGAGCAAACCGTCTGGCCAAGATGCTCGGACTCCACACAATGGATCAAGATGACAAGGACAAACCTAGGTCGAACTTCGTCCTCCCCTTGCCGGAGCCAACAGGACTGGCCGATTTGGAAGAACGAAGACGGTCATTCTGGGTTCTATTTACATTTGACGCTTATGCAAGTATTCGTACAGGATCCAAAACGAGCATTGACGACGAAGAGGTACTTTTTCCTCCACCTTATCTTTCCACTTTATGATCTAAGCTAAAAATCATTTAACAAAACCAAACAGATTTCTACCGCCCTTCCTTGTCCCGGCGATTATTCCGATAGCAACCTAGGGCTAAAAATGCCTCCCCTTAGCAGAGCCGTGAATATAGCCGACAGAATGTTACTTTCTTCCTTTGCTGGCATCGTCCTCATGGCATACCTGTACCGTCGGTGCCACAACCACTTCATTGCTTCACAAAAACAAGACTCGACTGGCGACCTGAACTACAGTTTCTGGCAGTACCATTACCAGATTGATAAGGACCTGAGCTTTCACAGCACGGAATTGCTTAACCACCTCCAACCTATCAATCACATAGGCGATCCGTTAGCACTAAGCTTACACGCGAATCTATGCGCCATACAAATCACATTACACGAGCATGCCATCAAAAAGGTACAAAACGACGGCCTTCCGGATCTATTGAGAGTAGAAAGCCAGAACCGTTGCACCAGCATCGCGATCCAAGTCGCGGCATACGCTAAGATTATATCACAACTACAAAATTCCAAGGTGAGCAACAGTCAGTCTAAAGCCAGCGGACCAATGAACTTGCCTGTTGACTTCACATTCTTCACTGCTACAAAGTGGATCTCAAACACTTTTATGATGTGGCCATTTTCCGTTGCCTCGCAAGCGTTGCTTCGTCAACTGAACGAACCTACAAGCAATGTCGGGGAGGTCGCGACGCTGTTGCACCAATTGTGGTGCATTATGCAACAATTGAAGGATGAGTCGGGGAATTGGGACAATTTGATGGAGACTATTGCAAGGGAACTATCTCATTTGGGGATTCTGGTTGCCAGTGATCCGCCAGTATTACACGATGGGCTTGGTATGGACACGGATAGAATGCCTGGTGAGGACATGCAGCATTAGGTACTGAGATAGAACATCAGGGTTGGATACACCACTTCTTTTCTAGTTTATGTATAGATGATAGACTAAGATGAACTCAGTATGGTCTCTTATGGTCAATTTAGATAGCTTCGTTAGCTCCAAGCATTTCTTTATCATTTCTCGCACAATCGCTGCCGAAATCCGAATACTTATAAGAGACCCTGATCCTCGAAGACCCACAGTCATTTTAGTCAAACGCACTGATCTTAGTTAGTATTTTATCCTAGTCCTTAGAAGTTCTCAGACGTCCATGGGGTTTCCGGGGTGCCCCTATAAGCATTGACATGTAAGCACTTGTAACTTTACAAATTGCTGTACGTACATGGGTAGCTCTATCTATAACTCCCTACTTCTATGAACACTTAGATAATCAGTATGCCTTTATATTATGACATCGCTCTTGTCTCTTCTTCAGCTTTCAATGATTACAATAAGCACTAGGTAGCTCCTCTACTGGACTCCATAGCCAGTCATTACTCCTGATCGAGTCATGTATAGAGCGGTAGCGTACTACAAAGTCACTGAAGGATGCAAGAGGAAGTAGCTCTAGGCCATGTCTCTACGAGTACCCCGTACGATTCTCGTAATTTTTTAATTTTTTTTTTTTTTTTTTGAATAGACTGATCTAGCTCGGAACGCCGGATCTAAATATACCCATCTCAGCTCGCATGAACTTCCCGCGCGGTCTACTTTGCTTTCTGGTATGTATGATAACCTCGTATAATCATGTATTACCATCCTAAGTATAACAATACCATACATTATTACGCCCTTACATTGGTAGCCGCATGTTATGGAGTGTTCTCAGGTCTGCTAATGCCAACACCATCCCAAAAGGAGAAATGTTCAGCGACTCATACCCTGCATCAGTAGCTAGCAAGGACTTTCCTAATCGGGAAAGAGAATGATTCGTGGATTGACAGTCATGCAAATCAAGCTTAATCAGTCAAATATATCCGAGGACCATGCTTCTCATTACTTTAAAAATTTTAGAGTTAGGGGCTAGAATGTAGGCTGCAGATTCTGCTTCACACCTACGTAAGTGACCTTTCTCTCGTACCCGGATCAAACGTTGTGTGAGGTGTTTGATGTGGCCTGGGGTTGACAGAGGGGATGCTTGCATTCTTAGAAAGAACAATTCAAAGTAGCATAAGCATTATCTTCCAAGGATCAATATGTCAAAGAGCGTACTTTATATCCCGGCTATAGAAAAGTCCGCCGGTTTACCAGGGTGCCATGCACCAAGCCCTAGAGAGGCACGCAAAGGGGATCAATCCTGGTCTAAATTTAACGGCACTGGCCGTACCTAGTTCTCTAGCATTTCCGTTATCTAATGCTTATCTCAACGATGCATCATGATCAACCTGGACAACCGTCGATCAAGCCTTCTGGTATCGACCCTGAGATGACCTCAACCAACACCAACCAACATTCCTCGCAGGATACTCCCCCATTGATTATTATTGAGTTATATTATTAGGTTACATGACGCACGCTTCTTTGTTGTTCGTCAACACATAGCAAAGAATAATGTTCAAAGCGGGACTGTACGCTGCGTAGTCGGATAGGTTGCTTGCGTATCTCTTCGGCGAATAAAACTATGTAATTGGCGCTCGGTATTATGTAGGAAAAGGCTTGCTGACATTGCTCTAAAGGTGCCTGCATTAATTGATATGTGTGCTTTTATGCTAAAGGTTACACCTGACGGGGAATTTTTAGCGATTGAGATTTGAGGAATTGACGAACATCCTTTTCTTCCTACTCGCGTGGATCTTTAGGGCTTATACCTCAATTGTTAATTTCCGACCACAGGTATCAATTGCAAAGGGGATGCAGAAATACTTTGTTTAATGTGGTTCTCTCTAAATCACGGACCTAAGGAGTAATTATTCGACATTGTTTACTCGGAGACGACTTAATGGTAGCTTCAACTGTAAATGACAATTCGCTCTATCTCATGACGGCAATCTAAAAAGGTTTAAAAACGTAGGCTCATGACAAACATTCATTTGTTCATACACACACAGATAAACAAAGGAAACAGATATCAAGCATCTTTCAATCAAGTCAATAAGTCAATAATTCAGTAGGTCTCAAAAAATGCGAATAAATCTAAGCAGATCCCTCCAAAACTTGGCCCTGGTTAGCGCACACTTCAATAGCGAACTTCCAGATAGTAAGCTCAGGACCAAGCAGCCTCTGGAAAGGAATGTCAAGACCAAGTTCCTTGAAGATCCAGTTACGCAATTCGGCACCAATCATACTGTCAAGACCGTAGTCAGCAATGGCCTTAGTGTGAGGCTCAAAGATGTCAAGATCGAGAACCAGGAGACGGGAGAGTTTCTGAGTGAAGTAGTCGCTGGTGATTTGGACGGCTTCAGCGGCAGAGGTAGAAGTGCGGATAGTGGTCAAGATGGTACGGGAGGCCTCGGGGCTACCGGCGGCGTCGGCGGACTTCATGGACTCCAAGAGGGTCTTGAAGCGAGTGTCCTCGAGCCAGAACCCGTCAGTGGTATCGGCGCTGTTGATAGACTTCTGGAGCTTGACGGGGTCCAATCCGACAACGACGTGGTCGACGGGATTCTCGCTCGATTGAACGAGCATGGAAGTAGCGAAAGATTCCAGGAGGTGAGTCTCGTCAATACCGTAGATACCCTTGCGGCGAAGAGCTTCCTCAACCTCAGGATGCTCGGCGACGTAACCAACACCGAGGACCATAGGCAAGACAATGGAGCAAGCCTTCTTGCCATGGTTAACACGGTAGCGAGCCATGGAGTCCAGGAAGCTGTTTGCGGCAGAGTAGTTTCCCTGACCAGGTGTACCGAGGGTACCGGAGGTGGAACTAGTGGTGACGAAGAAGTCCAAAGGAGTGTCGGCGAGGACTTCGTGGAGGTTCAAGGTACCGTTGACCTTGGGGCGGGTACAAGTGGTCCAGTTGTTGTAGGTCATAGAGTGGAACAAACCGTCCTATAAAGATCATTAGTTATCATATGTCAATTGTTATAGTATATAAGAAAAAACATACTCTCAAGACCATCGCAGCTTGAACAACACCACGGATGGGGTGCTCCTTAGGAATGCTGGCAACAGCGCGCTCAACATCCTCCTTGCTGGCAACATCACCACGAATGACCTGGCAGTGAATACCAGCGTTCTGCAAGTCCTCAACAAGGATACGGGCCTGCTCCTGGTCGGTACCAGAACGACCGAGAAAAGCGAAGCGGCGAGCTCCGTTTTCAGTCATCCAGGAAGTGAGACTACGTCCCAAACCACCCAAGCAGCCGACCAAGAAGTAAGTTGCATCAGGAGAGAAGCGTAGAGTAGGAGCAGTGGGGACAACCTCCAAAGTCTTCTCGGAAGCAGTGTAAGCAATCAGCTTCTTAGAAGAGAGAATGCTATCGGAGAACGAAGAGACAGCAGACTCAAGGTCGGCAATGTTGTAGATCTCTGCATTCTCGACGAGCACGCTGGGGTCCTTGCGGAACAAGGTGACAGCAGACTTGAGCAAGTAGGCCAAGACTTGAGGCTTGTGTGCATACAAGTCCAAGATATCGTAGGAAAGGTAGCTAGCACTCTGGTGAAGAGGGATAGTGTCGAGGAGAGCACGCTTGAGGACGTTCTTGCGACCAAAGTCGACGAATCGACCAAGAGGAGCAGTGTAACGCCAGGACTCACGAGCGAGGACGGGATCAGTGTAACCTCCGCTGAGGATGACATCAAATCCTCGGCCGTTAGTCAAAGCCTTGAAGTCACGAGCCAAGGAGCTGATAGTAGGAATGACGACCTGCTCGCGAGCGATACCAAACTTGCCAACAAGCGCGGAAGCATCGTCTTCAGAGTCGGCAACAATGAAGGGCTTAGCACTGAGAGCCTGAGCGACCTTGAGGGCAGCAGCACCAACGGCACCAGTGTTGCTCAAGATGAGAACAGTCTCGCCAGGCTCAACACGAGCAAGGGTCTCCAATCCGTAGATGGCTTGAGCAAAGCTCCAAGGGACGGAGGCCAACTTGGTGATATCCTCATCCTTCTCGACCTTCTGGACAAGGTCGGCGGATGTGCGCTGGAAGGTGGCGAACTTATCGAAAGCAAAACCGACAACGACATCTCCAACCTTGAGGTCAGTAACGCCAGAGCCAACCTTGGTGATAGTACCTGAAATTTCGTGGCTGAAGGTGGTAGGGTAATCGTTACCGTTGATAACAACGGTGTCCTCCTTGTTGAGACCCCCGTAGGATAGTTTAACCTCAACCTCACCAGCGCTCAATGGTTCGTGCTCGCGCTTATCAGCAGTCCAGGTAATCTTACCCTGTTGAGCGGCGGCAACCAAGTACTGGCCCTCAGTGAAGGGAGTAGGAACAGGGGTGCTCTTGACCGTGGTGATGGAAGCACCACGGTTGGCAACGAGACGGCTGACGTAGACAAGGCCGTTGGAGACAACGTACTCGGTCTCATGGATATCATTCTTCTTGGTCTGACGCTTAGCAGTCTTAGCAACGATGGAAGCGAGTTGAGACACGGAAGTAGTCTCGAGATCAAAGTCCAAGGTGGTAAGAGCCAATGAAGCCTGCTCGGAGGTGACGGAGCGAGCAAGACCGTTGGTCATGGCGTACTCGGGCTTCTTTCCGGTCAAGATGCCACCAGCGGTAACCCAGAGGATAGAAGATGCCTTGCTGGTAAGGTGCTTCACACCTTCGAACTCTTTCTCATTGATTGTAGCAAGAAGAGGAGAGCCTTCGAGGTCGCCGACGATGATAACAGACTCGCCATCCTTGGCTTCAAGAGAGTCGAGGCGGCTTCTCTTGGTAACGAAACCGGCCTTGGTCAACTCCTCCTCAATGCTGCTGACAATAGAGGCAGGCTCGTTGCGGTAGACCAAGGTGACCTCCTTGGAAGCAAGAGCCTCATCGGCAGCGGCAGCCTTAGCGAAAGCAACCTTGCCATCCTTCTCAACGTAGGTCTCAACATCGTCAAAGCCAGCAGGAACCTCCTTGACGACAAGACGTCCACCAGCGTTGACCAACTTGCGGATATTCTCAAGCTCAGTAGCACCAACCTTGCCAGTAGCAATAACTAGATCGTAAGTACTGCTAACATCCTCATCGGCAAGAGGAGCGGAAACGTCAAGCTTCTCAACCTTGAAGCCCTTAGTATCAGTGAATTTGGCCTTGGTAGCCTCAACAGCCTCATCAGAAGCCTCAACAACTGTGTAGTTGATTTGGAAAGGCTCTTCTAAGATACTGGCAGTGTTATCGGATCCAATTTCGAGGACTTTGGATCCAGGAGCCTTGTGGGCAAGAGACTCAACCAACTTGGCGATGGTGAGGTCGTCAACCTTATCAGCCCAGGCAAAGCTATCAATGTCGGTCTTCCAGACAGTCTCCTGGTATGGCTGGGGCTCGGTGGCTTCCTCAGCACGCTGGGGCACAGCGGCCTCGTAGGCAACACAACGCATGTCAGTAATGTCCATGAGGAGCTCACCGTCGTTACTAACGAGCTGGGAACCGCTGACGAAGGAACGTATACCACGCTGGTCAGTGAAAGAGAAGGCAGTGGCAGCGGGGTTCTTTAGCTGCTCCTCGCTAGGAGGCCAGATGGCAACTTCATCGACTTGAATGGGCACGGCACCGCAGGTCATATCATTGAGCTTACCAGCATAGATAGACACGATAATGAGCTGCAAGCAAAGATCGACAGTACCGGGGTGCAAGACGTAGCGAGATTCAGCTTCCAAGACACCAGACTCCTGCTTAATGTCGAAATGAGTAGCGGCAATGTAGTTCTTGCCGTCGGACTGAACGTCAACCATACCCTGGAAGGATGGGCCGTAGTCGAAACCAACCTCCTTGAGGCCATCGTTCCAGGCCTTGCCAGTGGCACGCTGAGGGAGGTTAGGGATCTTGCGAGGAGTCTGTCCACGCTGGCGGGCGTTTATACCGATGGTACCAGTCACATGGTCGTTCCAGTGACCAGCAGCAGAGACAGAGGAAACGTTGAAATCCCACCATTGACCTTGCTCGGCTTCAGTGAAGATGGATGGACGCAAGCTGAACATGACCTCAATACCATCGTCATCGTCGGGAGTGACCAAGGCAGCCTTGATGGAAACATCACGGAGGACGAATCCATCAATCTTGACAGGTTTGCTGCTGAGTTCATTGACCTGGGTCACAGCTTCAATGGCCATGGAGAAGTAACCAGCGGCAGGGAACACAGCTTCGCCACCGAGGGAGTGGTCGCGGAGCCAAGGAACATCTCTGATACGGAGGACGTTACGCCATACAGGCTCAACAGCAGAGCAACCGGGCATGCGGATACCCAAGACATCGTGGCGAGGGTGCTTGATGGCACGGTGCTCGAGGGACTGACGAGGCTCGGCCCAGAGCTTTCTGGGATAGTGCCACTTGTAGGTAGGCAAGTCAACAAGAACCTTACCTTTGAGGAGCTTGATCTTCTCAGGGGTGGCTTGCTGCTCGATGGCAGTGGCAGTCTCGAGGTCGATGGGGTAGTCTCCCAAGTAAAGCTCGCCAGCAACCTTGAGGAGCTGAGCAGCAGAGTCCTCGTTACGGACCAAGGTGGGAATGTATCCGAGGTTGTTGTAGCCAAATTCTTTGCAGATCTGCTTTATAGGGCCAGAAAGAGCAGTGTGTGGTCCGATTTCAATCAAGGCATCAACAGAAAGGTCGTCAGAGGAAGCAAGAGTCTGGACAGCCTGGTTGAACAACACAGGGCTGATCAAGTTCTGGCACCAGTAGTTCTCGTCGACAACGGAACCTTCAGAGAGTCTGGAGTTTGTGACACTGGAGACCATGACAGCACCGGTGGACAAGGGGGAGCCGAATGAGACAACAGATTTGGCCTTCTGAATGAAGTTCTTGTAGGTGTCGGCAGAGGGCTTCATGTGATGAGAGTGGTATGCCTTTCCACTAGTCTTGACGAGACGAGCGAAGATGCTCTCAGCATCCATAGCAGCTTTGATTTCCTCAAGGGCAGGAGCATCACCAGAGAGGGTAACGCTGGAAGGAGAGTTGTGGCAAGCAATGACAACCTTTCCTTCGTATTTGGCAAGGTAAGGCTCAGCAGCTTCAGCGCCAAGACCAACAGCCATCATGGCACCGTTGGTGTTGACAGTCTTAACAGCCTGACCACGGTAGTAGGCAACGATGATGGCCTCGGTGGCAGAGATCAAACCAGCCGCGAAAGAGGCAGCAATTTCACCAGAGGAGTGACCGACAGTCACCTTGGGGCGAACACCCCAGGAGAGAAGCTGCTCAACAACGGCAACCTGGATAGCAGTGCAAAGAGGCTGAGAGAACTCGGCCTCGTTGACACGAGAGGTAGCAGCGGGCTCGAGCAAGGTGGCTTCAAGAGTCCACTCAGGGGCATCAGGGAGGGAGCGGAGAGCCTGGTCAAGCTTGCGAATAGTTCCCAAGAAGCTGGGGTAGTACTTCATGAGCTGAGAACCCATGGTAGCCCACTGAGCACCCTGACCGGTGAAGGCGAAACCGACCTCGTTAATCTTCTTCTTTTCGGCAATAGCGAAAGCAGCAGCATCGTTTCCGAAAGCAGAGGTGATGGTGGCAGGAGTAGCCACAACGTAACCCTTGGTCGAGAATCGGGATCGGCGGTTAGCGAGGGTGTAGGTGAGGTCCAATGGGTCGTATTGGTCCACGATCTTCTCGTAAGCCGCAATGTTCTGCTTGAGAGTGGGCTTGTTGTGGGCAGACAAGGGGAACAAGTACGGACGGTTCAACTCTTCACCCTCGGGCTTGACGTCGGTTTTTTTTCCATGCTTGTAGTCAGGCAGGAAGGAGTCGACACCTTCGACAATGATGTGACCGTTGGTACCACCGTAACCGAAGGAGTTGACGCTAACACGCTTGACGGGCAAGTGGGCAGGGAAGGGACGGGGCTCAGTCACAACCTGAACTTTCCAGTCTTTCCAGTTGACTGTTCATCGTTAGCATCATAATTACCAGAGAAGAAAAAAATAGGGATTGTCATAGAGCTCACTCTTGGGGTTAGGCTTGACCAATCCGCGGGTAGGAGGAATGATGCCATTCTCAACGGTCAAGCAAGCCTTGATGACAGCAGAAAGACCGGAAGCAGCCTCGGAGTGACCGATGTTGGTCTTGACGGCACCGATGAGAAGAGGCTCGTCAGTGTCGGTTCTCTTGTCGTTCATGGCGAGAGCGACGGCGTTGACCTCGAGAGGGTCACCAATAGGGGTTCCCGTGCCGTGAATCTCGAAGTAACCCGTCAGGCGAGGGTCGAGATCTCCACCACGACGGTAGGCGTGTTGGATAACATCCTTTTGTCCCAACAAGTTGGGGTGGGTGATACCGACAGCAGGTGCTTTACCGTTGCTATAGATGATGTTAGTAGTTTTAGTGGTCGAGGTTGATTCGAGTACTCACGAATTGACCGCACTAGTACGGAGGACACCGCGGATTGGGTCGCCGTCGCGGACAGCGTCGCTCAGTCTCTTCAAATAAACAGCACCAACACCGTCAGCACGACCGTAACCATCAGCCGACTCATCGAAAGTGCGGCAAGTGGAAGTAGGAGACAAGACGCCAAGCTTGGCAGTGTTCATGTGCTGGTCAACAGTGATGATAAGGTTGACACCCCCGACAATGGCACCGGAGCACTCTCCGTTGCGAAGAGCGTTGCAAGCATTGTGCATGGCATAAACGGACGAAGAGCAAGCAGTGTTGACCACAATACTGGGTCCGTGAAGGTTGAAGACGTGGCTGATACGGTTACTAATGATACCAGGGTCGACACCGGTGGCGGCGTAGCTGTGACGGAAATCGGGTTCCTTGAATGACATTTGCTGGTAGTCAGAGGTGAAACTACCCGCAAAGACGGCAGTAGTAGAGCCGGAGATGGCCTCGAGAGAAACACCAGCAGACTCAAAAGCCTCGTAGACGACTTCGAGCAGTTTTCGCTGTTGGGGGTCCATCCACATGGCCTCAATGGGGGAGATACCGAACATGGAAGGGTCGAAATCCTGGAGATCGCCCTTCAAGAAGTAACCACCAAGGACGTTGAAGCTACCAGGGCGCTCATTATTAGGGTGGAAGTGACCATCGATGTTGAAACGGTCAGAGGGAACTTTGGGTGTGCGGCCTGTTCCTTTGTTGATCATCAAGTTCCAGAACTCTGAGGGGGAGTGGACTTCGCCGGGCAAGCGGCAACCCATTCCTACCACTGCAATGGGCTCCAATTGCTCGGATAGAGGCTTCTCGGCATAGCCAGGGAATGACAGAGCAGGGTACTCGGCATCGTCGATGACGGTAGGGTAGGAAGGTGTCCTTGTGGGAAGAGACTGCTCGCTGCGAGCCGGGGAGGATTCGGAGTCCTGAAGATAAGGCGCCATTGTGTGTGTGTGTGTGTGTGTGTGTGTGTGTGTTAGCGTGTGTGTATGTGTATGTGTATGCGTTGTATATATGTGTTTGTGTGTGTTTTGTGTTTGTGATATCGAAACCACTATAGAAATCTATTGAAGCAAGAATAAATGCAGAAAACGTGAAGCTACCGAAAAGGGAAAATCATAAACGACTCTGATCAAAGAGCGCTTACGGTCCTGAGCTCTTTCTTCAGTCCCGAATGGCAATCGAGGTCTTTTTAAAGTATCATGAGTACGAATCTCAACCTCTATAATAGACGTATACTAATCCCGAATATCGCTCTTTCGCAATCCATCTTCGCCTTTTTTTCGCCATCCTGCATCTCCATCTCCATATCTGTCGATGTAACGAAAACATATCCATACCCACATCTCGCACCCTCGCACCCACGCGCGCCTCCATTCTCCTCCTCCTCCTTCCTCCCCTTCCAAGCTAGGTCTCACCATAAGCTACCTCCGTACCTAGCTCGTTTGCCGATTGCTCTCTTGCCCGCCCAATAGTCCACATCCAGCCCTCCCAATCCAGAGACACCATACAAAACCCATATAAAAGGCGGGCCGGCGGTACCGCTCGTTGTCGATAGGAGATCGACGGAGGTAGGGCACGCCCAGGCACGGCCCGTCTTTCCCGCTTGTTTGACAAGCCCTTTTTTTAGCCCCAGCGCGGACCTAACTATTATGAACTAATGTATGTACGTATGTATGTATTACTATTATAGTTATAGATACTTCTTAAGCGACCGTTAGATGCATCCAATCCGAAATGGCGCCATAAAAAGCCATCCATGTACATATGTCAAGTGTGGATAGAATGACAGGAAACCGTTCCCGAGACGGACATTATTTAGATTGCTGCTAGGTACCATAGCGCTATCAGAAATCGCGAATCAGACCAACTGATCGTGATTCATGAATAAAATAGGCAGTATGTATGTAATAATCAATCTAAAATCCCCATCTAGATTCGAGAAGATTTGCGTGTTATAGTAATCTACAGCCGCTTTTCTACCCTATTTCGGGAAATACTCGGGTGCCGCGATATCAGTCCATGGTCGATACACACCTTGACGAACGTCAGGGAGAAGAATATAAAAGTGGATAGGTAGATACATGTATTCCATGGCCTTGGTAGACATGCGAACATGCTTCCTTACCCTTCCCTGCCTTACAACAGCACAGGAATCCACTGAATAAGAATTTGAGCAACCCACTTCTCATTTACATGGCCAGCCTGGTAGATACGCAGCCTGACAGGGTTCGACAAACCCGTGGACCAGACGAGATAAGGACAAGGATTGTTCCCTCTGCTTTGCCTTCGAGTATAGTCAAGGGAGGAGACAGGACATGGATTAGATGTGGCAACCTACAGCGGACCTGCCCCATTCATCAATAGTATGTTTGTACTCCGTATTATACATATTTACATGGGTACAATGGATAACTTACAGCTAAGGTTAAGCTTTTCCCTCGTCCATGTTGCATATCCATACTAGCCCAGCACCGTATTCGAGTAAACATTCGATATTGCCTCCCTAGGAGCAAGACCAGACTGGTCATTTCATGCAGTAGTTAACGTCCGGGTTTCGGAATGAACTGAAGCAGTAAGGATCCACCTCTTACAGTACCTGTATACTTTGTACCCGAAAATGCATTTCTCAAAATTCATTTTCGTCGTGTGAGGGAAGAGCATCGCCGCTTTACTCCCTAGCGTGATCAAATCGTTGAAGCGAGCTGCACGAGCCCAACTCGAGTCTGTGAGCTGAAACCATTCTTTCCTTGTTATTAATAGCAAGTAATTGTGTACGTTGAGCCGGGACCAAGCTGGCACGTCGGCGGAGCGGCATACTCTTAATCCTACGGCCTATGTGGCCACTCTGTATACCCTATAGGTATGGAGTATACCTAGATAACCTTATCCACGGGACGGTACTTGATTCCTAGGAAATCACATTGATTGGGTTCAAGGCGCCGCCTGGCTACATGGAAGAGTGGAAAAGATCCAAGTCGATTTACGAATCCAAGGTGTCTAGTGATATTCGTGTTAATTCATCAAATAATAAGGGACGCCTGGAGTTTCTTACTCGAGAGGTATCGGCACGGCGATACTGGATATACATTTCGAAGGCAAGCACGCCGCATAGAATTAAGATGACCACTGCTTTAATCATTACTTGAAATTTTCCGCGCAATATCTGTCGTTGAATGTTATATAGAAATAACTATAATCCTCCCACCTTCGGAAAACCAATTAAGGTTATGACAGTCAATTGTACGCAGTCTAGAACCACGTAAGGGCATCTTCATGGTCAGTGATGTGTATGACAGCAAATCTCTTCATAGACGATCATCGTGATGTAAACACGGAAGAACACTCCGGCGAGATTTATTTATATTTCTCACTCATGAAGTCGCCCGGCTGAAAACGAAAAATAATCATTAATGACATTCAGAAATCAGCTCGGCCAAGAATTTTCGGCGTAAAACAAACCATGTCTGCCTCGATCACTACAGATGTCAGCAACTATGAGGCGCGAGGACATCCCACGATGAAAGCCTTGACCTGGCAAGGGAAGAATTTGGTCAAAGTCGGTCAGTCGTTACGACTTTCATTTCACTTTTGACCATCTTCAAATAAATCCTGCTTATACATGTTTGAATAGTGGACACGGCTCGCCCGAAGATCATCGATGAAGGCGATGTTATACTTCAGGTGACGGGCAGCACAATTTGTGGGAGTGACTTGCACTTGTTCCACGGTATGGTCATGGCTTTATGACATTGAATGAAGAGTTAGTGGATCTGCTGATGATGATCGATTTGTAGAGGCCATCCCAGATCTTCAGAAAGGTGATATCCTCGGCCACGAGTTCTGCGGTATTGTCTCAAGCGTGGGTCCAGCAGTCAAGAAGGTCAAAGTAGGTGACCGCGTTGTGGCGTCCTTCCAAATTGCCTGTGGAGATTGTTATTATTGCAAGAAGAAGCTATCCTCAATGTGTGAGCGGACGAATTCGAACGAGAAGGCCGTTAAGCTGTATGGGCGTCGAACAGCCGGTATGTCTCCTCTGTAAATGGTTTTGCTTATGTTAGCGGTGCTATCATGCTAAGCCCGGCCTCAGGCATGTTTGGTTACTCCCACTTCACAGGGGGCTTTGCCGGTGGGCAAGCGGAATATGTTCGTGTCCCTTACGGTGACGTGAACCTCCTTCATCTGCCTGACGATGTACCCGATGAAAAAGGCCTTTACCTTTCCGATGTGTTGGGAACATCTTGGAACGCCGTTGTTGACACTGGGGTTGAAAAGGGCGACACAGTTGCAATCTGGGGAGCTGGCCCGGTTGGACAAATGGCAGCTGAATTCAGCTTCTTCAACGGTGCTAAAAGAGTCATTCTAATTGACGGCGGCCAAGGAAAATGGCGACTAGACTTTGTTAAGAAGATTCTACCTAACCTTGAGACTATTGAGTATACGAATCTCCCGAAGGGCGAGTCGGTTACCTCAACTCTGAAGAAAATGTGCGACGGCCGCGGACCTGACGTGGCGATTGAGTGCGCCGCTGGCGAGTATTCAAAGGGGTGGGCTCATTACTATGAGAGATTACTAGGCATGGAAACTGACACATCTGAACTCATCAACGAAATGATTACCTCTGTTCGTGGGTTCGGGCGTTGTGGTGTCACGGGCGTATATGCCGGTTATGTGAGTGATGCATTCCTTCCCTATGGCAAACCAATTTGCGCTGACATGAGAATGCAGTGCAATCACTTCAACATCGGTTCCTTAATGGAGACCGGGATCCATCTCGCCGGCAATGGACAGGCCCCCTTGCAAAAGTACTGGAATCACCTCCTAAAGCTTATTCAGCAGGAGCAAATTCACCCCCTCCATATGGTTACCCACCGGTTCAAGCTCGAGGATATGGAGACGGTCTATGAGTTATTCAATAGGCGTGAACCGTCTATCCAGAAGGTTTTCATCCAGACAAAGTTTTCCGCACCTCCTGCACCAGGAGCTCCTACATTATCAGCCCTCTGAGCTTCTCTGTGCTTAATAAAAGTTTTCCTAACGAAAAATGTCTGACATGGGCTCCATAATCTGAAATGTCGCTTTGAGTTCGGCTCTCAATAATAAAATTGTGGAAAGTGTTACGGGCGATTTCAAAAGTAACAGATTAATTCGATACATACTAAGCTAGAAAGGAAAATGAGTTGTGCTCAGATATAAAAACGCTCGCACTCTTTGACCTGTTTGCATCCACAGCTCTCCCCAAGAATCGTCCCAAGCTCTGTCCAGATTCCCAGTCCACTCCTACGCGTAACAGAAAGTCTACCATAAAAATCGAAGGAGCGTGCTACATAGCTTCGCTGTTCTGTTTCTTATGGAACTTAGCACACGTACTAGAAGAGGCCCTTATTGGACTTTTTATGTATTAAAGCAAGGAACTGCGGTGTTGCTTGCCATGTTTGAAGTAGAACGCACGATGATATTCGCATATAGATGACTCCGCGGGCTTTTTTTTTTTAAAAAAAAAAAATCTTTGACTAACTGACAAGATCTCTGCCATGAAACCTAAGCCTCATTGTAGCGATAGAGTTAAATCCTGACCGATGACCTTTCCACCTTCCAGTCGCACCTGCTCGATGGGCTGAAACACGAAAAAAACACGTAAAACACCAGAATTGTCATTCTTGTCCGTCACATTCAGCCAAGAATGAGCTGTACCTCGTTGAACAAATACATCGCCCTTTGACAACACCTTTTTCACACCAGAATCAAGGACCAATTCTGTACTGCCATCAACTATGACACCATAGTCGAGGGTCGCTGTCCGGTGCATTGGGACTACTGAACCTGGAGGCACCTCGATAATTGTGCAGGAGGTGCCGTTTGGCGGGTTCAGAGGCGACGGGTCCGAAAGCTGGGAGCGATAGTGCTTGATGTCGAGGTTGGCTTTGGACTCCGGGACTGCAGAAGTTGGAGGGGAAAGCCCTTGTACAGGGAATGTACTTGTGTTATACGCCAGAGCATAGTCTGATTGTGGGGGTTTACCAGGTGGAACTGGGAACCCAGTAAACGATACCTGCTCCCCAACGGCGTCGCTAAAGACAGCTCGACCGCTGGCAGCATCATGCGTTGTTATGATCCGACGAAGCGGCTTGGGCTGTGTTCGTCCGGCTGGCATGTTGAGGTCAATGTCAAGAAAACAAAGGGCGGGATATTTCAGAGTATTAGGAAGGAAGGGCGGGATGCTTAAGAGTACGGTATAAGTAGAGAAACTGAGGAGCTGCTCTGATCGATAATTATCATATTATCAGAGGCATATGACTCAAAGCTTAGATCATCGTAAAATGAATGAGTTAATTATGAATCCATGTTCTCGTCATTAGAATGAGGGCGTCATTGTGACTTTCAATTTTCCCATGGACGACTGCCTTACCAAGGTCTGGAGACCCAGCCAATGCTTATATGCGTTAATAAAGCGTTCTCAACGTTCTTATTCTCCCGATAAATATTCCTTCTATCTAAGGGGAAATTATCACAGGCAGTACAAGCCTCGGGAGTAATGGGAAAGCTTGATGTTAGACCATAGTCGCCGTCCGTATACAGCAAAACCAATATGTCGTAACGAATAAGCAAATCAAGGACTGTTCTCTATGTCCAAGTGACGCAGTACGGTAAAGCTACTGCCTATATCCGTTGACATCCGATATCTTTCTCAGAATCTCTACACGAATAACCCCCATACCATCCCATACCGTCCCTACCGAATGAAGTTGCATCACGAGAGCTGACATCTTGGCGAGGGATAAAAGCGGCGGGAGACTTGGCCAAAACGGGGAGCCGTCAATTGCTGCGTTTTCGGGGACAACTACTCCGTACCTAGCTAGGTAGCTGACCTTCGGGTTTTTAGCCCGGTCCTTGAGCTGTCCGTCGCGCATTGTTCACATTGCGCACAGGCTCTGGCTCGGCCCTCACTTCCTTGCTCTCTTTTCGTTCTTCATCCATCCGTCCATCCACTTCTGGATTGTGGGTGGGGAATCGGAGTTCCTGGGTCAGGGCAGAGCAGGGGAGAACAGAACAGAGGGCAGGGATGGCGATAGCCCCCATTCCTCGGTCCTCCTATGCTTTCTTTCTGTATCGAGCCCCTCTGATAAGACATTGGATGGATCAAGAGAAGAAGAGGGGTTGTGGTTGTATCGAGACCCTCTGGGTTCTGCTGATCTTGCCTCTCATCGTTCACTATGGCATTGCCAACTGTCCAAGGCTAGGCATGCAGATCTGTAAACTTGTCAAAAAACTTTTGGAAAAAAGTAAAATAAAAGACAGTGGGGAGAAAAACAACAAATCAGGTCAACCAATTCGGGTTTTTAGATTGCTCCTAATATTTTAGAATGACATGACGAGAAGTGAAGTAGATAAGACAGTACAACGGGTGAATAGAAACAGACGATCATGGGTATATATGACACCAGGGCACACAATGCAAAGGGCTAAAGAGAGTACATGCTGTTTGTGGTCATCAAAACAATGTCAACTGAAAATAAGGTGTCATCTGAAAAGATAAGAGGTACACCTGAACGATAGATGCAAATTCTATGGTCATGTCTTCAATTTCTTGCCACCTGCATCTGCAGGCCCTCCCTCGTCAGAATTTTTCCGTTTCTTCTCGGCTTCCTCGTCGCGCGCAAAACCGGGTCCGGTCTGCACTGCAGGAGTAAAGGGTAACGGACTCGGTAGCATACTTGTATCTGGGCCGGTCCTGCCGAAACCCCACTCAGGAAAGAAGCTCGAAGGAGAAGGAAGAAGAGCATCCGAAACAAATCGACTAGGTAGTGCCGAAATCGGCGTTTCCATGTTCTGATTGCTGCTGCTGCTACTACTGCCGCCGTACCCAACACCGTTCTGCGCATTTGAACCAGGCGGAGCTGGACGAGCGAACGGATTAGGTGGGCCCTGCGCACCAGCACTAAGAATAGGCCCGCCAGCGCCTGGAGATGGCGGGGGTGGCGGTAGTTGTACGACGCCCTGCACACCTCCATTTTCGGAAGATTTCTTCGCTGAAGTTGAAGCTGTTTTGCCTGTCGAATCACGAGGCGACGATTCGCCCGTCGCACTGCCGCTGTCTGAGTGGTCGCTTGGGATTTGTACCTTGAGTCGCGGTTTGGGTCGTGATGGCTGTTGTGAATCGCTCAGAGATGGTGTCGATTGCGATCTTTGAGGTTCGGTCGCTGCTCGGTTTGGTGGTGGCGGTGGTGGTGCGCCTCGTAGAAGGGGAAGAGTTTGGCTCACTGGTCCTGTCGACTTTGACTCCTGCTTGAGAGACGTGTCCCGTTGCGGCGATTCCCGCAAAGGCACTCTACTGAACAAGTGACGAGAAAATACTGACGTTTGGTCATCAATTGGTGTGAAAATGCTCCGCGATTTGGACTTCGGCGACGAGCCTCCTTCACCCTTTATTTCCCCGGCTTGTTGTGCCCCGGTTGGGTCCGGAAGCGCCAATGTTGGCCGGAATTGATACTGCTGGGTATCAGGCGGCACTGAAGGAGGCAAGGAGTGTCGTCCCTGATCTTGCATATACGAATGGTGCATCGGTTGATGCTGATGTGTAGGCACGTTCAGGTGAGGTGGCTGATGTTGCTGTGGTAGAGATTGAGCTTGCGAAGTGCCAGGATGTGAGGGGTGAGCAAAATGGTGGTATTGGCCTTGTTGCGGGGGTCGACCATTCATCTCTGGGTTTGAGTTGGGGTTGTACATTAACGGGTTTGCCATGTATGCGTAGCCATTGGGATTTGCAGGTGGTGGAGGGGTTGCATGTGCTTGCCCCTGCCCACCGTATTGTGTGCTTATCTGACGAACGTGATTTCGCGAAGAAGGCCGAGAAGAGTTTTGCGGTTGCGGCGTTCCATGACGGGGAGCAAATGCGATTCCATTGGGAATTGGAGGAGATGCAGATGGTGCATGGTTCATGTGCTGATACCCAGGTTGATTCTGAAGCTGAGGGGGGATTATATTTTGAGTTGCGGCACCCATTTCTTCCGCGATCATATCTTCGTCGACTTCCTCCTCGTCATCATCACCACCCCTGCCGGAAAAATCATTTGGACCTTTGTGCTCATGTGGCGGACCCCACTATTCGCAAACAAAATTGTCAATTACGGACATCAGCAAAAGAGAGACTCAACAAGTACGTACGTATTGATACCGGCCTAAGGTTTCCCCAATATCGCCCGATGAAAACTCATATAACTTTTTGTTGTGGCCAAATATGATGACGGCGACATCGACCGAGCATAGTACGGATAATTCATGCGCCTTTTTGAACAAGCCGCCTTTTCGCTTGAGAAACGTCCTATTCCAAGTAAATTTGTTAGAATCGTGCGCACCTTAGCAGAGCATATATCCTTACACAGAACGATTGCGGTCATCTTTAATGGCCTTGATTTCAATCTTCCTCCGACCCATCGTGATGGGAGACTCCGGTCAATGGAGGTTCGATTTAAAGTAGCGTAAATAATTCTCAGTCCAGAGTTTGCGCGCGAATTATCAACCTATAACTGATGGTAGCGTGTTGCGATTGAGTGCGAAGAACGTAATCAGGAACCGCGAACTGGACATGCGCGACGCGGTATTTGAAAGCGCGATTTCAAGGCTGCGGCGGCGACAAAGAACCAAGAATCAACCTCCAAGGTTGCCAGGTCACTGCACAAAGAGATGAAGATGAAAGTATATCTACCGGGGCTGATGAAGACTTGAAGACGGTCTGATCAAGGTCGGCAATGCAGGTGCTATAGCAACTCGAGCAGAGGAGAGACCCAAGGTACAGGCAGTGGAAAACCGGAAATACTCTCAAGGGTCGTCGGGTCGTCGGTGGATAATGGCGACCAAGATCAAAACGCGATGGGCTCGAGGGAGGTCGGGGCGTGGTCTGTCTCGTTCGTGGCTTGCGGGTAAGTGGGTGGTAGTATGGCGTAGGGTGCAAAGTCTAAGTATGTAACTTAGTAAGTACTAGCACTATACTGTGCGAAGGGAAGCGCGGCGCAAATCTGGGAAGTCGGCGATCTATCTGGGATCGGAATGTGAAAGAAGAGGTGCGGTTCGTCAAGAAAGAAGAGCGCTTGGGGCAAGCGAGCAAGTAAGCTAGCAACGCGACGACCTGAGTGGCCCAGGGCTGGTAGATGGCAAGCTCACAGAGCTGTGCCAACTTGGTAAGGAGTATATACTATGTATTACTACGGCAGTAGTAATAATAGCGACAGATAATGGACGAGTAGAACGTGATGGAGATGCAAAGCACGGGGATATTTTTTGGGGTGGATGGGGTTTAATGCATCGGGGTTCTAAAGATAGAAAAGAAAAGAAACGGCGGGAGGGAAGGCAGGTGCCAGGTGGAGGAGCGCTTCGTGCAATTCGGAAGGAAGGGGGTTGCTGTCTGTGGGTCTGTCGCAGTCAACAGCCAATCAGAGCGATATATAGCGGAAGCTGTGACACTAGTTCATATACGGCTAGCAGGATGAATGACTAAAGCCGGCACTAGCCCCGAAAGGCTAGTACTCTTTGGCTGCCAGAATAAAGCAACTTCTACATCGGGTTCTTTCTTGCATCTTCTTCACTTCAACCTTGTCACCGCCGCTATGTACCAGTCCGTTGCTATACTAGTGGTGATGCTAGTGCACGTGTCATCTATCATGTGGTCCAGTGCTTTTCCGTCTTCTTTACTCATCGCATCGCATACATATCGATGATCCTACGGGACATACATCTGTCGGATCTGGCCTTTATACGACAATTTTAGAAACATCTCACCTCCACGATCCTTCTCGTCCACACAATGGCGTAAAAGACAGTAATCCTTCGACCTTACCATGACACAGGATTCTGCGCACTACATCCACTCGTTTACTCACTAATCTGATTGTGTTGGTGCCTTCGCAGGAACACGTTACACCCAAGGCCTTCGACGATAGGCGGCTGTTTAATCGTTCAGCCTTTAGTCCCATAACGGAATAGCGATTCAAGCCACTTTAGACGAGACTCGCCTCGTCTCGCCGTGCTGATTGGCGCATTTCATGGAATATGCAACAAGGGCCTCGCCGAAACACATTTCACACTGCATAAGGCTTCGCTAGCTTGCTTTGGGTGACCATTCACCTCCCCAACTGCGGCTAACCTGCAGCTTGTTACTATTTATATCGAGTTTAATGTGCTTCTTTGGCGAATCATTTGCACGTCAAGATGGGCATCTTTACTGATTGATATGATCAGACGAGATGATCATATTAGTTTCGAAACATCTGATCTCGGGTGGGTTTTACTAAGTCGATTATGTAAGTAGCACGGCTTAATGGCCACCAGTGGGCCCCTACATTCATGGTAGACATCGTCACTATCGTGCTTTATTTTGATTCCATGTCAATGCCCAACAGAACTTGCAAGAAGTTTATCATCCCGATCTTCATTT
Source organism: Talaromyces ruber (assembly GCA_022813215.1). Classification (NCBI taxonomy): domain Eukaryota; kingdom Fungi; phylum Ascomycota; class Eurotiomycetes; order Eurotiales; family Trichocomaceae; genus Talaromyces; species Talaromyces ruber. The sequence goes on along the minus strand of JAKLMW010000026.1, from coordinate 270,317 downwards.
AGTGTTCAATTATTGAAAATCCTTTGGTAGGCACTAACTATCGGGCAAAGAAACGCTACTTTCGTCAAGTTACGCCAGGCTTGCTTCAATTTCAGGATCTTCTATATAAATATATTCCCCACTGGACATCTGGACCACTGAAGACCTTGCATTCAAGCCTCCATCATTCATACTAGGCAGTAAAGACCCTCAAAGAAGAGCCTTTGTTAAGCACTAGTACCAATTAGCCGAGTAGCACAAAATTCACAACTAATGATTTCTCATTGGCTACGATGTCGAGCAACATTTGGAATTGATATAGACTCTGCTCCGTACCCGCACAGGAACTAACGTTGAAATGCTACGTATGTATGTACAATGCTTCATCACATCACATCTTCACTCCGCAATCTATTCTTGGACATTGAGATATTATTAGACTTTCTTTTATCCTCCTATGAGGTTGTATTCATCGAAAAACGAGACTATCTGTGTAGAGACTCTGGAGGTGGGTAACGGATTTGGATAAGCGAAGTATGAACGACCAAAGTGCTCAAAAAGGAATGTGCCTCGTAATGGATTGTATGGCATTAACCACCGCTGTCCGGCAGATTTGATGGTTTTTACGCCCCTTTTTGAAGGCAATTTGATCAACCTGATGTCCTTCTTGTACCGTGAACAATCTCGAATTGAATACTCAATACCTCACAGTAATTGGATACTGAAATCGGACGTGTGATCTAATAAAATGCTTCCAATATGACCCGTCAACGGTAAAATACACTAAATCGGTATCGGTGCTTCACCCTGCAACAATTTATCGCTTTCAGTGCCATATTGAAAATCACCAGCCATGTGGCTGATAGGTACATATCACGTTCAAGATTTGAACGTTCCCTATTCAGGCCACTTTCTCATCCACAACCTTACTTAATTTTACCTGAGTGTGAACATCCTCATCTCTCTCTAAACTTTTTAGACAGTCCAGAAAATCATTCTGCCACAATTTACCTTGAACATCGAGTTGACATGGAAAATCCATTCCGTCTTCTAGATCTACCTGGAGATTCTGTGCACATGGCCAGCGTAGAAATCAACATGGGACGAAGAAAATTAGCAAGCTGTTGTTTCCACCGAGGTGGTTGTGATGGACCCTAAGATCGAAGGCCATTTCTGCGCACCGACAGACAAGTCTACCAAGAAGCCAAGACGGTCATGTTGAAAGGCAACGAAGTCATCCGCGTCATCTAAGTCATCTTTATACCTGGCCAGACGCCAGTTGTGATAATGAATCAGGTCGTTCTTACCAAGTGTAAGACATATATCACTCACACAACTCACCGTATAGGAACGCCTTCTTGCACCATACCGGAAGCATCTTCATTCATTCAAAAACTTCGAAACCGACGGCAAGGTCAAGGCAGAGATTGCAAATGACGTGTCGATAGTAATCAAGAAAAAAGAGCGCATAGCAGATCCTCAAGAACTCCTCGACGGTATTAAGCGTCGGAAGGAGCTTGGCAATATATATATATATATATTACCTAGAAGGCGACATGATCAAAAGCTCCGATGTCCGGTGTGGAGCGCTCATACAACTTCACAGAATCCAAAAAGCCATGTCTGGTCTCGCGTCAAGGCTGCAGGCGGAAAACCCTTTACGGATGGGATTACGGAGTTGTTTTTCCAACTCAATAACAATAGAATGAGGGGCACTATCAGAGTCATGCAACGGATCGCGTCTCAGAATAAAGCGCATTACGCGGATGGCGCATACCATGCAGGGCAGACTGCGTCTATGGCGAGTCAGGTATAGGGGACAGACTGGAAACCGAGCCCAGAACAAGAAGCTAGGCTCTGCTACCGGCTTGCCATGACGCTGACGCATCGTGTGCTGATGACAATGAGCGAGTTGCGCAGCAGGTTATCAATCTTGCGGCCCAGGCTTGTCTGGACGATGCGGCGATTCAGAGGGAGAAGCAGGAGTCAATAACATGCCCACGATGTCGATGGTTCAGTTGCTTTTCACAATGGCAACGTTCAAACCACCGAGTACGACTTATGGACTCTGTATGAGACGAAGAAAGAAAGAAGAAAGAAAGAAGAGATGGAGACAACAAAATTAAAGATGCTCCACGCTAAGCTCAATGAGGAAGTCTCCATCGGACGCTGGCTTGGCATTGTGAGCCGTGCTACGGGCTCCCGCCAATCAGAGAGCGTGAATCGCATGTCGAAGAAATTTAGTCAGGGGCCGACTCTGTGTAATTTACCGGATTGGCGTATGGCCATTACCACGAATACGGGGCCTGATTCACCGAGTTAATGACTGAATACGTCTGTGTTACACAAAGCCCGTCATTGTCCTCTCTTCTTATTATGGTCTATCGTCAATAGATCGTGAGACTCGTCAATGAGTGACAGGACTGTATATACGTATTCATAGTCGGTGTGTCTGCCCAGAGTGTTCGAAACCAGGTAATGTCCTCGACTCCTTGCATATGTATCGTGAAATCAGGAATCTACGAAGCGATAAGTAGCAGTCTAGCACGGCCAATCTACTGGACTACTCCGCATCAAGCTAAATGTCAGTTTTCTGTTAGTGATTGTTGGTGTTGTCGACCCCTCGACGTGTCACAGTTTGTGGTCCAATCGCTTGAGCAAATTGCCAATAAGACCCGTCACTTGTCGCGACGGCGGAGAGAATGCCATTGTCTGGCACCTCTCCTCTCCAGTCCTTGTTCTCTAATGGCTTACTATGTATCATTACTCAAGTATTCATGAAAGTCGAGGAACAGGAGACCCGCCAAATGAAATTAAATGGGCCAGCTAAGCCGGTTGTTGGTCTAGCCGGCAAGCTCTCCACCTCCTTCCAGTAAAGCGCGCCTTCCGCCTCGACTACTCTATCTTAGCCCCTGAAGGCCCAAAAACTTCTTAGCAACCGAACTAACGAGCATTCACGACGACAGATCGTTGGTAAGTCCCTTTTTTCGCTTCGGTTTGTTCTGTCCTGTCCTGCAAATATCCCTGGTCTTGTCGGCTTCGTCCTGTCTTTCGTTGCCTCGCGCTTTCATGTTCTTGTTTATTTTGTACCCTTAGCTGTGCCCCAGACTTGGGCCGTTGCGTGCGTTGCAATTACATGATCAACTTCTATATCTTCTGACATTCGGTGTCCACTGTCTACAGCACTCGCAAATTTTTATCCATACATTCTCAATTCGTTTCATCCCATTGATCTTAACTTCGTTTCTAAGCATCCCATTGGCTGTGACGGGCCATTGACATCAGTCCCCCATCGATCAGCCCAACCTAAATACACGAACCTCGCTCGGGGAAGTTTGGCATGCGCCTTCTTCCTCGATTGTCGCTTTGAATACCATCGCAATCTTACCGACGTACCGACGATCGAGCGAACAACCGAGCATGCCCTTTTTCTCACGAGTCTTCCGGAGCAAGGACTCCAGCGCCAGCAAAAAGGCCGCGAAACAATCGGCCGCGGAACAGGTCCCGGCCAGACCAAACTGGACAGACGCATATCAGCGCACTGAGGTTGCGCCGGAAGAGGTGCAGGAATTGCTAAGGGGGTGTACACATGAACTGAAATCTCGAGGTAGATACCACGAAGAATGATTTCTGGGGATTTGAATATTGAGACTGACTCGCTTTCTTGCATTTAGGTCTCGATATTCCATTCCTTCTACTTCCTTTCCGTCCGAGCTCCGATCCTAGCGCTGCACGAACGTTTATTCGAAACTACTTCAATGCAGAACAAAAAGGGACCCCACTTCAGGCCGATGCGCTCATGCAAGAGTTGCGGTTGACCGAGCCTATGGTACGATATTGTTGACAAGTTGGAGAATACAAGGCTAACTATCTGTGCAGGTGCTGTGCAGTGTCGTGAAATGGTGCTGGAGTAGACTCCCTGGAGGAGTAGTCACCTGGGAGGCTTATGAGCTCTTCAAGGTTGGAGAGCAAGGTACGTTGGTCGCTTGCAAAAGGTGGATATAGCTGACATACTACTGTAGACTCTGACCTCGCACGCGATGCGTTCAACACATTTATTCCTATCAGTGTGGATTCCGACGCTCGCACCAAAATCATCTTCGACTTCTTTGACCTTCTTACCGCTATAGCCGCTCATGGAAAATCAAATGGGTTGGGTGGAAGGAAGCTGTCTAGATACGCAGGCTGGTGGGCGTTTGAGCACACTGATACCGGTAATGGATTTGAGGCTTCATACAAGACATGGGCTCTGTGAGTGTTCTTTCTGGTGCGAGAGAACATGACTAATCTGTTCAGGGCCGCCGATGCTACGAGCCACCTCTTCTTTGCCTACTTGCGCTCCATTTCTCCAGACTCGGTCCGTGGTATTAACGGAATTTCGGCACTCCCAATCGCTCTTCAGTCTCTGGTGCAGGCCACTGAATACCCACCACAGGCTCCAAGTCTTCTACAGTTTTCGACCACCAAAGTTGTTATGATTGTTGATACAGTCTCGCCAACTCCATTCGCCTTGTTGCGCCGTGCTAGAAATTTTGAATACCGCGACAGTGACAAGCACCTGCAGGACTTTTCCGAGTACGACGACCCCGTACAAGCGTTGACGGACGAATGTGCTCGAGTATTAAAGGCGATTTCCACCACCAATCAATCAGCAGTTTCTACGACCAAGACGTCAACCAGTCTTCGTGATGCTTCGTGGTCTCGTTTTGAGGATATGGGATTCGGCGCTTCGATCGATTCAGATCATGACGACGATATTATTGAGGAGAGGCCAGCTCCGCAAGAATTGCGCTCTGCACCGCAGTCTCGTACCAACGATCTGGGCCGTCCGACAACGCCTTCATGGGCCGACTTTCTCTCGTCCGGATTCGCTGATGACAATGCTTCTCGTGGCCCTTCGTCGCTTCTACTTCCTCCGGACAAAGTTTTACCACCTATTGGGACTGTGCGAGGTCAGAGCTCGCAATCTCATAAACGCACACTAGACACCGAGCCAAATCTCGAACCAGGTGAGTTGGCTAGCATTACGGTTCTCGATATAGATGACTCGTTCTGGTGGGTTTGGATCAGCAGTCTGTCAGGCGAGGAGCCTGCAGTGCGAAAGGCTGTTTTTGGACGATGTGCTTTACTCGAGACTGTTATCAGCGGCGCCAAGTGGTTGGTTTTGGAAGAACAAGTCAAAGGTGCTGCTCCAGAACCGGAAGCCGGGGCTTATATCGTGGAGAAGAAACGTTTCTTTGGTTTTTCAACTCGAAAGAAGATCACCCGTAGCAAGTCTACGGCTAAAGGCCCGGTCTCTAATCAGCCTTATAAATCGAGCAATAGCAATGCTACCGCTCCAGTTAGCAAGACCAGCATTGCTCCCGACCAGCACGCTCGAATCCAAGCTGCTGCTGCGGCATTGCAGAGAAAGCAGCGCGAACAGGAGGAAGATCAACATCGTGAAGCCAATGGACGACGGGCTCGCAATGATGACACATACTCTACCAAGACCAATTCTGTCATGACACAATACACTGGTCTGTTCACAGAGGCCTCGTCGGCGATGAAGTGGGCTAAACACTATGACAACCATTATGACAAGGACCAGCTGCGATCGGCTTATCTTAGTGACACTCGTGCCGGAACTGGTGCACCTGCATCTTTGTTGGGAGCTAATGGCCGATCAATGTCGAATATTTCCGAGGGTCGTTCTGACCTGCAGAAGCCATCATCAGCCGATACCGAAAAAGCCTTGCCATTGCCACTTCCTCCTAAAGATGGAGCCAAACCTGCCAACGATGCTGCGGCAGATACAGCGATGGTACCATTGCCGGAGGCTCAGAACGGCGCCGAAGAGACCAGAAAGAAATCGACGGAAGAGCAAGAACATAAGAAGCTGAAAAAGAAGCCAGTTGGAAACTCTGCTTTAAAGGGTATTTTTAGCAGTACCAAGCAGAGAGTTGCGGAAGAGAGTCCCAAGAAGGAAATTGGCATTGACCCGTCAGCTGTTGCAGCTGCGCGTGCCGCCCTCGAGAACAAGGTCAAGTCTCAGGATACTTTGCCTACGCACAAGTCGCATAACACTGGCCGTTTGAACGAGATCAAGAAGAATCTTGTTCCTGAAGAGCCTACTGGAAGTCCGCGGTCCGAGAAGACGGCCACGTCCTCGCCTCCATCAAAGCTACCGAAGAAGGCTGTGCCAACCAAGTCCACTCCTGCAGCTGCAGCAGCACCTGAGCCTGCAGTGTCCGGTTCACCGACCTACGGACCTCCACGAACTCGCCGCGATGCCGAGTACGACGCCCTGTCTCGGATTGACACCAACGAGAAAGCGGCAGCAGAGCGCGAGTTCTCATCGTTCGATCAAGGGCCGTTGGCAGATCAGCCTGCATTTGTTCCTTCAGGAGACAGCCCGATCACACCTGTTGAAGAGCATTTCCCGGAGACCAAGACTGAGGCTGTAGTGACGGCGGCAGAAACTCCTCGTGATGTAGCCACGCCGACTCCCACGGGGGGTACTGAAAGTGCCAGCCCATACCAGGATCGGTGGGCACAAATCCGAAAGAATGCCGCTGAGCGAGCTGCTGCTGCTTCCCCGGAGGAGATTCACAGCCGGACCAGTCAAGCCGACGATGGCGACACCAGCGGTGAAGAAAGTAAGTCTTATTCCATCTTTCATTATGTGCAAAGCTGACTATTGTAGCCATCGAATCACGAGTTGCCCGAATCAAGGCTCGCGTTGCGGAGTTGACCGGTAACATGGAAGCAGCTCGATAAACCAGAAACATACAGAGACCGCGCGATTGAAGTTACGGTCACGAATCGTAACGATATTGATGCCTCACTTGCCATCACCCTTTTTTATCCTGTCTCATACCTCATACCCTCATCTGCTACCAGACTAATTTTTTTTTTTTCCGTATGTAATCTCATTTCCGACATCTGTTGCTGCTACGAGAATTCCCCCTTTAGTTCGTTGGCCGAGATTGATTTTGTTGCTGCTTGCAATCTTTTTTCTTCTTGTTTGTATTGCTCCACATACCATACCCTTCTTCTGTCTTTTTTTTTTTTTTTTTTTTTTGGGAATACATATATTCATGTTGGGCTCTTATGCTTACTATAGTAATGTAATCATCCACGGATAGCCGAGAACGTACGTAGTATATATAGCACACGTGGCGGTGGAGAGCGTTCCTTCGATCTACTACGGAGTATCATGTATACTTGGCAGTGCGTAGTAGAAGGTTAATCGCATTAGAGTATGCACTATGAGGCCCCTTGCTTCGATCGATCTTTTTTACTACACTGCAGACTACGTAGTTGACTTGTATGTACTACTACTACGTATGTCAATCGTACCCGCCCGATCTACATGGCGACGCAATGCAACAAATAAATCAAGTTTCCCTATTTCCCTTCCAGTTCGTCCGTAGTGGTTGCACGAGGAAATTTTTACTCAGAACGTGACAATGTCTCAGTCTAGTAGAAACATCGAATAGCTAATTTAATCGTGCAGCTTACGAACATCCAAGTGGAGCATTAGCAGCAGAGAATGACATCCGGCGTTCCCGCCATGAACTACTGCTTCATAGCCGTCGCAGGTATTTTCTCTGCTTGTGAACGCAGTGCAGGTACCTACTTTGCGACGACTCTGCAATGATTGGCGCAGGGATGGGCACCGGGCTTGCCACAGCCACTCGGACGCTCGAGGGCTTGCGCGTACCTTGGTCTGCCGTATAGAATCTTGGTCGGTCTGCGCTAGTAGGCTGGCTGTATGAGTTGGCTTTTGCTTTCTCTTTTTTTTTTTTCTCTTCTATTCATTGCCGTTTGGATTGATAGGAAGAAAGAGAAGCGAATCAGTTGAATCGCTTGAATCAATTGACGGGCGAAATACAGCAGTCATTGGACAGTGACAGTGACATTGACATTGGCATAGACATTGTGCCTGCCTAGTGCCAGCCGGCCAGCCCAGCATCTGAAACATCCACAGCCAAGATTGCGTCTGTCCCACTCGGCGCTTTCTTCTTTTACTACATATCTGCCCTCCACAGGCTGCAATTTACTATCATATCACTATTCTTCATATTTTCGTTCGTTATTACTGCTTTTATCTACATTCGCTCGTCGACATCACTCGACTGCTCTTCTCGTTCGAATCGTACGATCAACAACCGCGCTCATCCAGATCGTCGCAGACTATCGCTCGCTGGCAGACCAAGCTAAGCTCTTATTAAGGGCCGCTACTCCACCGCTGTCACTACTACTCGACGTCGCCTAGACTACAAAAGTATACATTCCTATCGACTATCAGCATCTATCAATTGTCGGCATCGCAGACTCGATAACGGCATCTCCACAACGGGTCCGCATACTCCAGCTCTCCATAGTAATCACATCAACTAACCGAGTCACCAAGGCAGCGATCGACTAGAACGACCTTCTATCCACAGCGGTCAATCCAAGCTCTAGACCCGCAAGCTCAGCGCACGTTGAAAACCTGTTTCTCGCAGACGCAGACAGCGTCAAACAACAAGCTAAAATGGCGACCCGTTACGCTAACAATAATGATACCCAACCTCTCCCGTCTCCTCCTATAACTTCCTCTCCGACATCTCCACGACGCACTCGCGGGATTAGTTTTGGCGGTAAATCGGAAAAGTCGCATCGCTCCAACGGCTCGAACGGGGGAAAGATCTCGCTGCACGAAACGCCGGAAGAGAAAGCGAAACGGGTTTTGCATACGAAAGCTGATCCGACGCTCGCGATGAATGAAGCTCAGCCTTGTAAGCTCATATGACAGAATCCAGGGAGATAAAGGCTGACGACGATTAGCGATGGTGGCAGCGCTGGAAAAGTCGAATTTGGGGTCGTTGAGGTCTCTTCAGCACAAAGATCAGTTTGGGAATGTTATAAGTATGTTTACCCGTCCTACTTCTGGTGCAATGGCTAACATGCGTCAGCTGATCCTGATTTGTCGAATCCGACTCGTCCTCGTTTCGAAAGACCTCTTGATACTATCCGCTCGTTTGAGGCTGCAATTGATGGAAGCTATCACACTCGTCGCATGTCATATGTCACAGGTAAGAAGCTCGTCCAACAGACTTGAGCATGACTAACAATTGCAGATGCATCGCAAAGTCGACCAACCAGCTACTACGGCGGCAACGACCACAACCAAAACTACGGACGTCCGTCGATGTCTCGACCAGACAGCTACGCCGACCACGGCGCATCCGGCTCAAATGGATATTCGCACCCTGCACAGCGACGACCGCGCCATGCCAATAATCGCATGAACTCGGATTATGCCAATGGAAATGGATACAACCAACAACAGCAACAGCAATTCTACCCCAATTCGCCCTATCAACGATCAAACGACAACTTCACCGCGGGTTCTGGGTCCGCAAACACCGATCAATGGGGCAACTCTACGGATCCAAGCTCGGTAAACAGCTCCTTCGACCGATTACAGCAACAAGCCGCGCAACACAAACAATACCAGCAGCAACAACAAGCCGAGAGCTATGGATTCAATGGCTTCGGCGGAAATCCAGATACTTCAATCCAGCAACAAGACTATCGCAACGGGCCACCACCGCCGCCGCCTCATGGACAGTCGTACCAAATGAATGGCGGAGCAGGCGCATCCATGTCCTCGCAACCATTCAACCCGCCATTGCCAGCTCCCGTGCGGAAAGTAGCCGACGACGACAAAAAGTCGAAACGCGGTAGTTGGTTCAAGCGACGGTTCAGCAAGGATTAATCTCTGACCAGACCATGCGGCGGTATATACCTTTCCTTTTTTTCTGTTTTTGTCATGTCATGTATGTTGCAACGAAATTGAACGCAGGCTATCACATAATGGTTAGGTCCGGTACGGATCTGGAGGCGTTGATATTTTTTTTTTTTTTTATTTCCTTGATGGAATCTATGAATTGAATATACGAGTCTTTACAATTCTTCCATTATTAACAATGTAGGTTCAATTGCCTAAGTACGTAAAATCCACACGGATATCTCGATATCAACAAACAAAGCAACAATTAATACTATCTATAACCATCTCCTCCACCTTCGTACCTCCCTTCTTATCTATTGGGAATGGCTATTTACCGAAGATCTTCCTCTTCAGCTTATCCGCCAATCCTTCATACGCCTTCCCATTCGCCCCCGTCGATGGCGTTTCTGCTGCTTTGTCGGGATTGCTGGTGCTAGCTGTGTGTTTGTGGTGGTGGTGATGTTTGTGCTTTTCGGCGTGCTCATGGCTCTCGTCGAGGTGGACGTTTCCCTGGCCTCCGCGCTACCATATCCCCCCACACATTAGCATCAATTTCGTGTTTAAAGGGGAATTGGGGGAAAGGATGGGGCCCCTCACGCCAATGTGATAATCCCCATCCAAACTCTCCCTAACCGCGCTGTCGGGAATCACGACGCTGTCATGCACCTGGCTGGGGGTCGAGGGGCGGACGTGCGGTGAGCCGATGTTTCCTGCTCCGCCGCGCTATCCCTCAAGGTTCTCTCTATCAGCCTCAAACTCTCTCTTTTGAAGGGGAGGGAGAAGATGTACACCGGCAGAATAAGCACCATCGCCCTGGTCACCCACTGGCCCCGAGCGCACGATTTCGCCGTCGACGTAGGGCGTTGGATCGGCGCCGATGTTTCCTTGTCCTTTTTTTTTTAATAGTTTCTCTCCGTCAGTTTGACTACGTTCGTTCGCATAATATTACGGAGGAAGGGGGGAATAGGTGAGTTACCGCCACGACCATGCGACACAATCGGCGCTTCTGCCGCCGCAGTAGGTTTCGATTCTTCTGTCGTGGACATTTTCTTCTCTCTCTTTTCCTTAGGTCTGGTGTACTTTAAATGTGGAGGTGCTCTTAGGGTGGGTGGAAGTATGTACATATATATATATATCTCTCTCGCGGCAAGTGGGCTGACGGCCGACAAAACGATGATGTTATCTCTGGGGCTTCCGCGGAGTGCGAGGGTCATCACCAGCTCATTGGCTATTTTACAGGGCAGAATCGTGATTAATATCTTGGCGTTCTTGTCCGTATTCACATTTCTTTTTTTTCTTCTTTCTTCTGCCTTGGGTGTTGGTAACAAGGGAAAGGAGAACGTGCCTGGCAGCGACTCGCCTAAGGTTGCTGTAATCAGTGTAATGCGATTACGATGACGCCATGAGTTGTTAGGGCGGTGTTAGTGTATTTTTGAGGGTTGGCGTACGAAAGTTACAGTCTTATCTATGGAGTTAACTTGTTGAGACGAGATAAGAAAAGGATGACTAAAAGGATTTCTTATTGAATTGACTTGATGTTTGCATTGTTTGCACTGTTTGCATTGTTTGCACGTTTGGTCCCCTGCCGCTCTGAGCATCGCCATGTCCTGTCCAGCGCCTTCTTGATCTCCTACAGAATCTCATTAACACTCGGCACTAGGAAGCGTGCCATGCCCACAGACCTGCCCCTTTGCGCGAATGAACCACAACTTGCAGAGTTCTCACAGGAAAGGTTCGGTCCCGTCTTCGTCGCGGCATGATCAAGTGGCATGACGGAAGAAGCAGGATGTCTATATCGATGAGAGGAGAAGGGTGATGTCTATTTATCTGAGAGGATAGTGGGCAAAAGTTCAATCCACTTGTTCAATCAGTGGTCTATATTCGGCTAGCCTCGTTGGCGTGCGCTTCCCTGTTGTCCGGAAATGGTAGTAATTAAACTCTTACTGTCGGCATCCATGTCTTGCCTAGCTAAAAATATGCATCGATATTATCCAAGGTCTACGAAGAATTGGCGTCTGAATGGGACGTCAGAGAAACAATCACCGACAACGAGAGTGTAGCGTTTGGGGCCAGTATCGGGTCCTGGCCTGCGTTCCCCGATACTCTGCCAGCGCTACGCGACCTTCAGAAACATTTCAAGCTGGTCATCCTGTCCAACGTTGACAAGGAATCAACCAGCAAGACGCCTGCTGGTCCGCTGGGAGGTTTCAAATTCGATGCCATCTACATTGCCGAAGTAATTGGATCCTACAAGCCAGACCTAAACAACTTTCAGTATCTCGTACAACATTGCGAAAGAGATCTCCAAGTTCCGAAGGAGAAGATATTGCATACCGCATATGCTTTGGTTCATGACCTGGTTCCGGCACATAAGTTGGGACTGGGTACTTGCTGGATAGATAGGAAACCGAATGCGATGGGCGGGGAACTGTTGCAAGCCCAGCGTCAGCTATCGCTAGACTTTCAGTTCAGATCACGAGGGGATATGGCGGTTGCAATACGCGATCTTGCATAGAGATGCACCCCGGATTATCGATCATGTTTTCGGGGAAATGACCTGCTACCCAAATAGATCCCGAGCAATCCTTTGAACTGAGAACTGGGAAGCATCAAAGGAATCCAGTTCTTAGGTATTAGTACTTCGATTTCGCGATATGGCAGTAATTATGTACATACAAGGTTGAAATTGCAGAAATCAAGACTTGATCAATCAGTTAATTATCTAGCTCGGGAAGCACGCCCAGATCTATAAAATAGCGTGCTCGCTCCAAAACAATTGTTTATTTATTTGTTCTTCGTACTTAACCTACCAACACATGTAATTATCCATCCCCTCAAATCTTCTAACAGTCGATCTACAACAATGATCCTCAGCGGCCGCCAAATCCTTACCCGCCGCATCGTGCAAAACCTCCTTCAACAAACCCACCAACAACAACCCTGCGGCATCGACCTTACCCTCCGCCAAATTTCCGCATGGAGCTCTCCGGCAACCATAGACTTTGATAACACGCACCGAGTTGGCGCAACCACATGCCTCATCTCATTCCCTCCGGACAGCAATGACAAAATCAAGCTGGAGCCGGGCACGTATCTAATCGACTTCAATGAAACAGTCCGCATTCCTACCAATTGTATGGGCACTGTCTTTCCGCGCTCGTCGTTGTGGAGGTCTGGTGTGAGTGTTGTCGCTGGCGTGGTTGATGCAGGCTACGAAGGCGCGATGGGCGCGATGATGCAGGTGCTGAATCCGTGTGGTGTGGTATTACATCGAAATGCGAAGGTGGCGCAAATTGTGCTCGAGGAGATGACCGAAACGGTTGAATGTTATAAGGGGGTTTATCAGATGGCAAGAAATAGTGTGGGACGGGATGGTGTATAGTATGTATGTATATATGTATATGAAAAGAAAAAAAGATGATGGAATGGAGATTCATTTTGGATAATTGACCTATAATACACGAGAACTGAAGCTGCAAGTTAAGGACCTACCATTAGTGTTAGTGCTCTTTCTTCTCTGGAATCTGGCCCCCTGTCGTCGGCAGGCCCATGAAGATCTTGAACGAGTCGTATCTGTGCCAGTCAGCTCACCCGTAGTCATATTTCACGAGCAGAACGTACATCATCCACTGCAATCCAGTCTTTTCTTCAAAGTTAGCTATCGTTCTTCCATCCCTCGCAAAGAAAAAAAAAAAAGGGCATACCAAAGTCCCAATCATAACAATCCTCACCCCCAACCCATTCCACAACCCTCCAAATCCAATATCCTTATAGATCCTTGACATAGCAGCCCCAAACGCTTCACCGGGCTGTCGCGACGCATTCAGTTTACTGACCATGACATCTGCGGGATGCGAGACGATGGCACACAGAATACCTGCCAAGTAACCACCCGTAAACGCGACGGCTGTCTGAGACGATTTGCTATAGTCCGCTTTCTTGCCGGGTAAGTAGCCATAAATCATTTCGACGATGGTCTCGAAGGAGGCGAATTTCATCATTGTGTAAGGGATTTGACGGCCCCAGAGGGGATACAATCCTTTGAATAGTCTGTATGACATCAGCGCCTGCTTTTCTCTACGCCACAGAGGAAAACAGACCCAGCACGACCCTCTTTCGCGACAATCTTGTTGATCCCGTCAAACGTCCCCGTCGCAAAAGGCGGCATGGTAGTCTGCGTCCGGACCTTGACAGCCTCAAACGGGCAGAGAGCAATGTCCGCAAAGAATTCTGCCGACGCACTAGCCGCGAGATAGACACTCGTCTTCCATTGCGCGGCCTTTTCGGGACCGACTAGGTCGCTGTAGAACGACTTGAAGAATTCGTAGCCGCCATATTTGAATGCTCCTTGCGCCTGTCTTTCGTTAACCATGGTCTATACATGATGGAGATCAAAAGAGAGCGACATACGGAGTACCCGAAGAATGTAGGACTCCAACCGGTAAATACGCCTCTGATGCCTTCGGCGCGGTAGATGAGTCTCCATGCCTCCATATTGCCCTTGTAGAGGGTTGGATCAACCTGGCGTCGACATTTGACCAGATCCAGTGGCGTGACGGCGGTGTGTGTCAGGCCCTATATCAAGTTATTGGCCAATTGACCGAAACAAGGCGTCTCAAGATTTGAAACTTTTACAGGAAAAAAAAAAATAAAAAATAAAAATAAAAAGTCTACAGCTAATCACTTTAGATGTATACTCACACAAGCAAGCAACCCGCCAAAAGTGCACGCCGCATAATACTTGCCCGAAAACATTTCAATCTTGCCGGTCTTGGCCTGTGCTTTGTTACTCATGTTTTCGGTCTTCTGTTTGATGTCGTCGATTGCGCTCCATGCTGTGAATGGTTGGCGCTGTTGATTCTGTTGATTTTGGGGAGAGAAGTTGGATTGGAGAGTGGAAGGGGAGGGGTATATGGACGGCATTTTCAATGAGAGCTTGGCTCAATTCAACTGTTTTCCAAGTGAGGATTGAAGTAATTACAAGTATGAGTAGAGAGGATGGAGGTGAAGGTGAAGAAGGACTTGAGGGCCGAGTGACGTCTTCGGGGTCTAACCTCGACTCGGCAGCCCGGATAGTTTCCGAAGCTATTTGCGGCAAAGTGTAACCTCAAATCTTCGCTCTTCACCACTATTTCGTATTTTTTCGATCCACCACCACGACACAGACAATGGCAACCTACTCCTCAGTCGGCGAGTCTCTCGCCCGCGAAAATCTCACAGAACAGGCCACCGCCTCCACGACGCAGAGCCTGAATTCCTGGTCCGACAAATACCGCGGGGTACGCCCTCTTTATTCAAAGAACATATCAATAGCAGCAAAATCTGACTAAAACAGGCCGTCGTCGAAGATCTCGACCCCCCTCCAGCCCTCTCCGTCTCCCCAAACGACTCCATCTCCTCCGCCCAACTTGCCGCCTATGAGCGCGACTACAGCCACCTGACCGTAATATCCTCCAGCACACGTGCCCTACTGGGGTACCTGAGCATTCCACGCCTCAAAACCCTCTTACGCGAGGGGAAAGTCTCCGAAACCGACCCGGTCAAAGCAGCCATGCAACGGTTCAATCGTAAACGCACAAATGTGTACACGGTTATCACAATGGATACACCGCTTGAAGAGCTGGAGAGGTTTTTCAAGGGCGAGCCTATGACGGCTAGAGAAGGGGAAGTGAATTCGACGGCGGGCATGGGGAAACAGGATTTTGCAATTGTCACGGATCCGACGAGGAAGTTTGTGTTGGGCGTTGTGACAGAGGGAGACTTGCAGGAGTTTGTTAGGAGGAGGCCGCAATATCCATAAGAGACTTGGAAAAAAAAAAGAAGAGAGAGGGAGAAAATGGTGTAGGTTATGTTAGATACCCCGTTATTCTACGGAATACGTACGTGCGAGATGAATGGCATGGCATATCATCGTTCATTAAAACACAATATAATATTCCCTTGGATAATTATAGAAGGGCAGATTACTGACCCTTCTTCTCCCTCCTCTTTGCCTGATCCTCCTTGTCCTCTTGCCAGGCTACAACCACATACGCAATCAACACCACATTGGCAGTCAACGCTGCCAATGCCCCGGCAAGCGTAGCATTGCCTTTGAAAAGTGTCAGCGTCATGCCGAGTAGAAAAAAATTTAGAAAGAGGAAAAATGGAATACCGCTGAAGAAAGTGTTGACACTCAAGAAATAAGCCGCGAGTGGACCACAGATCATGGCAAACGTGAAGGCGAGGAGTTTGTATATTGTTTCTCTGTTGTCGTCAGTTTGCAGCCCATACTCATTACACCCGCAAGGCGATTGTTAGGAACGTACACTGGTACAGCAGGAGATATATCCGATGGAGAGGTAGTACTGCCCTGCGATAATACGGATGCATTGTCTGTTTTCTCTGGAGGCGGCGGCGGCGAAACGCGTTGATTTGGTTGAGAGCGGCGACCGGGGACGACCATTTTGTCTTCTATGTCTCTGTCTCTTGCCTTGAGGAAAATATTTGTTGAACAAGTTGTGCTCTGATGGCGACGATGATGCAAATGGATTGATAGATGTGGAGTTGGGCTTAAGCTAGTCTGAACTAGACAATTGTGGAGACCGCCGTGATGATTGGTTATTAACATCTTCAACTGAATGCTCGTCTTGTAGCGGTCTTGGAGTCTACGAATCGTTTGAATACT
The DNA here is from genome assembly GCA_022813215.1 of Talaromyces ruber. Lineage (NCBI taxonomy): Eukaryota > Fungi > Ascomycota > Eurotiomycetes > Eurotiales > Trichocomaceae > Talaromyces > Talaromyces ruber. The sequence goes on along the minus strand of JAKLMW010000026.1, from coordinate 253,908 downwards.
GAGGTTTTGTTCATTTAATATGGAAGATAGGTACCACCCTCGCGGTGTACAGAGTAAGTCATACGCAAATATTTGTGCCTCTTGAGGCGCCGGAGAGAGTTTCCGATCTACAAACTAGCTCTCACATTAGATATGCGATACGTAGTTACAGTATGAAGTAGAATAATCTTCTAGTCATGAATACTATACAAGGGCTCATTGCATTCCATACTAGGTAATTGACTGGGTTGCGAGAGCTTTCGATTGAGTCGATGGCTATCGATCGCTATGAGTAGTGAAGGGCTGATTTTATAGTGTTCTTCTACCAGAGAAAGTCGCAATCCCCTTGAAGGCATTCTAAGTGTGCTGCTAGTATATGGTCATTGATGGTTACTGGACCCGTCCAATAGTGGATGTCGATTCTATGTTGTATAAACACCAAATCTGTATCTCAAATTTCGTCTCTTGTTTGAAATCAAATTCTAATACTTGCTAGAGAGGTCAGATAAAGTGCCATCACGCACCACGAATACCTCCAATCAAATACAAGATTAAAAGTCACAGAACTCGACACCAATCCAATGGCTGTAAATGGGTATTCTTTTAAAATCATATTTTGATTTTTTTGTTCCTCTTCAATCTGGACAAAGAGAAAGGTTTTTATAACAAACAAACAAAGATTTCGCTAATCTCTGCTGTTAGGATTGGTATGACTGCCCATGCCATGTATTCTCTTTCCGTTCTCTCTTTGTTCTTTTGCCAGCCTTTCGAAATCTCAAAACCAACTCCCATCAAATCACGAATAATCTGTTGTGCAACCGGTTTGCCCCAAAAAGGGAGGACAAAGAAAAGATTGAATGAAAAGAGCCTCGTTTTTGAATTCCCATGCCCATGCCGTGGCCAGAACAGGCCTCGCCCTTCATTACATTAACAAACACAAAACAGAAAACACAGTGCACCCCGGCTCGCGGAACGGCTGGTTTAGATGTTTGAAGGGTAGAGCATGACGCGGACGGTGGCACCGAAAGTTTGAGGAGGAAGGTTGTGTCGGAATTGAGCGCGGACGACGCCGGAGTTGCCTATCCCAATGTCAGTAAGGAGTTTTGATGCTAGAGTGTTCTCCATTTTGATAGCAGGTGATGGCGTACCGTGTGGTCGGGTCACCTTGCCCCAGATGACACGGATCTTGGAGCCCTGGACCTCCTTCTTTCCGCGGTAAACGAAAGCGACCTTCTTTCCGAGGTAGAAGCTATACTGTCTTAGCATGATGCAAAATTTGATTTGATCCCCGTTAATATCACTCACTTGGCGGCGGAAACATCATCAACACCCTCAATCTTGATCAAGCTTGTGTTGGGGTTGGTGTTGCGCTTTCCACGCTGGTAGCTCAGGTGGCGACCCCTATAACAGTCAGATTCTCGTTCAGATTTCTCGATCATGTTGTGTGCAGTGTTTAATTTATGGAGAGCGAGGCAAAGTAATCGAGAGGAAGAATTCTTCGATAGAGTTATGTGCGCGTGTGGGATTCATCGAGATGGTTCGAGGTATGCTTACTTGACATAGACTATGAAACGTTAGCAATTGATCATCATAACCCAAGAAAGTGACAGATGCAAAGCGACAGATGCAATAGATGCGATCCATCTCCATCTTCATCCGCCACGTCCAATCGAGCGCAAATGGGAAACTCACGTCTGTGACCTTGTTCCGAGGGCATCTTGACGGAAAATATTAATTCTTCTCTGAGCAGACAGAAAACAAAGGCAACGCTGACCCGCGAAAGTCAGATAAATGTCGTGTCGTTGCGGTTGAGTTTTGTTGTCGTCGGTCGTTCGTTCGTCGTCTTCTTCTCGCTTCGGTAAAACCAAGAGATCTCTGGCGGCCAACGCACAATCTACGGAAAGCGTTGTGGTGCGGCTGGTGCTAGGCCGGGAATGGTTAGCCCTAGCGAGGGTTAACCGAGACCCCGTGACTGATGCCCGATAATTCATACTAACCAGATTAGGAATGGCAGGGATCTGTTCTAGAAGCAGGTCTGGTGCCTGAGCGTTTAGGTGTCTGTTCTTGTATGCCTGAGGCTGCCACGTCCACCGCTTTCCTAGTCTTTCCTCTGCTTCACCGGAGGCGGATGACACTGCTCCGACTCTCTGATTAGTGATACAGCTTACATCCTCAATTGGCGTCGTCAGTGCAGGAGAGATCAGTAACAGCGACTAGATTCATGCTTGCTCACCGTCTCGGCGACTCTTGCGGCTTCTACGAGTAAAAGCATCGACTGCGCAGATATGCTGATTGCTTCTTGCTGCTTTAAGAAGATTTACAAATTATCCAGAATCAACGTGACACAAATAAGGTGTGTAATCCCAATACGTATGAAAGTATACCGGATAAATAGGCTCGCAGCTGCATGTTCTGGAAGGTCCATCTGATTAATACCACCAAATAGTTGTCGCCTTTTCCGGAGTGCCGGAGTACGGAGTACCCCCAAATTAGACGATGCCCGTTACTTACACGCCTACCGTGTGCAGTGTACACGGCTGTATATCAGGGGAATGAACCCTAAAACCATAGCAAGTACCGGCGGTATACACTCGGATACTATGCCGTTACCGCCGGTGAGAGCGGCGAGCGGGCTCCGTCGCATCTGCCCCGCGCCATTTAGTATTTACAGATGATATCTTTTAGGTGTATGTAGCCTTTGATGATCATACATTAGTAGTCGCACTACATGCAGCAATCAACAGGCTGATTTCACTTCCAACAGATTCGTTTTCATGGCCGCAAATAGAGACATATTGGGCGTTCGCTCATGATTGGCACGAATGTATGCAAGTATGTGCTTCGTATCGGTAATTCCCCGCCGCGCAGGTAGCGCACTGGAGGTAAGATCATTCCTCCGGAAACCCCGAATGTATCACCCCTGCTACGTAAACTTACATGGCGGTGACTTTATGCTTAGGATCGAGCATGCTTATCAACTGAATGAAGATGATCGGTCATTTGTGATCAATTCAAACAAATAAATTGCTGCTTTTGACTGGAGCAGGTAACTTGAAAAGGTACCTACCTAAACAGAGATAGTCATGGTGCTGGGAGCGGCAATCGATGAAGCTCCACCCTCTATCGGTGGTGACGTCTAAGCCGGAAGAACCGACTGTGGCAATCGCTGCTCGTACGATGAGATGAATATGAAGACCGGAACACGTCATGATGTACGTTGTAAACGGAAGAAAGGTTGAATCGAAGAACAGGAAATAAACAGTCAATCGGATTTCCGCTGAAAATAAAGAGAGCATCTCCGGACGGGTATATCAATAATGGCTTCGTAATGAAATTACCTGATCAGAGGTGCCCCTCCAGACTGCGACGTCGAGAGCTCTGCCCCACCCAATGACTGATTCCCTTAGTAACTCCCAAAGCAAAGTCGTCCGCGGCCGACTGCGCTGTAAAATACACCGATAGCTGTTCTGTTACAGTGGTGCAGTACATACATACTACTACTGTACGTAGGTAGCTGCTCCGCCGGAAGTCGCTGGGTACGCTTTGGTAAAGAGGGCAGGAAAGGCCAACTCCAAGAAAATCCATCAACCCCAACCTTCTTCTTACTTTTCTCTTCCATCTCCCCCTCTATTACTCTTCCTCTATTTCTCACCCACAGCGATTCATTCCAGTCTATCGCTCAGATACCACCATGTCCGGCACTCTCATCCATTCCGAGCAAGGTCAATCCGCTGGGTAAGTTCTGTTGTGTGGCGCTTACATCACCCATCCTGTTACACCATGGCGGGGCCTCAGCGATAGCATCACTCTGCTGTTGACTGCGGCTGTGTCATTACTGATTTCATTTTCTATCGTTCGACTGAATTGAACTTACCCGTCTTTGTTTTTGCCTTTTCGACTTTGTGTGTTTTGCGCAATCAAATTGAGCGCATAGCTGACATGGCACCTCTCGACAGCTCCGTGGAACTCAAGGATGACACCGTCATTGTCGTCCTGGGTGCCTCTGGTGACCTTGCGAAGAAGAAGACAGTATGTTTGCTCCCTTGACTAAATATTTCCCGTCACGTCATTGCTAACAAGTTGTCGCAGTTCCCTGCTCTGTTCGGTCTGGTGTGTATACTTCATTACTGCAGCGACGATCGCGATCTGACTACAATAGTATCGAAACAAATTCCTCCCCAAGGATATCAAGATTGTTGGATATGCCCGTACTAAGATGGACCACGCCGAGTACCTGCGACGAGTAAAGTCCTACATCAAGGTCCCCACCAAGGAAATGGAAGAGCAGCTCGAGAGCTTCTGCAACCTTTGTACATATATCTCCGGTCAATACGACCAGGACGAGTCTTTCATCAACCTCAACAAGCACCTTCAAGAGATCGAGAAGGGACACAAGGAACAGAACCGCATTTTCTACATGGCTCTCCCGCCTAGTGTTTTTATCACCGTTTCAGAACAGTTGAAGCGAAACTGCTACCCCAAGGACGGCATTGCGCGGATTATTGTACGTGTTCCAACTCCTGCTACAAATCGCACTGCTGACGTACGCAGGTTGAAAAACCATTTGGCAAGGATCTCGGAAGCTCGCGGGAATTGCAAAAGGCCTTGGAGCCCAACTGGAAGGAGGATGAGATCTTCCGTATCGATCATTATTTGGGCAAGGAAATGGTTAAGAACATCCTTATTCTCCGATTCGGCAACGAGTTCTTTGGTGCCACCTGGAACCGTCACCACATTGATAACGTTCAGGTATGGCCTTTCTTCTCGCTCATACGACGCGCGCTAATTTTGTAGATTACTTTCAAAGAGCCTTTCGGTACGGAAGGTCGTGGCGGTTATTTCGACGAGTTTGGCATCATCCGTGATGTTATGCAGAACCGTATGTTCTCCGAGACAAGTTTTATTGCGGTTGCTGACAAATTGTAGATCTTCTCCAGGTGTTGACTCTTCTCGCCATGGAGCGCCCCATCTCATTCTCCGCCGAAGATATTCGTGACGAAAAGGTGCGTGTCTTGAGAGGAATAGATGCCATCGAGCCCAAGAACGTCATCATCGGTCAATACGGCCGCTCCCTCGACGGCAGCAAACCCGCATACAAGGAAGACGACACTGTCCCTAAAGACTCGCGTTGCGCTACTTTCTGTGCTATGGTCGCATTTATCAAGAACGAGCGATGGGACGGTGTGCCTTTTATCTTGAAGGCCGGAAAGGGTGAGTGTTCTCCGTTGCATTGTGATAGAACTTGACTGATTGGTACAGCCCTCAACGAGCAAAAGACCGAAGTCCGTATCCAATTCAAGGATGTCACTTCTGGAATCTTCAAGGACATCCCCCGAAACGAGCTTGTTATCCGTGTCCAGCCCAACGAGTCTGTCTACATCAAGATGAACTCCAAGCTTCCTGGTCTTTCCATGCAGACTGTCGTCACCGAGCTCGACCTTACCTACCGCCGCCGCTTCTCTGACCTGAAGATTCCTGAGGCCTACGAATCTCTTATCCTCGATGCTCTCAAAGGCGACCATTCCAACTTTGTCCGTGACGATGAGCTCGATGCTAGCTGGAGAATCTTCACCCCTCTTTTGCACTACCTCGATGACAACAAAGAAATCATTCCCATGGAGTACCCATACGGTTAGTTCTGTCGTTGACCATCTGCTTTCTCTGTACTAACGCTTGGAATAGGCTCCCGAGGACCTGCAGTTTTGGATGACTTTACCTCGTCCTTCGGATACCAATTCAGTGACGCTGCCGGCTACCAATGGCCTCTCCACTCTGCCGCACCCAATCGGTTGTAGATGATGGATGAAAAGAAAATGAAGTGCGCGATGAACGATATATGTTGAAATGAGATGAGACAATGACTTATTCTTTGTTGAAATCTACTTAAACGATGATGATGAAATAGACGTCCTGGAAGCGATCCTGGAGCTCGTTATTCCCGGAGTCTTGTGATGTGCTTACATGGAGGGGATATGGTTTATTTTCTTCTTTTCTAGAGTCTGTCAATCTAGTGCGTTCGGTCTACGATGATACGTAAATAATTCACTCTTTCTTGTTATTTGCCTAGTAGATACAGTAGAAATTGCTGTAGCAAACCGAAGGCCCTCCAGATAGTGCATGAACATAGCTGAAGAGCCATGGTCATTATGCCATAAGAGGTTGGTGTCAACGCCCCTGTTACCCAAGAACATCCCCCTGACAAGCCTCATCTTACGCATGGCGATCTATACTCGTTCTGGACTTTCGGGGAGAGCTTCAAGGGCACGGACCCGCCGCTCGCTTCCAGACTCTTCTTTTAGTTCTACATATTTACGACAATGTACTATTACAGTAAGGCAACTTGTTGAAGGTTGACGACCTTACGAGAACCTTGCTATTGAATTGCGCATCCCAGTACAGAACTGATCCGGCGCAAGACGATTGTTTATACCGAATCCGTCGCTTCCGCATCGCATCACCTCCGCGCGTCCTGCCTCTCGAGCACTCGATTCGTCGCCGTCCGTCGTTTCCGCGCATATACTTCTTCTGATGGAGTGATTTTCGTCTCAAAAGGCAGAAATAGACATATACGCGACCACTTTTAACTATAGGTTGGATGTTTAGTCGGAACGACAACGGGGATGAGAGCCGCATCATGGTCGGGCTCACCTTCCATCAAGGGCCGGTCGGAAGCGACCAAGATGGCTCTTTTGGCGTTTAGTTTGACGGGTGTTTCGTGCGTCCTTTTCTTTTCATAGTGCTTGGTTATCAGATGCTAATAGTTGAGTATTGAAGGTTTACATGGGGTGTTGAAATGTCATGTACGCCGGCCCTCCTTCCCCGCTCCCACTCTTTCGCTGATGCTGATCGATGTAGATTGCACACCGTACCTCCTCCAACTCGGCCTCACAAAATCGCGCACGTCGCTCGTCTGGATCGCCGGCCCCCTTTCGGGACTCATAATTCACCCGCTCATTGGCGTAATAGCGGATCGATCAAGATCAAAATGGGGTCGAAGGCGGCCGTTTATGCTGGGTGGTGCGCTCATTGTGGCGTTTTGTTTGTTGTTGTTGGGTTGGACGTCGGAGGTTGTGGGATTGTTTGTGCATGATGCTGAGAAGGTGCGTTTCTCGACTCGGATGGAGAAGATGCAGGCTGACAAGGTGGTAGAAACGGGGTGCGACGATTGCGGTTGCGGTTTTGGCGATTTATGGAGTTGATTTTGCTATCAATGCTGGTGCGTTCATCTCCCTTGTCCCGGTTGACGGTTATTGATATATTGTGTCTTCTAGCACAAGCATGCTGTCGAAGTCTTATTGTGGACACTCTACCGATATCCCAACAACAATTAGGCTCTGCATGGGGTGAGTCTCCCGTCCCCTCTTTGTCAAACCGCGTACTAAGAGGAACAGCAATCCGAATGCAGGCAATTGGCTCATTGATAGCGTACATCGTCGGCTCGGTAGACATGGTCACTACATTCGGCACCACATTCGGCGATACGCAATTCAAGCAAATGACCGTGGTAGCGGCTATTTTCTTGATTGTTGCTGTTGTGATAACGTCGTATTCTGTCAATGAGAGGGTGCTGATAGCGGCGAGGTATTATCTCTCTTCTCAAACATTTCAGGCGTCTACTGATCATGGATAGAGGAGCGGATGAGACGCATGGCTTTTTTCATGTTATATCGCAACTGTACAAAACGACTATGGATTTACCGCCGCGTATTCAGTCCATCTGTTGGGTTCAATTCTGGTCCTGGATCGGTGCGTACGTTCTCTTGGCTTGTCGAGCTCATAACTAATATCACGATAGGCTGGTTCCCATTCCTCTTCTACAGTACGACGTGGGTAGGAGAGACTTATTTCCGTTACGAAAACCCCGAGTCCGCCGCAAGCTCTTCCGACACATTGGGAGATGTTGGTCGACTGGGCAGTCTGTCCCTTGTGATATTTTCCGGCGTCACATTCCTGTCCTCTGTGCTCCTCCCCTTTGGCGTCCGCTCACCCGACAGCAACTCCAAACGGGCAAACTTCACATCCCGCCCTCCGCCTCGAATGGCGGCATTACTGCGTCGTTTCAAGAGAGTCAGACCGAGTTTACAGACTGCATGGCTTCTTTCGCATCTCGTCTTCGCGGGGACAATGATATTTGCGCCTATGGCTCGCTCTTTGAAGTTTGCGACCTTTTTGGTGTCTGTCTGCGGTATCCCCTGGGCTGTTTCCGGATGGGCGCCGTTCGCGTTCATGGGAATTGAGATCAATAAATTGGCCTTGGAGCCGCCGAGCCGGCCCACGGCAACGATGATTACTTCCACTACGTTTCGGACACATGGCTACCGTCCTATTGATAGCGTCGAACCAGACATGGAGATGGACGTATTGCGCTTAAATCATCGAAGCGGCGGCGATGACGACAGCGATGTCGAGGACTCATCCTCGACAATCGAAAGTCCATCCACCGGTGAATTGGCGGGTATATACCTAGGCGTGCTGAATGTGTACACAACTCTGCCTCAATTCGTGGGCACGTTTATCAGTTGGATTGTATTCAGCATCCTCGAACCAGGCGTCCCACCGGTAGGCCAGAAACCGCCTCCGATTGAAGGAGAAGAGGCCTCTTCAAGCGGCACTAGAGATGGCGGATGGATGAATTTAGATACCGATGCACCCAACGCGATCGCGGTGTGTCTGTTTATCGGCGCGCTGAGTGCGCTGGTTGCTGCGGAAGCTACGCGACGGTTCAGAGCATTGAGGCAGCAGACAAACCATGACTGATTTTTTATTTCTTTGTTGAGATACATGCGCATTAGAGCAAGGCAGGCACGGCGCTTTTGTTTTTGATACCCTAGTCATAGTTTCGTTGTACTTTATAACCCCCGTGTTGATGTTAATAGCCCGTTAGAGGAGAGAGGAGTGTATATATACATGCAAGATAATACATAAAATAATGACCTAGAAAAATTCATCCATCCTTTCAATATTTTCCATATGTAATGAACTAAGCAACCTTCTTCTCCGCCGTCGCAATCCTGCTCCTCTCCAACCACAATCCCACCCCAATCAAGCTCAACAAAACCGCACAAATATACACCTGCGGCGCCCCCTCCCCAAACTCCGGATCCACCGCCAATGAACCGGGATAGAACAGCGCTGAGAGCTGCGTAATCCAGTACAAACTCGCGACCCAGGACGCCGTATGCAGCGACAGCCTTTGCGTTGCCGCGGACTGGGAGGATTGAGCTGGCCAGCCGTAGAGGAAGTAAAAGGTAGTAAGACCCAAAACGGCGCCCATGGACATGGTCTGCCCGTTGTGGAATTTTGCGTGCGGTGGCCAGCGCGGGTTGTACACGTGTGTTTCGTTCCAGTCGGCGATGTAGCCGCCGATCATGGTTGTGAGGGCGACGAGGGAGAGGAGGGTGCGGCCTGGGGGTGGCATCTTGTTTTATTGACCTTGCAGAGTGTGTTTGGTAAATCTCTTTGGTGGATCGAGTGCTTTTTTTTCCCCCCTCAATGGTGATTTTGTTCTTGGGTTGAGTGACGATGCTCGGGAGATCAAGGTATAAATAAGTGTATAAGCGGGGGTGGGACGTGCGTACCTATGCAAGGTATACGTACTGATGAACCGCCAGTATACGAAGAGTGGTCGAATCGATTGCCTTATTTGTCTTGTCGGGCAAGTGACAATTAGCTAATGCATACACCATTTTCATCTGACTGGCTGGAGCGACTCCCTCGTATTCTGCGAATATGTGGTAGGGCGTTTGTGCTGTGTGGGATAAGATTTGAGCCGACTCGGCATCAAAATTGTTAGGTAGTTAGTTAGTTAGTTAGTTGGTTGGTAGGGTTGTACTGTAAATGCATCGGCTTTTTCGGGGTTGAAACAGGTGCAATCATTTTCGGATTTAGACCTCTCTATGGAAGAAGTGACAAAATTAAATGATCGGAAGTGTCAGGTACTGTACTTGTGTACATTAGGGCTAAGAATGGAATGGCCGAATCGGGACTATTAGCCCTAAGATAGATAGAACATATGGTTCAGATGCCACTTAGAAGGAGACTTTGGCCTATAGAGCTTTATTCTACTGGTCACCACTTAGCATGGAAATGTATGGATGAGTGGATTTGTATCCTGTCTCCAAAGCCAGCTATGGTAATTTGATTCCTTCCGAAAGGGGTTCAGAAGGAAAGATCGCCTTTGCGAGACTACAAAAATGAAAAACATATCATGATGGACCCCACCATAACTTTTTGCAACCCTATTGAAATCGTTCAGAAAAATAAATCAGCGTCCATCTACACGGCGGCCCAGGCGGCCCGGTCCCAACACATCTTCCAGTCATCCATTATTGGTGGTGCCTAAATCCGATAACAATCGGCTTCAGCAGTTTGTCCTTGTCTTCGTAGACGGAATATCCTTTACATTAGTCGTGTTGGTCTTGACATAGACTGAACCCGACGTTATAATCCTTTCCTTTGTAGATGAGTAACATTCCCCTTGAGTCGTTTCGCAGCATGTACAACATCTTTCTATCGCTGTCCAGAACCCCCTCTGGTAGAGCGGCATTCCATCCGTCTTGTTGGACCTGTATCTCCTTCGGAGTTTATCCTTGAGTTCGAATGACTCGTGATTTCTCCAGGCAGTGCTTCCATCTGAGCATTTGTGGTAGGTAATAACAAATCCCTGGACAAAAAGTGCAAGAAGAGAAGGAGGGATGAGAAGAAGAAACGGGTGGAGGAGGCTGAATGAACGAGAGAGATCAAATCAACGTTAAGAGTTCAAGCCTGAGGCAACCATCACTTTTTCCTCTCTTCTGTTTTTCTTGAGGGCACAAACAGCCTTGAAGACTACTCTCAACTTTGATTGTTGTCACCATTACTCAACCACTTCTGGTCAACACACAGACCAATATCACCTCACCTCTTTTTCTAATTCCTTTTACCCTTCTATGTTGTCACACAGTCCCCTCATTTTCTAAAGAGATTTTTTTTCTGTCTTCTCTCAAGTCTTCTTCGTGTCTGGTGACGCGTCAAACGTTCTTGACAACCTACTCCATCGTTGAGATCAAGTCTTGTTTCATTTACCGCTCACTTGCTCAGACCCTGCCGCACAAGACACGCTTGACATTACCACAGGGCAAAATGGCAACCGCGCCTGATCAAACGAAACCTAGAGATGGGTCGTACACACCTGTGCAAACCTTCCAATCATCAGACTTTGCCGACGAACATGCGCTCCTCCAGCATGCAAGGAATATTATCCTAAAGTCTGACTTTCACCAAGAAATCGTTTACACGGGAGTAGATTCTCGAACGTCAGATTTCGTGCTGGACGAACTTGATGAGGACGCAGACCTTGGTCACCTCAGGTACGAGACAGCTCAGATTATTTGCGAATGCGTTCAACAGACTGACTGATTATCGGTTCCATCAGGAAACATTACAATTCTAGCACCAAAACTATTTGGATCCTTACAATGCCAACCTATATTCACAACTGCCATCAAATATGGTTCAGTATTTCAAAAGAAGAGTGGACTGAGGCTGGGCTGCTCACCTTTGCTGAGAGGATCGATATGGCTTATTACGTAAATACCAGTAAGTCATGTATCGTCTCGATCTTATAATAATTGCCACTGACTGATTTGAAATATGATTAGCGACCAAGTTCATTGGTGGCCCCTACGCAGGATCCAGGAAAGAACCAGATCTCGGTGTACGAGTCGACAGTCTACCTTATCCTCCTTTAATCATCGAATCTGGCTGGCCAGAGTCTTTGCCAAGGCTTCGAAGCGACGTGAACACATGGATTGTAGGCAGCAGCGGAGAGACCAGAATTGTCATCATCCTAAACTGGAGACGTGTAACAAACACTAGCCTCATGAGAGGCGACTTATAAGTCTACCGTCCAGACCGCAATGGCATACCTTACCAACAGCAGAATGAGGTTATCTTTTCCAGCATCTCCACAAACACAGGCACAACTACAGCAAGTCAGTCTTTCAAGACGAGAACTTTTTGGACGGGGAATTCATCCGGGACGAACCGCAAATGATGTATTCAATTTCCGGCTTGATGTGTTGAGATCTGTTGCAATTCAAGAATTGGCAAGCACAGGACTGCAGCCTGCTTAAAAAATTGGCATTTACATCAAGCTAGTAAGTTATGTTCTTAGTCATTCTGAAATCAAGCATCTGATATGGTGACTCACATAGATCATCTACTGAGGCCCCCTCCGTCACACCAATGTCCACATTTGTTGACCAGATATCCTAGCTATGTTGCACGATGAAGATCAATTGTTCACCTATCTTGGTGAAAATCTGTATCCTGGAACACTTGCGCGATAAAGCAGATCTGTCATTCAGATCTTCAAGAAACTGCTTGACACACCAGAGGAAAAGATAGGCTGGAACGCAGCCTCGAAGACCACGATCGAAAAATGCGTTTCAAATGGCCTGATAGTCTATAAGATTGATGACGGGGGCACTCCTGATGGACACTTTTCCGGCTCCCATCTCCATAACATGCGAAGTATGTCTAATTTCCTTTCCCTGTATATTTAGAAGAGAGACTGACTGACTGACTGGTTCGGGACAGATGGGCGCAGGAGTATCACAAAATCGAGACTAGTGTTTGCGCTGGGGAATTGTCGCCTTAGACGAGAGATTGAGATATTTTGTACTTGCTTTCTGGTCCAAAATGTATGGTGAAGAGTCTGGGATTAAGGGGGAATACTAGCGTGTTCCTTGGAGTCGTTGGAGAGTTTTGTGTTTCAAATTGTACAATAGACTCATAGAGTCATCGAAGAGTCTGGAGAGAAGGGTTTGTCTGTGTCGGACTGCGAACAAATAATGAAAATGACCTTTGGTCATTCATCCCAAAACGGCAATTCTGCAGAGTGCCGTGACTTGTTAGGGCTTTGAACGGGCAGAGTGGAGACTAGACTTCTTTAGGACTAGCGTGCGCATACAGCTTTCCTCTCTTCTTTTCTTCTTGCTGCTTCTCTGGCTTTCTCATATTCATATGTTTCTACGTTGATTCAATTAATAATACGAGACTATCATCTTCTTCTAATAAGGTTTGTAAGCAGGTCAATGTAACAAACTCGGGCAGGCTTCCCGTAAGGCCTTAGTTTCCACCGAATGAGAGGGAATGTTTACGGGATTTGATCCATGATGTTCGATGAGATCATCAATTCTGATATTTGTACCGAGTATACTACGTGTATATTAACCTAGAGGGTCCTCCATGAAGCTTCTTAATCTATTACAAACATTGTCACATACTATTCAAAGTACTTAGAATTCAAAAAAGATAATCAAAATGGCACCCAAAGTCCTTGTTGTCCTGACATCTCAGAATGTCATTCCCAACACCGAGCATCCTACAGGATGGTACCTCGTACGCTCCCCTCTTTTTTCTAATACGTCCTTCTTTACACAGCTAATCGAAGCTTCTAAATGACAGCCCGAATTCGCCCACCCCTGGAAAGTCCTTCACGAAGCCGGCGTCGAGCTCACAATCGCCTCTCCCAAGGGCGGTGAAGCGCCCCTCGACCCGGCCTCCGTCGAATTGTTCAAGGAAGACGAGACGTCAGTCTCATTCCACAAGAATCAGCAATCGCTATGGAAGAACACCGTCCGTTTAGCGGACATTGTGCCGCGCGCGAAGGAGTTTGACGCTATTTTCTATGTTGGTGGGCATGGACGTACGTCCCCCTCCTCCTAACCCCTTCACCTAAGTCAAAAGTAATCATTGATGGGGGACTGACATCGAAATAGCAATGTTCGACCTCGTCTCGGACCCCATCTCCCTCTCTCTCATCCAGACCTTCGCATCCGCCAAAAAACCCGTCTCGGCCGTCTGCCACGGCCCCATCGTGCTCGTCAATGCAACCACTCCATCCGGCGAATCGCTCCTGCGCGACGCCACAGTGACCGGATTCTCAAACACGGAAGAAGATCAGGCACAAATGACTTCTGCGATGCCTTTCCTGTTGGAAGATCGTCTCAAGGCGATCCCTGGTGCCAAGTATGTGAAGGCTGAGCAGCCATGGGGGGAGAAGGTGGTTGTTGATAAGACGTATCAGCTTGGAGGAGTGTTGATTACGGGGCAGAATCCGGCTAGTGCGACAGGGGTTGGAAAGGAGTTGTTGAAGGCATTGGGGTTGTAAATTAGATACCTATGTAGGTAGAGAAAAGTGTACTGTTATGATCAAACGAATGGCGATGTAGTCATGAAAAATATGAAAGTTTTTGTCTGGTTATCACAATAGTCTGCCCTCAACATAAAAGTGTATCAAGATACGAATGATAATAATAATAAGACAAAGCTCAAAGACTACAAACCAAGCGCCATCTATATGCACACTTGCGAGACCTATGACAAGACTCATGTGAATTTATCCCCATCAACCCAAGCATAACCCAAACCCATCAAACTTCTAGACTAAACATCGGCTGGCTTCAAATCAGCAGCCATCATGTCCTCCACCACCTTCATTCCAACCTCTTCACTACGCTTAGAATCCGCGAGATCATCACCAACAACTCGCTGATCAAGTGCTAGTTTTGTCTGTCCCAACGCGTAGATTTGCTCCTCGATAGTGCCCTTGGTAACAAGTCGAATGACTTCAACCTCCCTCGTCTGGCCCACGCGGTGCGCACGATTCTCAGCTTGCACGTCTTCCTGGGGGTTGAAGCTGGAATCGAATATGATGACTTTGTTGGCGCATGCAAGATTGATACCTGCACCTCCGGCTTTGGTAGATAGCATAAACACTGGAATGTCGGTCTGTTCATAGAATGCATCCAAAATTGATTGACGATCCTCGACGTTGGTGCGGCCGTCGAGACGGAAAAAGCCCATGTTGATTGTTTCAAGAACGTACTCCAAAATGTCCATGACGAGAGTAAATTGCGAGAAGATAAGGGTTCGATCGCCGTTCTCTTTGAACTTCTTCAAAAGTTCACAAAGCTTGTCGATCTTACCGGAGTTCATCCATTCTTGATTTTTCAAAGCAAACTGTCCGAGAGATTTAGGGTGCTTGACACACATGGAATGGCATTCAAAATCGTTATATGGTTGAAGCTCTTCAAAGATGATGTCTGGATCAGAGAGAGACCACTGTTCTTCTTTCAAGCAAGCTTTGGCCATTTTGGAGAGAGTCTTTTCGTTGTAGATTCGGCGTTTCAACAGTGGATGGATGGCTGAAAATCGTAGCTTCATCAGGATATGCGCCGATTTATTGCCTGTCTTGATGCCCGCAGCACGATCAAGAAGCAGCTTGCGAACTTCTTCATTCTCTTCGCGGTATATTTCCTGCTGCGTCTCATTCATCTCGCAGTACTCGACACGCGAAATCTTTGCCGGCAGATCAATAACCTGGTGCTTCTTCCTTCGAAGCACAAATGGTGAAATCATGGACCTAGCACGCGCAATTCGCTGGGCTGATAGTAGTGCAGCGTGCTCCGCAGTATCTGTGGCCTTTGCTTTCTGCGCGAAGATCGTTTGCAAGTCCTCTTTGTGCTTGCTAAACACATCCGGTAACATGAATCCAAGTAATGAAACTAGCTCTTGAAGATTATTTTGGAGTGGTGTTCCAGTAAGCAACAATCGAAACTCGGCGGGTATTCTGATAAGCTGATCGTAAATCTTTGATTCACTGTTTTTCAGCACGTGTCCTTCATCAAACACACAAACACAGAATCCGAGATTCCTCAAGAATCGAGAATCATCTTTCGCCTTCGCGACAGTATAAGTTGTGATGACGACATTCACGTTCTCAATATCGTCTTCAATAGCGAGGCGTATCTCAGCACGCTCTTGTTGTTTGGCGTAGTACGGCATGACATTCAACGTAGGACAGAATTTGTTAAATTCTCGAAGCCAATTCTCAATTGTCGACGCAGGCACGACGATAAGATGAGGGCCGGTGACGCCTTGCTCGAACAAATGCGCAAGAAATGCAATAACCTGAAACGTCTTCCCCAAACCCATATCGTCGGCGAGAATGCAACTAAGTTTCTTATGGAACAAAAGAGATAGCCAATTGATTCCAACAATCTGATAATTCTTCAACGTCCAGTCAGGCGAAATGATCGATGGCTGAGAGATGAAACGAGACTTGCGCCCGCCATGGGCAATAACGTCGTCACCATCGTCTGTTGCCGGTGTACCGATGCCAGAGTCATGCTCCAAGCTGACCAAATCCAATTCGCCACTACCTTTATTTCCAAACATGTCGATACCCCACTGCTTCATTTCTGCGGCCAAGGGCTTTCCTAGACTCTCACAGTGGGCAACAAGTGCGTCACAAGCCTCGTAACCCTTCATCATCTCGATTGCTTTGTCAACGACTTTGTCACCAATAGGTTTCTTTGGTCTTCGAGATTTCTTAGCGCTCGCACTCTCCTCAGTCTTTTCTGTTACAGCTCGGACGGCGTTCAATGTGCGGAAAGGTCGCGCATCGACAATAAGTGTAGCAATTGCTTCCGGCGTAGCAGCTAGATCAGCAAGCGCTGGAACCGTGCATGTGTTGATAAAGTTAAGAACTTTCTTTTCAATGTCACTATCGTCTTCCTCGGGGCTGGCTTCGGACTCGGACTCGGAGGCCATACTCTCTTCCTCAGGTGAAGGCTCTCGTTTGAGATCCTTTCTTTGAATGAGGCGACTTTTGGGCTTTGGTGCGAGTTCAGGGACAGGTGAGGCTTCTGAGGAGGTCGCACCAGGTCGAGGACCGCGCATCAACCGTCTAGCCTTGGGTTTCGAGTCATCCTCCGCGACGTCTTTTCTCTGGACATTGGCCGTATATTTCTGAAGGATTTTTTGTTTCGACTTGATGTTTTGTTTGGCCGTATTCGTTCGTTCGTGTGGATGTGTAGTCATTGTTAGCTCGATTTCATCTGGCGAACTGGCTTTGTCGAGTTCCTCCTGTCTCGCGATCTGCTCAGAAGCGTGATCAAGGATACCGCCACTCTCTGAAAAGGCTCTCAGGCCTTCTTGGATTGTAAGAGATGGAAACAAAACTAATAAGCGCGTAACAAAATTCCGCATACGATAGTCCTCGATATCTTCGATCGTCTTGATGTCGCCAGAGCCGTCGTCGTCGTCAACAGGAATAGCACGTGATATTGTGGTCTGCTTCAACTTTTTGGCCGAGTCGCGGTCAAGAGATTGAAGATGTTCGCTTGATCGTTTATTACTTGGCTGGTATGCGAATCGAGCCGTAAGGTCTTTAAAGCCACCAGAGCTCTCTTTATTCCCGATTGGTGACTCCATGACTTTTTCTGGGCTTTTCGAAGTAGGTTTCGACAGGATGCGCGGTTTAATATTCGTCGCAATAGTCAGTTCGTCTTCGTCAGACGAGCCGCCAGCGTAATTAGGGCCTTCATCGTCGCTCAATGCGGGCGCTCGTTTCTGGATGTGTGGGTTTGAAGGTGGACGAAATTGTGTGCCACTAGGGGCCATTAAATTTGCCAGGACGCCGCCGTGGTGAGGTCTCACCGGAGAAGAAGCAGGTCCTGCGGGCGACGAAGCTGCGACTTGGACGACTGACTTGGGTTCGTTCGGAGTGCGGTCGATGATTTGGGTGGGCTGGGTGAAGCGCTGGGAAAGGGGCGTTTGTTGTGTCCTGGGCGCAATGAGGACAGTGGCGACGGTTTCTGCGTCGTCGACATCCTTGCGGAGGCTGGGGGTATCAGGAACAGACTCCTCCATGTTTGTAGACTGATTGTTAGACTATAGAGAAAATATCATAATGTTCACAACAAGAATAATAAACAAAAAAAATGCAAAGAGATTAGACGTAAAGGATAAATACAGCGCAATGAGAGTAGTTCAGACTGGGGAAGTGGATGAAAGATGAAGCTTATCAAAATTCCTGGTGAGCGCGTGTGTTATTGGTTGCTCCACTTGAGGGTTGACTCGGCTTAGGGTTGACTTCACTTTGGGGCTGAGGGTTGTGTTGGAATCTGTACACAGTGTTTTGAGCGAGGAGTGAAAATAGCTACAATCTGCTAGTGAAAAACTAAACATATGAATAAAGGGCATATTCTCAGAGATTATTGATCAGGCGGAGATCTCCGGAAAGTCAGACACGAAGCCGTACAAAGCCTGAGCTTCGTGCCTAGGTAGAAGAAAAGAAACCCACTGATCATATGCATCGTACAGAGCCATCCACATCATATCTGGTTTGATCTTATATGAGTGAAACTGGCATTACAATCGTATTTGATACACAGGGAGGGCGCCAATTCTGACTCCATGTACATGATTAGCCCTAACTCTTCCGCAACGGGAAATCAAGAGATGTCGTCGCTGAAATGGGAACGCACTTGCAAAACTCGATTTACGCACGGTGATATGAGTAAAAGTTTGAGCATGGAATAGTGTATGGAAATAAATGTCATTCGTTTCAGCAGAATACAGTCGATGTAACAAGGAATATGTGGCATAGTGACTCCCAAGGGCCCGTGGTTGATCTCATATGGCGATCTAGATTATCGCAGGATTCGCTCTTCTTCCTTCTTTTTATAATTAATGGGCCCAAAATTCTCATCGAGTTGTCATTGACTCAAGAAAATATTTTAGTTCAGAAAACTCATCATGTGTTTCTGGCGTTGGTGCTTGCAAAACCTCCTACTGAAGAGCTGTTTCTACGTTTCAAGTGAGACTTAAGTAAAATTTATATCATTTGACATCATAATAACAATTCTGTGAGACTGTATTCATACAAACCTCAAAACGGCCTTGAAATGATAACACGTCCATTGTTCTTTGCCCAATAATTTGGTATCTACATCATCACTTCCTCAAATTTGGTACTGCGATGTGCATACGACAGAGGCGGTCATTTCACAAACACTGTGAATAATAATCATTCGACTTCTGGCAAGTATAT
The DNA here is from genome assembly GCA_022813215.1 of Talaromyces ruber. Lineage (NCBI taxonomy): Eukaryota > Fungi > Ascomycota > Eurotiomycetes > Eurotiales > Trichocomaceae > Talaromyces > Talaromyces ruber. The sequence continues at coordinate 235,046 of JAKLMW010000026.1, read as the reverse complement.
GGACTGACACAAGCGGTGCATCCCGTGTAGCCAATACCTCCGCATTGGGCCCAATGCGCTGCCGTACATTGCCCTGTACTTGTGGAGGAGGAGGAGGAGGAGGAGGTGGTGGTGGTGGGTGTCGTCGTCGTCGAACCACCGGTAATTCCAAACCAGTTAAGAACCACCGACACATCAGTCGGCACCCAATGGCCTACGCCTGCAGCGGAAAAAGCCTGAAACTGCGACCCGTCACCATAGATCATCTTGGTGTATCCTGACAGGCGTATTGGTCTGATTACTCGTGAAACTCAGACCATTGACGGTAGTCCATTGGCTGATTTCTTGGCCAAAATCGGCGTACGATATGACGTTGTCTGCTGTTCCGTGCCAGACCTGTAATCGCGGATACTTGCCCGTATACCCCGGGTAACCATTGTGCACGTAGGACGCCCACTGCTGACCGGTGTGATTTATCTGACCTTGAGAGCAAGTCTGATTCGACATTTCTGGATCAGCTCCCCCGGCGCCGTAGAGGCACGCATATGGTATACCTGAGAACACAGATCCCGCCGCAAAGACATCAGGATATGTGCCAGCAAGGACGTTGGTCATGATTGCACCGGAGGAGGATCCCGTCATGTAGACCTTGGATGAATCTGCGTTGTATGTGGAGATCACATATTTCACCATATTGACTATAGAGAGCGAGTCACTACCGCTATTGTGTGTGAGAGACGCAGAGCTGTAGGCATCAAAGCAATTGTAATCCCGTGTTGCGCTCGGGTAAATGAGGATATATCCATATTGATCGGCTGGAGTGTGGTAATCGTACGTTCCATAGGACGAGGTAGCACTTCCACCGCAGGGGTGCATCTATGATCCTCAACCAGTGTTCATCTAGGATAGTTTTTATCTCGGAGATATTGCCTCTCACTACGTACCGCAACAATGACAGCCGGTTTTGAAGCCAGGGTATTAGGCACATAGATATACATTTGCAAAGAACCCGGGATATCTCCAAAGTTGCTCACTTGAGTAAGACTTGCAGCAAGTACTGCTGGCAGCAACCACGCCAGAACGAGGACAAGCGGAATCGCCATGTTATTCCAAAGTTGATATGCTTTCAAAGTTGTCAGAAAGTTCCTGGTTTCACTAAGAAAGAAGGCGTCGACAGCTAGAAAAGCCGAGTGCTTCGAACAAACAGTCGATGGCCCTCATCTTATAATCTCCTTCTTTTCCCAGCACACGGAGCTGAATTATAGACAGCCCTGAGAGTAAACTGAGGCAGTGTGGTCCCAAAGCTCAACAACTGCCGAAAAGACCATCTTTAAAGCTTGCAAATTCGAAATTAGTATGTTTGAGATGCACTTCAAATGCCGATATTCGTATCCGTAGATGACTTTTCGTTTCTATTTGTAGTGCCTCGTGGGGATCATCAGGATCCTTATCACGGGGAGGGTCGGTCTTTGTGAATCAGCCTGAATGAAACAAGCTCAAATGTGACATATATAACGGAGCAGTATATTGCCACGGCGGAACAGGGCCATACTCTTCAAGGTCCGCAAGCCACAGTTTCATGAAATTCGAGGAAAAGCCGGGGAAGTTACCTAAGATAACGGTGAAGGTTAACAAGAGAGGACGAGATACAAAAGCCACTGTGTCGTTGAAGCTTACCGCGCGATACCCCAGGATCACCATTCGCAATCACCTTGATTAGAATTGGAGGAAACGTCGGCAATCAACTGGAACTGCAGTGCCGCGACGTGTCGTGTTCAGGTCAATGCCCGCCGACATTCCGCTGTAAAACGAGGATGATGATCACTTGGATTGATTACTTGTATAAGACATGGCTTTCGAGAGTCTCTGTTCGATTGGACAAACGGGCGATCATCAATGGCCCCTGTCGAAAAACAACTCCAAAATCTGCCGATGTCAGAGCCCCTGAATCGAACTATTGGGGATCTTATTAGCCTGATACAAAATTATCCGAGTCAATCAAGAAACCGACAATTGTGACATTCACATATGTCAGAGGGGATGCATAAAATTCACGCTGTTGGCCCCTTCTGATTTTATCGTCATCAAGCACGCTATCGTAATTCCTAAATTCCGATGAATCGGTTACGCACTGGAAGGAAAATGTTTCGGTTGCAATTGGCATATGGCTCCTACTCCGCACGTCTTTAATATCCAGGTACGCACCCATCTTCTACGAACTGTATACCTTCATTACTCTCCTCGCCCACCTTGAACTCAACCCGCCCATGTTTTTTGAGGACGGTATTTGCTTGAACAAATTTCCAAGGTGCTTCTGGTTTTGATACCACAATCTTCCGCCATACTTCGTATTTCCCATCAACTCTACTTACATGCTCATAAAAAGCTCTCAGTACAGCGCCATATATCTATTTGGTGAAGAATACGGTCGATAGAAGCTGTGTCGTGAGAGGACATCTTGGAGTGGTCGACGAAAACGTGAAGCTTTCTCAGCGTCTCATCGCAGTCCACGGACAATAAACCGTCGGGGCCATGCAGTAAGTGTTTTAGTATCACATAGTTTGCCTTTAAAAGTTGGTAGCTAATCTCTATACATAATTTATACGAGAATGGCGTTCACAAATTCGCGTGGGGACTGCCACATGTTTGAGTCTCGACGTTATATACTTGGAGGGCGCGGTCTTCCACTCCGATATGAACGTACATATTGTATACGACTGATGATGCCACTTAGATAGGTGTAAATATGGAGGATTGGTGGGTTTTGTTACTTACAATCTTCAGCTCTGATCTCGCAGTCACGATAACCACGATCTTACAGCGGAAACTTCCAAGGTTAGCGTGAAAATAATCCGAATTACTTTAAGGAAATTGTCAATACTAGCTAGGTAAAGGGAAAATATCGAAAGGCGGTGCTTCACATCAAGACCCTATACCACGGAAGTTTCTTCTCTTCAGGCGCGAGTTCCTTCTCCATTTCAATCGTACTGAGTTCAGAGAAGTCGAGTTGTCGGAGAGGGATAATTGGAGATCGAAAGAAGTACCAGGATACTCCCCAAAGCGCTACACGTTCTGTTAGCATACATAGTAAGTGCACTATGTTTTGGGGACAGCTAGTCACTCACCCAGGAAAATAGGAATACCAATGTATGATACAAGGAAGGATTGTGTATTCCAGTGTCCTTTCAAGAAGACACTATAGCCTGAAGTCAGGGTGATGATTACTAGTGAAATAATGGTCATCCACGCCATGTAGGGCTGAAAGGGGCTCTTGTATGGGAGGCCTATGACAGTTAGTAAGAGGTAATGAAAGACGGCTCAGACTAGGGTATGACCCACGGTCTCGGCTGATTCCCTGTACTTTCAACCCATAATAAAACCGGAGAAAAGTGATTTCAATGATAATCCAAGAAATGAGCGCCGCAATGGTAGCAATGTTAACAAACCACCCAAAAGCGACGGACGAATTGCTTCCCAGACTCAAGTACACCAAGAACAAAAATGTATTGGAAACTCCCACAGCCACATAAGGTGCTCCAAATCGATTCATTTTTAAAAAGATAGACGGGGCCTGCTTTTCCTCAGCCAGACCGTAGAGCACACGAGACGCTAAGAATACGACGGCCATACCGCAGCTGAAGGCCGAGGTCAGGAGGGCAGCATTTATGACGGATGGAAGAACGGAAATCCCGGCTTTTTCGAAGGCGATGACGAATGGGCTTGCTTGCGCTGTTCCACTCGAATTACCTAGATTGGGATCATCATAAGGCCTAGTCTATTTTCAGCCAAAATCTTTATCATAGTGTGACTGTAGAAGGTGTACTTACACCAGCAGACCGACGATGAATATACTGATAACATAAAATAGGATGATTCTCCAGAAAGTCATCTTCATGGCGTCGGGAATGAGCTGTCTCGGGTTTTTCGTTTCTGCTCCTACCAGAGCCGTGACTTGGATATTGCAGAACGCATAAGCAGCGGAGATTAGAGTGCTCCAGAACCCAAGAAATTTGCCAGTGTTGCCCGAAACAAGATATGCATGGAACGGGCCAGGATCTTTCCAGTATCGAAAGCCGATGTAGTCGCCGCTCGGAGAGCCGCCGCAGTCGACAATGATGCCCGCAAGAATAAGACCGACGATGAGGATGATTTTGATCATTGAGAAAAAGACCTCGGACTAGGAGGATGAACATTAACCAACGTCATCTTATACATTGCATGTATAAAATCGAATCTTACTTCACCGTATATTCGCACTCCGCAAAGGCTTATAATAATGATCGGGAGGATGAATATCGTATACCAAACAGCGGGACTGACATTTGGTTTCCAGAATTCGATTAACGTAGCAGCAGCACTGAGCTCAGCAGGTCCCGTCACTGCCATCATGTACCCTTTTCGTATCACGCACCGTTAATTTAACTCGTTTGCAAGAAGCTTGAAATACAGCACCCGTATTACGTACAATAGTTCCAGCCAACAGCGGCGCCTATGGCCGGTTGGATAAATTTGCCAGCATGTCTCACAAAACCTCCAGTCACAGGCATAAAGGAGGTGAGTTCTCCGATGCTCAGGGCTACCGAAGCTGTTAAAAAGCTCATGAATATGTATCCGATCAAAGCTCCTACGGGTCCGGCAATTGCCAATGCATTGCCGGCAGCCAGGAATAGACCTGTTCCCTTTGCACAGCACGTATTGTAAATAGTTGTAATTAAGAATATGGAGCAAAGTATAGGCAGCTTACAATCATTCCCGCAAGACCAATCATATTAATATGTCTCCTTGAAAGGTCCCTCCTCATACCCGTCGGGGCATTTTCCACGATCCCCATTTCATGGGAAGCAGTGGAGCAGTGGAGCTCATCGACATGTGGAAACTTCTGTCCGTCCATCTTTGCACATGTAGCAGCAGGGTGATGGAAAATTTTTGGGCCAACGTTTGAGTTGTCTGTTAAAATCAGAAGACCTATCGACCACCTTATGTAGTCAGTTATCCACGGCCCGTCCTGACTCTCGATATCGGCTGCTATATCCTGTAACCTCCACCTCGAGATAAGACACTCTTCAATGAATCCTAACACCACGGCCAGTGGCCACGGTGCCGGTTTATTGGAGCTTCTCTTAGTGTCATGGGCCACCGGGCAATTTCTATGATATTCACCGGCGCCTGGGGCATGCCTTATCTGTGGGGCAGCCATTCTCCCGGGTTTAATGTTAGCGTTCCAGGCCAGCACTAAGTACGAAGTTGTTCTAGTCTCGATATCGTGAAAGCCGTTGAACTACTCCTCGATACCTTGCTCGCAGTAATTTACCCTTTTCCGGCTTCACGGATCGGGGTTTGTCGTAGTTTGCGCAGGTTTTTTCCGCAGGCGTGAACCGCGAACTTAGGGCTAATTTCTCTGACTAGCCAGAAAAGGAAAAGACATCGAAATGTTACGTGATTGGCTAGGTTGGCTCTAGATATTGGACCCGCAACTATAACGGAACGAAGAGCAAACTACAGCTATCGTGATCTTTTGATCTCGTGGGTTTGTACAGACATTCAATCAAATCTCTTTGAATACAAGACAGGTACTTCTAAGCTAGTACGTACCTTGAATTGAAGTCGCGATGAGTCAAGGCCCAGGCGCGGAGGCAAGTCGACTTGCGAGAATGACCAGGTAGGTACAGATAAGACAACATTGAATCTGGGCGATCTGTATACGCCCGACGAACGAGTGGAGATACTAACAGGTATCTCTATCACAGTGCAAAAGCTTGTTTACAATGTCGCAAAGTCAAAATGAAATGTTGCCCTGTGGCGAGTAGTTCAAAGTGCGAGAGATGCCTTCGGAAATCTATGGATTGCGTTTACTATATCCAGAGAAAGCGAGGAAGGAAACCTATGAGGTGGGCAGGATAATGCTTTCTAGATTTGCTAAATATGCTGACAGCATGAAGGACTCGGCCAGGAGACGTTGAAAATTCTTCTCAAGGACTCACTACATCTCATGAAGTTTACATGGATACATCTGCCGCGGAGCAACAAGCCTCCGGCGACGCAGAAGATGGGAGCTCCAACTTTTTGGCCGAGGTCGATGGGCTCCAGCCTTCTTCTCTTTTCAATAAACAGGCTACAAGAGGTAAATTCTCCATGAAGAACATCTTGAGTATTGGTAGAGAGCTGGATTTAGATCCGGCGCAGTCGCCGTCAACATTTCCTGAAGGCGATCCTATAATCAAAAGGGTTATATCGTACCATATAGCTACATCGCTCTTCGAAGGGTATGTCTGGTGGTCCACTAGGAGGAGAGGGTAACACACTGACATCGCTGCAGCTTCATCCGGAGTTTTAACCCATTTATCTGCGTCTTCGATCCTTCTTTCCACACATTTCAATATGTCCGAGAACAATCCTCATTTCTTTTGACAGTCATGCTCTCTGTGTCCGCCAAAGCATTCAATCCAACACTATATCCCGACCTTCATAAACATTCAGAAAAACTATTTTCCGACGCTATCGCACGAGGCGCAAAATCTCCTGAGATTATACAGGCCATAGTACTCAAAACGTACTGGAAACAATCGGATGATACCCGGTCCTGGCCTATCATCGGATACGCCATTAGGTTATCGATGGAACTGGGCTGGCACAAATTACTGTTCAAAGAGGAGGACATGACAACTATGTCGATTGGCGAAATACTGAAGAGACGTAACATAGAACGTACATGGCTAGTGCTTTTTGTCTATGACCGCAGGTTCGTTCCCTCTCCCCAAAGGCATTCCTTCGAGGAAACTAAAATCAGACCAGCATGAGCTTGCAAAATGGGAAACCCTGGATGATCGAGAGAAGTGACTTCATAGAATCAGTCAACTTATGGTATAAAAGTCCTTTGGCCACTACCAACGATACCATTCTCGCCGCATTTGTCTCTTTACGTCTTAGTGCTGCGGATATTCTAGAGGCTTTTACTCCTCAGCGCCCTACTCCATCGGTCACTCATCCATATCGATTTGATTCGATGCTGAAAACACTTACTCCTCGGATAGAGGCCTGGAAAAGGCGTTGGTTACAAATCGCTTCGGAGAAAGGTACATCTCTCATTATCTCGTATCCAATGCTGGGGACTAATCAAATATTCCAGAGCGATGTCATTCATTTCTGGTATCATTCTTTAGCACCCATCTTCTCCTTCTTCTGTACTCCTTCCCTCTCCAGGATGCAATCTCATCGACGATCGGTCCACAAGTCGTGGATACAGAAGCATTCTGGATCACTTATAACAGTGCACTGGACATGCTGAGATTAGTTTCGCACAACTCTTTATCACCACTATTGAGTTTTGCGCATGATTCCATACATACGATGACTGCTTATGCTGCTGTATTTCTTATAAAGGTTGGTCGATCCATTTCCTGCCTGCAAACCTCTCTAACATGTTGAGTATAGTTACTACTATCCATCAAAAGTACCACAAGAAAAGAATACGAAAGAGCAGTACTAGAGACTATCGACATGGCCGCCCGCGTATTTGATCAGCAATCTACACCACCAACATTTACATGCTCGTTGCAAGCGAACTTTCTCAGAAATGTCGTGCAAGAATATAAAAGAGCTTGTAGGCAGCAGGCTTCCTGCCATGCAGCAAACCAAGAGCACTGTTCGTCACCGTACGAACAAGGCATAGCCATTTGTACCGGATCCGAAATCGATGATGCTCCTATATTGAGTGACAATGCTCGAGGTTGGGCACAACCAGGTTCATCACTTGAAGCGAGCAGATTCCGGGCGGCTAATACCTATGAAAGAGAAGGAGCAATTCAATCCGATGATCATGTTTTATCGGTTATGCAAACGGGCAGGAGCAACAATGTCTCAGAAAATATGCCTAATATGACGCCTATATCTGACGCTGCGGCGGCGCAAGACTCCTCACCTGCAAATTGGGAGTTTACGGATGACGACTGGGCATCTCTATTTATGAATGCGGGTTTTGATATTGCAGATGGGGTTTTCATTCCTGTTTGAGTTTAATTTATTCTATATAGCCAATATGTAAGTAGTACATCTCAGAAGGTTACATCAAATTCTCAGAACCCCCTCCCTGGCACACCCAATATCTGCCTCCGCCTCAATTTCTACTAGCATCTCATCCCCTATCAACCCCGCGGTGACGAAAGTATTGGCAGGTCTGACACCAGCATTCTTAAACACCCATCCATGAGCCCGGCTGACTTCTTCGCAAACCTCTGCGTCTCGGACCATGATGCGGGTGCGCACGACGTCTGAGAGCGATGATCCCAGGGCTTTGAGGGCATTTTCTATGATGTCAAGTATGTGCACGGTCTGACTGGCAGCAGACATTCCGCCGATAGCTGGAAGTATGGGTAGGATCTTTTGCGTCGTTGTGCCTGAGACGCGGATTATGTTACCTGTTCGAACGGCACGGCAGTAGCCCTGAACAGAGTGTCAACGACGGTTCATACCAAACAAGGGGATGGAAGAGAGCAACATACAGCAATGGGTTCCCACGGACTACCAGATGAATATTCCACCCGTTTACCCACAGCAATAGCATCTTCAACAGGTTTCGCATTATCAACTGCATCCAAATGATCACTCGTATCACCCGCAGCAGTCAAAAACGGGGGTCTACGATATTCGTCTCCACAGTCTCCTGGGATGTCGCTCAGCCCTTCCTGCGCTTTGTGTATGAGTTCCATATCCTCGCTCGTAAGCTGCAGTCGGAACGCCTCGAGGTTTTTGTCGATGTATTTTTCGGAGTCGTATGATAGTCTCGATCCAATTATAACTGCCTTGACAGACGGAATATCAAGCACGTAGCGAGTAGAAACAGCTGCAATGGAAACCCCATGTCTCTTCGCAACCGCGCTCAACGCCTCAAGCACATTTTGGTAAGCTGCCCAACCACCAGCAGCCCAGATAAAGCGTAGATATTTCCTCAGACTCCAGTTAAGTTTGTTGATATCCTCCGGCTCGGGCTTGCCAAGCCATTTCTCGCTAAGGAATCCACCGAGCAAGGTCCCATAAGCCAAAATCCCGACTTCGTTCTCTAGACAGAGCTTGTTCAATGGGCCGCGCGTCAAGCGGCGGTCAATCACGTTGGTGGGGATCTGGTTTGTGGCTATTGAGAAGCCCGTGTCGAGGAGAAGTTTGAGGTGCGCGGCATCGGTGTTGGTCATGCCTATAAGGCCGATTTTTCCGTGTTTTTGGATGGTGTGGAGATGAGAGAGGTTGTGGATGTAGGTGTTGTCGGAGAAGTCCCAGGCGTGGTCTGTCATTTGTATAAGCTGAGATTTAATACGTTTGGTAGCAATGACGGCACGTACACTGTAACAAGTCGATTTTGTCTTGGTTCATGCGTTTCAGAGCAAGATTAACGGCAGCTTCGGCGTTTTCAAAGGTCTTGATGCCGTTCTCCGCTGGGCACCATTTTGTAAATGCTACTTTGCTTGAACCGGCTTTGGTCGTGTTGTGTTGGCCGATAATCAGCTCTGAATAAGGAATTCGTAAGTATGGAACTGATCCCAAAATCACTCGGCAGGATATGCAATTGCTTCTGCTAACTGACCTGCGTCGCCGTAATGGTCTGCCATATCGAATGTATCTAGCCCGCACTGGATCCTGAACACAACAGTTAGCGATATAGATATGAAGACTTCCTGGAAGGTTCGGACACCTACGTATCCTCCATGACATTGACAGCTTCTTCCATCTCAGTGTTCTGATCGTGCCCCCCGGCACGCTGCCAGAGACCATTGATCATGCGAGAGATCTCGAGTGTCCCTCCGATGAGTGTCCTCTCGGGACGATTGAGACCGACTGAACCCATGGTGAATATTCCGAGTTCCTGTCGAGCAACCTGGAGGAAAACAAAACAAATGACCTGAAAAGCTTGTAGTATATCCTTGCAACAGCTGAATCTACAAATTCTGCAACACAAGATGCAGATTCCACGAGGTCAGAATATCGAACCGATAAGGTTCCTCAAAGAAATTACTGAATATCTACAGCTCTTATCATAATTAACCGGCGAAAAAGAGCTCACCATCAACTAATTTACTCCTCACCGGACATTTCTCATGCTTATTCTCCGGTCAAAATGGCCGCAAACCCCACAAATCCACCTCCTTATCAATTCCGATAGAGAGTAGAAAAGTTCATTCTAGCCATCATCAGACGGTAGACTATGACTCCTTATATATGACTTATTCGGATAATTTTTTGGAAAAGCTAAAGAGTACTTGCTGGATATCGAATTTCATAACAGAGTATAGACTCATTGCTTCAAGAGATACATAGGCAGAGTACTTAGCCGGCGAGACAAACGTTCCTTCTTCGCCTTCAGACGAAAAGAGCTGAATCTGGATGTAGTCATTTGAAAAGGATTGGCGTGAACTTATTCTATTCTTCTCGAGCGCCCTGATAGACCAGCATGCATGCTACCTCGCCAAGATGAATCCACGCGAGTAGCATTGTATTGAAACATCCCCATGAAATGTGGAAATTGCCGTGGGCCGAGATTTGAATGGCGAATGCTTTCTCAGCCATTCATTGTCGTTTATTTCACTCTAATCACTTGTCTCATAGGTGATCACACTGGCCTTTCCTTGACTATAGAGTTCTGGGGTTTACATTATGTCAATAGATGGAATGGAATGACTTGGACCACAATTTTATACATGTGCTTGAATTTAATTGACGAATATCTACCAACAAAAACACCACAAATGCCCTAGCTAATGTCCTAAAAAGATTATGTGAGAGAGACGAAGATATGTGCAGTCGTCCCGAGCCCGGAAGATGAGCCCATTCCTCCACGAGACGCCATATAGATGAGATTAACAAATAATATACTAAACCAGGGAATGCACTCAGACAGCTACCCCGGCACTTTGCTGCGCAGTTGATGGTGCTGGTGCAGAAAGATCAATTTCAGTCTCAATAGACGTCTTAGGGACACTCGCTCGAGCCGAGTTTGTTCTAATAGGACCTGGTCCGCTATGAACGTTGGTTGGCTTTTTGCCATGTCCCGAAGTGCCAGCAGCTTTGGCAGACTCGTTGTTCTCAATTGCATTCTGAACAGCGGAAGGTTTGGCCTCTTCCTCTGTGGCTTTGCTGACGCCCTTAGATTCGAGGCCGAGGATCTTATCGGCTTCGATCGCTCCGGGCATGAGCTCGTCAAATTCAAGGAAATGGCAGATATCCTCGTAGTTTTTGGACCTTTGAGCCCGAGCATATGCCTTATCTTTCGTCTTGATCATCATGTTGAGTAAGTACTTGGTGTTTCCGAAGCGATTCTCGACGCGGATGGCTTCCTTGATGTACTCTCGAACAACGTCCCGCCAGGGGAGAAGACCACCTTCGGCCTCGGACCTGAAGCATGATGAGTTGACTTCCGCAGATGTTGCAATCATAGCGCCGTCCACATTGTATTTCTTCATTAACTCCAATGCCTGGTCGCGCGATGTGACATCCCCGTTCATGACGCACGCAACGCCCGCCTCCCGACAAACAGTGGCAATCATGCTGAGCTGTTCGCGAATAGCCCGCTCTCTAGGACGCATCGGGGTTGTGCGACAGTGGATTGTCAACCCCGTGATACCAGTGCCAACCAATCGAGTGACGAGAGTCTTTGTCTCTTCTGGATCCGAGAGAAGTCGAATCTTGACCGATATACCGATCTGATAGGGATTTCCAACTTCGCGTACAAGCGCTTCAAGGATGGAGACGAGTTTATCGGGTGTTCGTAGCAAGGCAGCGCCCATGCCACCGCTCGTACTGAAAGGTTTCGGACAACCCGAATTAACATCTATACCCGCAACATCACCAGCAACAACCTTCGCAGCTTGCACAGCATATTCAGGTGACGCCGTACCAATCTGAAAAATCAATTTCCCCTTCTCGTTCTCCGGATCTATGCGAAAGATAACCGATTCCTTGGGATCAACGCCTTTGCTGCTGTTGGACGGTATACGTGTGAATTCGATGGTACCATTTCGTGGATTGACGCGGCGCTCAGCGCCCATGATAGCTCTGTCGATGGTTTCGGGACCCCAGACGAGATCTGCGCCATATCTCAATGCGATCAGTCGAGAGGGAAGTTCGCCCGATCGCACCATGGGTGCGAGGACGATCTTTCCGCGATAATCAACCCCGTTGGGGGGGATCGGTACACGAGGGAGTGAAGTCATCGTTCGGCGGAGGAGATTGAGCATATCATCAGGACAGGATACCTCTTGATGATAGTTTCAAGCTGGGGCTTGCTTGTCGAGTGTTGCGATCTTGAACTGGATCAGTGGATATAAAGCGGCATGATTGTTTAGTCAGAATGCAAAATTTGAGGTCACGTGAAGATAGTGGCTTTTCGCCGATCGTTTTTGCAACTTAATGGCCACATCCTTAAATTGACTAATGCCGTTTATGGTCATCTCAGTGATATTGATACAATTAAATGGTATATACATCGAAGCGTAGAGCAAGCTAATTATGCATCAGTCTATCATGCCAATTCATGCCTCACGATCGTTTCACCGTCCATCTCCGTCACACGGCTTTGAGATAGTCCCGAAAGTTCCACAGGCTTATGCGGCGCAGGACTCTGATCTAGCTCTATAGGTGCAAATTTCGCATCTTGCCGTCGCCCTGCTGTTCTTCTCCGCCAGAGAAATCCCAATGCAACGATCGTCACAGCGGCTACCGCGCCAACAGGGCCTGCGACCCACGTTTTACTAGATGAAGAGTTGTCGCTGCTATCTGGCGTAGACGTAGAGGTCGAATTTTCACTTGAAACAAGTTCGGCGTAGGTAGAATTCAGCGGAGCGGTCTCCGTGCCCGTATCATTCAACAAATAGCAATTTTCAAATCCATCATCAAACGAATTGTCGTAAAAGACGGCAAGACAAGATTCTGTCCCATTATATGTTGCGCATTCGTCAATACTCCCGGTAATATTCGCGCTATATACCGATGCGAAGTTGCTGCTTCCGACCCGGCCTTCGAAGCACGTTACGTTGAAAGTTTTGTCGTTGCTAAAGATTTGTTGTGGGCCAGATACTGAATCACATGCATCAAGTGACGGCAGATTGACCAGGCCGGAGTGTGTATGTATTGTGTCACTGGAAAGAGATCCATTTTGCGAGTTTTTCAGATAGCAGTTTCCGAACCCAGCGCTGAGGTCCGAGTTCCATGATACCCCGAGACCTAAGGGGTGCGCGTGGGAGCAGATCTCCATGCACTCGCTCATCGTTTCTGTATGTGGTCGATAATCATATCCCCAAGGAAAGTAGTCGCCCCAGCCGGCCATATCCTGATCACAGACTATACGAAAAGGCATGCCTTCACTGATTTCAATCAACGAGTTGTTCTGGTACGGACAGGTCCCGTCCAATGCCACCATTTGATTTGCGTATGCGATCGCGCTGTTGACATTGACATTGTCACTCTTCGACGTGCTCAGCATGGTCGAGTTGACTCCATCGCCTTTGTAGGAGCATGTTTGGTTTTGGGTGTAATATGTGACGCCGAAGCAACGGGGTTGAAACCATGAGCAGTGGTCCATACCATCCGAGACGCTTGCTTTGACCGTGTTGCCCACTTCGGCAGCAAGCAGATCAATGCCACAGTACATGTTGAATTGTAAGCCATTTTGTGTGGTGAAGGTGTTTAAAAGGGCAGTCTGAGGTCGAGTCTCGCGATTTTAATGATGCTATTCAGAAAGTGTTAATTGACTGTTTTTCTCCTGGTCTCGAACTCGGAATCACTCACGTGGTTCGATGTATGAAGTCATAGTGCCCGGCTATGGTCTCAGCAATTTTCCACTTCACTTTCATTTGGTTATTCGTCAAATTTGTCGTCGCGACACCCGCACGCTGGCAAGACGAAGGGCGACGATGAGAGGGAGCAGAAGAGAAACAGATCCAAACTTATCCATCATGGAGGGCCAACAACGAACCAGGGTAGTGGGAGGAACGACAATAATAGGCGGTAAGAGCTTTTTAAATTAGAGTATCATGCATGCACCCAAGGACCGTGAGCCACTGAGGTTGTGGCGGTTATGGTTGATTTGCAACATAAGCCTCGCGGGCGCATTCTCGTCCAACCACAGCGAGGTGCCAGTGTTGGTGTTTGACAGATCCATCCTTTGACTCGGCTCGGCTAAGTCGATTGCGATACATCTTAGGCTTGAGACGTCGAACTCAATGTTAAAAGCGACATATCTATCGAGTCATACTTATCAGGCAGGGGAAATCGTCGTTCGAGATGCATTGCACGGCTCGTGGCTCGGGAACCAGGATTGCGGCCTGAGGCGTCAATGGCAATGGCTCGAAAGGGGCAGCTCCGGCAGTGTGCCAGAAATTTGTTTCCCTAGTACTCGACTGCACGACTTCACGACTCGCTTGCATCAACTTTGTCTAGAGCCATCCCTTGTATTATACTGGCATACCGGCATATTTTGAGCGTACCTGTTGAGACTGTTTTCCGATTGACCGAGCGCCCTTATCAAAGCCGAAAATCTACCTTCACAAGAATCATTCAACACCTCGGCCTAGCTATCGACCATTCCCGAAAACCTGCCGCGCCCTGGTCACCACCCAGCGACAGCTCCAGACCGGCTATAGGGATTAGGCTCGATATACATAGGCTGATTCCATACGCCCGAGCGAGCTCTCCTCTGACTTTCTTTTGTGCCCCCAATGAACCCAGGCACACCGGCCACGATTGCAAAGGCGGTATTGCGTCTACGGCAGACCCAATTGGCGGCCATGACTGGACGAGCGGTCTCCACCGCTCCCTCTTCGCTCTCCCTCTCCACCATCCCACCTTCGTCCGCAGGACAAACAACAACTGGTTCTTTTCTCTCTACTCGCTCCCCCCTCAATTCATCGTCTCCCTTACATCCTAGTACGGCGAGATCGAATCCCAGATCGTCTAGATCACAACCAGCGGCCGTCAAGCGTGCTGCCCAATTAACGAGACATTTTACTACGTCCTCGCCCGCTCTGTCCTCGAATTCTACCGACCCCGCCATGTCTTATTCCATCCGCAAAATCGGCGCTGCCCATACTCTTGAGCACCGTGTGTTCATAGAGAAGGATGGCGTCCCTATCTCTCCTTTCCACGATATTCCTCTGTATGCCAATGAGGAGAAGACCGTTTTGAACATGATCGTTGAGATTCCTCGCTGGACCAACGCTAAGCAAGAGGTATTGAGTAATGCTTGCTGTGGGAGGTCCAATTACTGATTACCTTTTCAATATAGATCTCCAAGGAAGAGTTCCTCAACCCCATCAAGCAGGACACCAAGAAGGGCAAGCTGCGTTTCGTCCGCAACTGCTTCCCCCACAAGGGTTACCTCTGGAACTACGGTGCCTTCCCTCGCGTGAGTCGATAATAATCACCCATTCTAAGATCATGACTGACGTCAACAGACCTGGGAAGACCCCAATGTCGTCCACCCCGAGACCAAGGCCAAGGGTGACAACGACCCATTGGACGTTTGCGAAATCGGTGAACTCGTCGGTTACACCGGTCAGGTCAAGCAGGTCAAGGTTCTCGGTGTCATGGCTCTCTTGGACGAAGAAGAGACCGACTGGAAGATCATTGTCATTGACGTGAACGACCCTCTTGCCCCTAAGCTCAAGGACATTGAAGATGTTGAGCGTCATCTCCCTGGCCTTCTCCGCGCCACCAACGAATGGTTCCGTATCTATAAGATTCCCGACGGAAAGCCCGAGAACCAGTTTGCTTTCTCTGGAGAGTGCAAGAACAAGAAGTTAGTTATCTGCTGACATTAGATCAAGATTGAGTACTAACTGTTCCATAGGTATGCTGAGGAGGTCATCCGTGAGTGCGCTGATGCCTGGGAGAGACTCGTCACCGGTGCTGCCCCCAAGGGAGACATCAGCCTGTAAGCTATTGTTCGAGGAATCTTGATTGGATAATACTAATGTGCGATAGTGTCAACCTCACTAACTCCAACTCCCCCGATTTGGTCGACAAGAGTGCTCTCTCCAAGATTCCCGCCGGCGAGAACCTCCCCCCTGCTCCTATCGACGGCAGCGTCGACAAGTGGTTCTTCATCTCCGGTGCTGCTGTCTAAGCGGTTCTTATCTTGCATACGGCTTGCGCAGGTTACATAAGCTTTGTTTCATGTGGGACTTGTTACCGTCCTATACCCCCTATGCGTGATGGTAGAATTAAGCGTTATGACTTCCTGCAGCCAGGCTGGTCGAGCTTATTCAAAAGCATTTTAAAACATGCAGCGCAGAGTCGATGTGTTCTGTGTCCGTTGTCCACTCTGTCATTCATAGTCATGGATAGAAAAACGAGTTCAAGGCATTAATACAAGCATCCCATTCAATCAGAAACTACGAACAGAGTGGAATCAAGTAAAGTCTCTTTCAAACCTATTGATATACACGAACATAATAAAAATACACCCAACCTGTATGAACTTTCAACCTTTCAAACTCTGCTCCCTCTCAACCACCCTTCCAACTCTCGCAATCTCATCTAACACATCCCCAATCTTCATCTTCCGCTTCCCAACTTCGAGTTTGATTTCCTTCCCACCTTTAAATCCGATTGTGCATTCCGGTAATTGTGTCGAGTTGCGTGGTAGATGTGAGACTTTGATGTCGATGTGTGTTGCGCTACTGGCGGGTGCGGTGGATGGGTTTTGGAGCAGACTCAGAAGAATTCTGCATGGTCGCCCAAGGGGGGAGAAGGGGCTGAAGGCGGTTCGGAAGGAGGTTATTGTTGAGACGGGGATGGACATTTGGCTGTTTGGGTCGGTCCGAGCCGGTGTATGTGTGTATGTGTTGTGTACGAAGACTTGAAGATGCTATAGATATTGAGGTTAGTCTAGATGCTCGGTTGAGAGAGGGAAGTGTATAGTGTATCAATGAGACTCACTTTCGAGTTGACGGATGGCTCGGTCGTTGATACCCTCGGAACAAACTCAAGATTTGATAAGTGTGTAACCCGGCGTGATATGGAGAGACCAAGTGGTCCGGGTTTCCGCGCAGTCCTTGCTGAGTCTAAAATATTTTCAAAACTGCTTATTGTGTTGTAGCTTAAATGCGAAAATGTCTTTGATGCTATTGCGGAATGATCTCGCTATGCGGAGGGAAACTTTCCATGTGTGTTTGCATCAAATGCAAACAATATCTTTAGGTATCCGCTTTCCTGATGACGATGTGTGGTAGCTTGATGCCACTCGACAAAAAAACATCATTGCTCTTTACGACAGTAACAATTTCAGATATTCTATAGAAGAATTCAGAATAAGATTACAAGATATACACTCTCATGCGCCACATCTCTCTGCGATAAACGAGACAAAATGTCAACCCTCCATACCCTCCAATCCCGCCTCAAACAAACCTCCAATGCCCTCAACGAAACGAAACCGCTCATCGACCGCCTACGAAACTTTACGCATGCCATTGGCCAAGGAGATGAAGCGCGTCTCGAACTGGGCGCTGAGATACACTCACGACTGAAGAATGTGGAAGATGAAATGGAGATATTGACTGTAGAGGTTGAAGGGTTGGATGTTGCGGGTGGGCAGACGAGCAAAAGGAAGATGACGGGTGACATCAATATAGGGGAGAAGGAAGCGGAAAGAAAAAGAATTATCGGGATTGCGGAGAGGTTGAGTGGAGATTTGAGGAGGTATGGCTACTCAATAGGACTGTACTATGGGGCGAGGCTAATTTCAAGATCAGGACGAGAACGGACTTCCGAACGGCACAACTCCAGGCAAATCGCAATGCAGAAGCTGCTCGCAGGAAAGAACGAGAATTGCTATTTGCGCGACCCAGTGAAAGAACCGAGACAGCCAAGGGAGCCAATAAGTTTACACAGAATGATGTTGTGGTTAATGCGTCGAGTGATGTTACAGCAGCCCTGAGGAGAACACACGAACTTATGCAAGCGGAGCTTTCGCGAAGTCAGTTTGCGCAAGAAACTCTTGGTATGTTTCATTTTATTATTGAAACGTGTGTACGCCTGGAATTTCAGGCTGGAATTTCTGACGTGTAATAGAACAATCAACCGCCGCACTCTCCTCCCTCTCTGAATCTTACACCAACCTCGACACCGTTCTTTCCTCCACCCGAAATCTCGTCAGCTCACTCTTACGGTCCCAGAAATCCGATACGTGGTACCTCGAGACATCCTTCTATCTTCTCATCGGCACAATCGTATGGCTCGTCTTTAGAAGGATACTTTACGGGCCTATGTGGTGGCTTGCGTGGATGCCGCTTAAGATGCTTTATAATCTTGTTGCTTCCGTCATCGGACTGGCAACCGTATCCGGGTCGGTGGCTACGACGACGTCTGCTGTTGGGGCCGGTGGTACGAAAGTTATAGATGTACCAGCGGGTACTGACGCGGCGACTGTAGTAATCGATGGAGAAGAGGTGCCGGTAATGAAGACTTATGAACAAATATCTGATGAGATGAAGGATGAAGACAGTGTGCTGGATAAAATCAAGCAGATGGTCAATGGTGATCAGTCAGATACGCAGAACGAAGCGGAGGAATATGATGGTCCGCGGAATCCGAAGAAGAGGATGTGGGAAGAGCCTGTGGAACAACATGACGAGTTGTAGAATAATGAATGACTATATGATGTACAATGATGGCAGCATCTTTAGTATCTCAAACCAAACATCTAGTCATCGTAAGGCGCCTATAGTCCAGTGCATGTACTCAACGACAGACTCGCACCATGAAAGAAAAACGTCTTATTGCTCGCAAGCAAATGTCAGCTAATAGTAATTCTCGTCAATCTCCCTTATGTAGTTCGTTAGACCGTGCTCTCCTCATCATCAACCTCAATGCCACAAGACCAAAGGAGCTTCAATTCCCATCTTTGATGATAACGCTCCTCATCACCCCAACCTGCCTCTTCACAACAACAGGAAAGCCCATTCACCCCTTTGACCGGAAGAAATACTCCAACAATTCCTTTCTTCGCGGCCAGTCAACGAGGAAAAGAGGCAGGCTCAACTCAACAGGCTCGTATACAGTCCCGTAGCTGCCAAATATTCTTCGGATCTCTGGTAACATGAAGCAACCGACTGAAAGCACTAATGAGACAAATGTCTACCTTTTACGGTGTAATCATACTCTAGGTTTCGTCTGAATATGATATGTCACCAATCCTCTCAAGTAAAAGCTATTACAATACATACATATAACAGCCAAATATTTCCGGTTCTTAGATCTAGCGACCCAGCCCTAATCTGGGTCATCATCTTATCGACAAGGGCCGGCCCTAAGCCTAATGAGGTCAAATGAGCTGGCGCGACACGGATAAGATTCGACGCGTCTCTCTCTGTCTCTGCCCGCGATTTCTTGAGCTTAAGTCAACGACAGATTGTCAAGCTTTAGAACAACGCTCACTATTCAACTAGATTGATACCGAGCTACGGGAAGATCAATCTGTGGTGAAGTTCTAGAAACTGAGCGCAAATTCAATGGCGTCAAATTTCTTCAACAACAAAGCTAGAGCTGCTGCTGCCGCCGCCGCCGCGGCTTCGGGGAGCTCGAAGCAGAAAACCTCTGGAAATGCGGAAGAGAAGACGCGTCTACAACCCTGGGTTGAGAAATAGTACGTTGCTATTTACGAAAAATGTTATTACAGGGGAAGCTGAAGCTAATGGAGCTCGCAGCCGACCTAAAACGCTCGACGATGTCGCGGCACAAGATCATACTACCACAGTCCTTCAACGAACGTTACAAGCTTCCAACGTATGTACTGTGATAAACTCCAACCAAGTCGTTAGTAGCTGACTTGTCACGATGCTCTAGCTCCCTCACATGCTCTTCTACGGGCCCCCCGGCACAGGCAAAACATCCACCATCCTCGCCCTCGCTAAATCTCTTTTCGGCCCAACCCTCTACCGCACCCGCATCCTCGAACTTAACGCCTCCGACGAACGCGGCATCAATATCGTGCGCGAAAAGATCAAGGACTTTGCGCGCACCCAACTCTCGCAACCTACCGGTCTCGACGCCGCCTATCGCGAAAAATACCCCTGCCCACCATTCAAAATCATTATTCTCGATGAGGCGGATAGTATGACGCAGGACGCGCAGTCGGCGCTGAGACGGACTATGGAGCAGTATAGTCGGATTACGCGGTTTTGTCTTGTTTGTAATTACGTCACGAGAATCATTGAGCCATTGGCGAGTCGATGCAGCAAGTTTCGTTTCAAGGCGCTTGATGGCGCGTCGGCGGGTGATCGGATAAGTGACATTGCGGCTGCGGAAGGATTGACGCTTGATGAAGGTGTTGTGGAGACTTTGATTAGGTGCAGTGAGGGCGATTTGCGGCGGGCTATTACATATCTCCAGAGTGCGGCGAGGTTGGTGGGCGCGACACAGCCAGTGAAGAAAGATTCGCAAGATGATACGGAGATGACGGATGCGGATAGTGCCCCTGCCTTGATTACGGTGCAGACCGTGGAAGAGATTGCGGGTGTTGTGCCCGAGACTGTGCTGGACAAATTGTCGCAGGCAATGCAACCGAAGAAGATGGGATCGGCGTACGAGGCTGTTGCGGCCGTTGTTTCAGATATTGTTGCTGATGGTTGGAGTGCTACACAAGTGTTGACTCAGGTATTCTATCTTTTACCTTTCTTCAATAGACGTTTGCTAACTATCTCAGTTATACCGCCGCATCGTCTTCAATGATGCCATCCCCGATATTCAAAAAAACAAAATCGTCATGGTATTCTCAGAGATGGACAAGAGGTTACTTGATGGCTCGGACGAGCATCTTTCTATTCTAGATATGGTGTTAAAGATTTCGGGCATTCTGGGCTCATGATGTGTCTAGTGTATTGAAGGAATCGACTTAGTACAACGTGATGGGATAATGTCTTCATCCTGTTAGAAATAATGATATGAATTAACTAAATAATGCTGTCTTGTATCTGGCAATTTGTAAGCATAAAATGAGGACATAAATACGAAACCGAAATCGTAAAGTCGTAAAGTCGTAGCCTCTTCTCTCGAGATGAGGACTGTAGCAATCCAATGAATCAATCTTGGTCCATAACATCCAAGTTGTTGTCCTTCGTTGCATCATTTGTAACCGAAGATCCCGTGAGATCTGTTTGTTCAGCTGCAACCTCTGGGAGCTCAGGGACTTTAGCGTAATCTCCATCGAGAAGGCTCACCATGCTATCATCGGCGTGCTTGGTTTCCTGAACTTGAGTCGCGCCATCAGGGACTGTTTCAAGATTGCTCTCGGGAGGGCTCGCCATGTCATCTTTGGTGTGCTTGGTCTCCTGATCTTGAGCCGCAGCATCACTCGGCTCGTTGGGAGATTCACTCTGGGAGGCCTTCCACTGACTGAATGTCTGGCAATCAACGGTCCATACACTTTGTCTCAGATAAGTAATTGTTTCTATGCCGTTGGTAGGATTGATAGTGCATCCCCGTATCAAAGGACACAGGCGAATAAGTACTTTGCTGTCTCTGAAGTCCTCCAAATTCACATCTTGACGTCCACGAGTGGCCGCCGTATGAAACTCCATATAGTCTGGGTTAAATGGGTGCAGTTCGTGGCAGTAACGGACTCCCGATGGCTGGCACCACATGTGATACGCCAGCTCTCGGAATTTGCGGTAGATTTTCTTCAGAGCGTCATATCTCGCTTGATATTTTTTTCCCTCAATATCACAGAGTAGATGTTTGGCGGGCTTCCTGTAATACAGAAATTCGCTTGCAAGTTGTGAGATCCCGAGTTCGTAGATACGATAGGGATCACTGGATAACTTTTCATCTTTCTGATGAGAGGCAACATCATCCGATGGATCCGGGATTATCAATCTTTTCAAAGACTGAAGCATGCTCGCTATCCACCGTTGAGCTTGATCTGGGAAACTCCTGCCTGTTGAACTGTTAAACAATGAACAATACTTGCCTTGTAATACTGAACTTACACTCTCGCAGAATTTCAGCAAACTCCTCAAACTGGGATTCATAGTTTCCAATAGCCAAGATTGCGCTACTTGGGTGGGAATGCTCCTGTAGAACGGCGTCGACGAAGAGAAATGGTCGATTGATCAAATGATAGACGGATTGAGCATACAAGAACCCCTCTAGAAGTAATTGCGCACCTTTGGGGAGTTGCTGAATTTCATCAAGATCGTCTTTTGAGAAGACATCCTGATATTCTTTTTCAGTGCATGCCGACAAGATATCTTTCTTGGAACCATTTGAGAAAGTCGAAATCATTTTGGTGGTTCCGTACTTCTTAACCCAGTTCCTGACCTCCGTCTTCACAGTCTTGAATTCCGCCTCAATCTTCGCCTTATCCCAGACGCCCTTTGTACCATTGCGGGAATTTAGCACAGACGCTTTTGTGATTTCTATGAGTTTGCTTTGTAATTCTTTCCTCTGCTTCTCCGATTTTTTGAGTCGACCTTCCAGCACCTTCCAAGAGGCTTTGCTCTTCGGTGCAACAGACTGGCGGGCTCTCTTTTGTCCTTTCATGGCCGGGGTGTCTTCTTCCGCATCTGAAGGACTAGTTTGTTGAAGATTTGAGTCGGAGACAGAGCCCCGAGATACATCTTCTACTCCGTCTGATTCGGTCAATTGGAAAGAATCATGCTTTCGCTTCGAAGACCGTAACAAATGCCCAGTGGATGACATGACCTCAGGTATCTTCACTGGAGGTAGTATCACTTTTGGCTCTAGAGGCCCCCCCGTTAGTTGAGAAAGACCGTCGTAGTAGCATTCGTGCGAGATAGTAACTTACCCGAAACCGAAATGGAACTTGATCTAGGCATTTGACGATCGAAAAGTTAGCAATGATGGGATGAAATAATGAAGAGGAAAAATGAGGAAGAGGAAGAGGAAAGGAGAGAAGTTGAGTGAGGGAATGGACTTGGAGGGGTGAAGGAAGGAAGTAGAGACCGTTGACTCACTTGCACTCGGTCAAAAATGTGAGAGATACTTACCTGATCTGGAAATTGAGAGAGTAATGCTCAAGTGAGTCCCTCTGATCAACGATGTCTAAATTAGATGAGAGAGAAAAAGAGAAGAGTGGATTACTTGTTATGAGATGAACTAGATACAATATGAGGCTCCAGATTGAATCGATGAGTTATTTCATAGTCGTAAAGAGGTGAAGAGGATAATTGTAGTTGGAATTAAGGTGCTAGGCAAAGGCTTGGTTTTAAACGAGTACTTCATTGCCCTAAATATGTGAGACCATGTGCCAAATAGACAAATTGAAAGAAGGTATTGTAGTGGAAAATAAAGTCAATTGGTAGGAGGTTGTTCGAAGTCGCTGGGAAGACTTGCGGTGGTCGTGCCTCGATAAAATTATATGGAATATATTACGGCTTGAAATGGCTGATTCAAGCCCTTCAGGGTTGCCAATGTCTTCTAAAATGTTTTGCTAAAATTTGGAAAAGGCATATGCACTCTAACAGATCAAAAAGAAAGATATATTGCCCAAGGCCAGGAGTTGAGCCTAGATTGCCTGTCGACTAAGAAGACACTCCGAGAGGAGTTGACTCTCCACGAGTGTTACCAATTTACACCACCTCGGGCAAGTACAGTAAGCCTTCATCTCTGATGATGTATGCATTTGATAGCTTTGTATGAACTCGTATATGATGGCTGTGATTTCATAGATAGGGAGACTGGGAAGTTTGCATTTAGTCTAGACTCGATATGTACTCATTGTGCTATAGCTGATACATCTAATAGACATACTGACATGAGGGCCTTCACCCTTGATAGTCTCCCCGCCATAATAATTTTGTAGCTTTTAAATAGGTGGTATTTCACATGAACTTCTGACTACGGAGCTTCTTAGGCAATTACAAGGCATCCAGGCAGCAGTTCTACACTTCCTTCGTCATGACCACAACAAGAATCTCTATCTTATACCTCTTCATTAACTCCTTCATCCTCTTTTCTCCTTCATTCTACCAAAAACGTTCTCAGTCTGTATCAAAGGCAGCTCAAGGGAGCTTCCTCGTAAGGTTCCATCCCACATCTCCCTGTCTATATTTCACTTGACGTGACTGGCTCTTGCCCTTTGCAAACCAACACGGCTTCCAAGTCAACACATACGTTCCGCTTAACACGTTTGGGCTTCATTCTACTATCATCTAATCTTGTATCTATCAAAGAAGTAAATTTCTAGAGAGGATAGGATCACATCAGATCAAATTCGACTCCTGAAGTGGATTGCAGATATTGATGATGGCACCTACACTTGTCACCAAACTCGCACTACTAGCTGCCCTCAGGCACAAGAAGATCGGATGGCAATCAGTCGTGTGATAGATCAACAGCCGTTGTCGGGGTTTCTTGAGAAGATGTCAACAGCAACACGAATGGGCCGGTCAAAGCCAATCTATCAATCAGTATTTCAAGCGAACGGCGTCCAGATTGATAATACTGGCAATAAATACCCCAATCTTCGTGAATCCCTTAAGCGTGTCATACTTTGCGAACGCTCCACGAATTTAGCGAGTGAGGAGGTCGATAGCGTTCGTCGTGCCGTGCTCCTGATTGAAAGTGAACCTGAGAAACGTGTCAGGGACTTGGCATCTACTGTTTTACTTTCCATGTCGTATCGCGGTCAAGCTAGAGGAGGTGATATACTTTGGAACAGGGAATGCTTGCCCAATGATCCAAAATACCCTCCTACCATCACAAATCCGAAGCCAGGTATCTATATTGGCTATTCCTACGACAAATGGAAAGTCACAGAGAGAGCTTTGATTGATCATCCAGCTGCACTACGTTTCACCCAACGAGAACTGCATTCCATTTTCTAGTCGAGTTGAAAGCCGAGTCAACTGGCGGAACGTTTCGGCATGCAGAAAACCAAGAGGCAGGCAGTGGTGCATGCTGTGTCAATATGCTATGCTGAATTTACATTTCGGGGCTCACTCTTCCATATGAAATGAAATCGACGAATACGCAACTTGCATATATGGGCACGAGGAGACCTCCTGTCCATTATAGCCAGCCAACTTCTACGATATAGCTAGCAATGGCAACAAGATAAATAGGTCGTTCGTGGGGGGCAGAGAAGGATTACGAATCCTGACGTTTTCATAGTACTTCTATACATACCTTGGTAGAATCCGGCTATAAAGAGTATGACATCTGTAGATCCAGATTAAACATTCCAGTCATATCCTCATCTAGTGATAAGCAAGTTTCCAAATCACTATTAAGCCAGCGAGTTTACATATAAGGGTCATCTTTTTTTCTATGTCCAGTAAAAATTTGAAAAACATAATAGAGGCATCGGGAGAGCCTCTGTTTGCTATGTGTGTAGTTGGGTTTTCGTAGGCCCATGCAAAAGTATCGAAAGGCAACAACGACCTCCCTAGGCACACGCAAAGAAATGATTTACGAAGGACGTCTGGCGGGGTTATGCCGCTTTGACTTACTAAGTATTGTATCTAATTTATGCGAAGCTAAAACCTATGCTATAGGTTGAAAGAAGAAGATTAGTGATTACTTGACTGTGACTTGTGTTACTTGGCTATCTAGATATCACAAAGAGGTACCAGTTGATGATTCAGCGACATACAATATCTATTTCCAATGTTACTACATCGAGAAGCTATGCTACCGCCTAGTCAGGTACTAGACGATCTGGTACTCAGGTATGGTAATATAGAACTAGATCACACCATTGTTAGAAGATGGGGATTCTACCGTTTATTACAAATGCATAGATGCGAATGCTCATGTACTCCTCAATAACCCCAGCGAGGAGAAGATAGTCCATACGATACTAAAGAAAATTGGCGCCTGTATCAAGGATATGTGGACACCTCCGTTTCGTCGACTCTATAAGGCCAGAGAACGAGGCTCTCAAACAAAGATTCAGCCTGAACCTGCAGCGATGATATCGATTCGAATGGAGACTATCTGGAAGGATTGCGCTCACCAAGCAGAGGTTATTGACAATATACTTTAATCTATGATGCGAGAGATTGAAGGTAGAGGATTAATCGGAAAATGGAGACAGCTCAGTCTTCATGAACGAGTGTCCAACATTGAAAGAGCCCTTAGCAAATTGAAAGGTCCAAGACAACACTTGGTTTATGGCTTGGAAACAAGTCTTTGTTTCGAATGGGACGTATGCATCACGATTTAACAATGATGCATAACCAAATTGTGCTCTCCGGTAAGTTTACATTCCCATATATTTGGGATTGCTTGTCCTAATGACGTTATCTCGTATGTTTGAAGAATATCAGAGCAAGACCGAAAATGCAGTTTTGGCAATGATCCAGCAAAAACCAGCGAAAAGTCTATAGACATAAATAGAAGCGCCAAAAAGAACAAGAGCACGTAAGGCTTTTATGTATCAAGAACCGTGAAAGCTAGACTGACATGTATAGCAGTGCAATGATGGCACACAGCCCGGCTATGCTGTTTCCACCGTCCCAAGATCGGAGTTTACGCAAAGCAAAACCCTCCGCTTTAGGCAAGAAAACAAAACAACACTGATCGCTCTTCTACTGTATTGCCTGATATCATGAAAGCTGCTGTGTGGAGTCAAATGTTCACTTTTTATAGCAGCATTATCGTTCTTCAACTTGGAACTCAGGGGGCATAAAGGTCTCCTCACACATTCGCCAGCGAGGACGAAAAGAACATGTTTCTGAATGTTTACTTACGGTCGCGGTTGGCCTGGGATTTTGACTTTGTGGAATTAACATTTTCGCTCCAGCAATATCCAGGCAATCCGTCAATACGAGAAGTTATTGTTGGAAAGATTTCATGGTGGCAACGCTTTCCTGAATTCCATCAATGCAAAAGGCTCCGCTCTCCTTCATGTGAGGCCCTTATGAAAAATTGTCTTATACTTAGTAAAGCTAACGTTAGAAGATTCAAACCGAGCTATATAGTCCCGGATACGAAACACTCATGACGAGTATGATAGAGTTCCTTCTATCAATGAGGATTGATACTGACGTAGCAAATGATTATACTGAGTAAGTTGCTGTATACCTTCCTTCAGGAAGCTACATATATCTGACAATAGCCTCTCGGCACTGCACCAAGTATACTGTATGAGAGACTAATGCTCTGGGATCAACGCCGGGAAAGTTCCCTTCACACTGTCGCTGCACAGCTTCGACCATCATGGTACGGTGGCCTAGAAAATAGGTCGTTCTCATAAAAGGCCTTTAGCGGCGTCAGAGATTCTTCAAATTATTCAATACTGGCCAGAAGTGATTCTAGGTGAGCTTAACCTTGTCGATATGAATTACTTCTTAGTGTTCCTTATGTCTAGTTGAGTACAAACCGCCATTGCTATTAAAACCATGATGCAGATACAAGGTATCATCACACATGTGATATTGTGTTGCAAAAATCTGTAGACGATCCGTGAAAGTTACAGGAAGAACCAAACTCGGTGCAGACAGACAAAACAATTTCTCCGCTACATTTCGCAGCAGCAGACTCGTGCCCTGCAGGAGTTGAGACTTTGATTTCAATGGGCCATCCAAAGTTCCAAGTAGATTGCTACGGAGATTCTCCTCTTGATATTGCGATTGATGTCGGGTGTATTCCTGCTGTAGAGATTTTGCTAAAGGGCGACTGTCTAGCATTTCTTACCCCCAATACGCAAAACGGATGACAGAACACTACCCAGAGAATTTCTCAAGCTGGCACAGATTCATGACTCTAGGCTACATGACTATTGTTATTGAATGTTTATCGCGGCACACATTTCTCTTACCAACGTTGTTACCGTATCACGATTTGGCAAGCCAACGAGATGCCGACACCATAGAATTCGCGAAAAAAATCTTTATATTGCCGGCTTCCAGGATATCGAAGCTTATAATAATTCTCGATATACACCTTTGATGGTTGCTTGCTTCCATAGGAATATGAGGATGGCATCATTTCTATTGCAGCACTGTGCTGGCCCATTCAAGTGCCATGAAAATGCCAGCCTCAGAGCAAGTCACTTTCTTTTCTGCGAAGAAAGATTTCTGTCTTCATCATCTCACGAGTCTTCTTGGTTGATCGAGGAGCAAGAACTCAGATCCAAAGTAGATGAGAAACGACTACTTGAAATTGCGTCCTATACTTCGATCGATACAGAATCCCATTGCCGCTGCTCTCAAGATGGCTTCACGCCCATCACATCCCTCTTTCAAGCTATTGGCTCGGGAAGTCAATCTGACATAAAAGCCAGCTTTGAGAGAATCATTCGCAAGATATATTGCTCACCTAATGATCTCAAAAGGTATTGGCGAGCCTTTGTTGTATGTGACACGTTCAATCGCCTCGGAATGACTCTTACTTGCGTAAAACTGGACTCGCCGATTCGTTACTTTCTTGATAGCAGAATTCGACTCTTTCCCGATAATAGAAGAATTGAGATCGAAGACGAAGAAGAAGAAGGAGAAGAAGAAGAATTATTCTTCGAGCTGGAAGAAATTGTGGCTCGGTTCGATTTGTTTTCGGAGAATTGGGTCGACGATATGTCGAGATGCGTGGACGAATTTTTCGACGATCTCGACTGGGTCCTGTTGCCACGGCTATTTCCTCACCATTATGGGTATGATAAATACCCTGGCTGTCTTGAGCCAGGGGAATCCTTCTCTGTGGACTGTTAAGTATCTTCGCGAGGGGAACATATCAAATGTAATTTCAAAGAAACTGTCACGGAGGAATCAATGCTACGTTGGTTGTTTCCATGACAGATGTCTGAACAAACAACTTGACCTTGGACTAAGGCCCTGGAAGATATCAGATGATATAGTATGGTTTCTAACATATTGATGTAACCAGCACTTGAGTGTTCAGACGGAGTGGGATGATATTCTTGAGAGTAAATGCTTTTATAGTGGATCCTTTAGGTTTTCGTAAACGATATGAGGACTATGGGAGAGATCCGGGAAATTCTTTAACGCCGTCATCATACTTTTCATTATGCTCCAGAGAAAAGGCCACCAATGGCCTCAATTCTGACTTGTTGACGCATGCGACGAGACACAGCCTTCACGTAAGATGCGATCAAATCTCTTGCGATACTCATTTCCACTAAGAGCGAAAGCCACTTTGAAACATTAAGAAAAGATGGCCTGTCAAGTAATCATGAAGACGTCCGTTGCATTATCTTCCTGGCATAATAGAGCTCTCAGTATAAAACGAAGCCAGTTAGAGCAAACTTTGCGATGGCAAAAGGGTATCAAATCAACAAGCCTGACAAATCAAAGTCAGCGTCCCAAAAACAACTTATACAAAGAAAAAAATCCCAAGCAAGAACATGGGTTTTCATAAAACGCCAGCAAATCAAACCCTAACAATGCTAATCCATGCACAAAAGAGAACCGCGTACTGCTGAATTTTCGGCCTACAACAGATACTAGTGGAAGAAACGACAAACGCGTAACAAGCAAAATTTTGAAGAGAAGGATGTCAAGACTGGACAGTGTCTCATTTATACCACCCAAAATGCGTATCCGACTTCCTTGACGGATGACCCGCACTCGCAAGCTTTACGCCTCCAGCCGAACCAGACGAAACATAGCTACAATCAGGCTTCAAGACTGAATTCCACGAGTAACCAGATCGATTCCCATGCTCAGAGTAGCGACTTGAAGTACTGCTCATCGGGTACGTTGGTATCTCGGGGTTTGAGCTATGAGTGCGAGTGTGCTCGAGTTCATGTTTGTGATTGTTGACGCTATCGAGTTCGAAGATAGTGTCGGAGGATGTCATGATGATGCGAGCGGCATGAGTCAGGGGGCTGACGGGGCTGGAGTCGAGTTCGCTCAGGATCGAGGAGCGGGTCCTATTTATGTGATGTCTGAAGGGGAAGACATGTCCTGCAATAGCCCATCACTGTTAGTATACTTGGTCAAGTCTGACGAGGGGTATAGCTTACTATCGTTGTAGTGTTCGAAAGGCCCAGTCCAACTACTCGAAGAAGTATAATCACTGTTGACCTGCAACCCCGCAGAACCTCTCTTACGCACTTCCTTCTCGTTGCTTCCCCAGGATGTTGAATTCTTCAATGCCTTCCTCTTCCGGTACCATAGGTATAAGCCCAATAGTAGAAGAAGACCTCCCACAACACCACATATGACACCTCCAATGATCGCGCCCCTATGATCGAAGGATGAAGAGCTAGATACGCCGTCAACCGTATTTGATGATTTATTACCGACCGCCGTGCTGGTTAGAACGCCAACCGTCTCAGAAACCACCGAATATCCCGCAGAAGTCACTAAAGTTGTAGCAATTGACGCGGCAGAAGTCATTTCGGCCAACACAGTCGTCAATGTGACCGATGCAGTCGACATAATCGTCTCCGTCATTATCAAAGTAGTAGTCTGTGATTGACTGTCATCTACTGCTGCTAATGATGACGATGAGGGTGCCTGGTCCTGCTCACGACAAATCCCATCATCGCAAGGATTCACAGCGCAACAACCTTCGAAGGGCCCTTTACTGCACTGGTAGTATTGATATGGCTCGGCGCAGACACTGTTATGGCGCGCCATCACGAATGTTTCATTCATAATCTAAGAAATGTTACTAAAAATTGGTCTCGTTTTATTTTCATTGAACAATTGAGAGAGGGGAAAGAGGAACTGACTCGAGATTTGACAAGTGAGGGACGAAGCCAATTCCAAATTTTTGTTTATTTGCCCTGGGTGACAACGGAAATCACAACGAAGAAAGTTGGGCCAAGGTATCGAGGCCTGAACAAAGCAACACGAAAGGCCTTTTCCCCTTCTAGAAGTGGTAATCCCCCGGCAACCTACCTGTAAAAGACTTCGAGAATGTGTCACCAAGGTTGAATACCACGGTTCTGCACCTCGAGGTTGTGAGTTGGACTGGAAGAAGCGTGGTCGGTTTGTATCACATTGGGCGTGGTCGAGTAGGATGTAAAAACTTATGATCTTGAGCTATACGTTGTAGACGAAGTAAATGCAATTATCAGAGTAAGAGTGCTCAGATAACAAGCTTAAAGGGGAAGGCCGTCAAAGATGTTGGCGGGGAGTGTAGTATTCGGTTGACAAAGGGAAAACTCTGTGGTGAAGTTGCTCTGTTGATATTTCCCAATTCGGAAGACGGCCAATTTCAGCAGACATCCAACCACACAAAAGAGAAGCAAGACGACGGAGGACATTCTTTTCCAAAAAGTGCAGAAAACTTTCTTCGCCATAAGAAAATCAATATTATTAGCATCAGTAACTGCTCAACTTGGTATTCTTAGCGTAATCGAACTGCAAATAAAATGGTTATCAAAGTAACTATCTAAATCAAAGACATATGCTGCACAACCTATACACGCCGACGCTTTCCCTACTATAGGTAGTAGTTATACTCCAAGCCATCCATTCTAATCTCTCACTTGGGAATGATGCTTCGTATGGTGCTTCTTGTAACAGGGAACATACATATTGAGAACAAACTATAAAATTTTTAGTATACACGCTTGAAGGGTGGCACAGGCTTGCACTCCTTCTCATCCAAGGTCTGGTCCTGAACGGCACGGTAGGTAAGGTCAACCTTGCCGTGGGGGTCCTTTTGGTAAGTAAGAGTGTGCTTCATCCAGTTCGCGTCATCACGGTCGGGGAAATCTTCACGGGCATGGGCACCACGAGATTCCTTGCGGTTAGCAGCGGCGTGGGCGGTTTGGGTGCTATGTCTGATTAGTTATACGTCCATGCGAAACGTTGAAGGTTGTACTTACGCGCAGGTCAACAAGTTACGGAGTTCAAGGGTCTCAACCAAGTCGGAGTTCCAGATCATGGAGCGGTCTTTGGTACCAACCTGGTCGAACATGGCATCGACTTCAATAATCTTGGCGACACCCTCGTCCAAACTCTCCTGAGTACGGAAGACGCTGACATCAGTCTGCATAGTCTTCTGCATAGCGTTACGAATATCGTGGGTGGACTTAGGACCATCTGCAGTGCGGACGAAGTCAAGATCCTTGATAGCCTGAGCACCAGCATCGGAGGCGAGTGGCTTGTGAGCCTTTCCGGGAGAAGAGATGTCACGGACACGGTGGGAAACAGCACGACCAAAAACAATCAAATCGAGGAGAGAGTTGGCACCGAGACGGTTGGCACCGTGAACAGAGACACAAGCAGCTTCACCACAAGCGTACAAACCAGGAACGGTCTTGTCGTTGCCGTTCTCATCCAAAGTAATAACCTCACCAGTGTAGCGTGTGGGGATACCACCCATATTGTAGTGGACGGTAGGAAGGACAGGAATAGGCTCCTTGGTGACATCAACACCAGCAAAGATAGAGGCAGTCTCAGAAATACCAGGGAGACGTTCGTGCAACAACTCAGCGGGCAAATGGCTGAGCTGAAGGTAAATATGATCCTTCTCAGGGCCAACACCACGACCCTCGCGGATTTCGAGGGTCATAGATCGGGAGACAACGTCACGAGAGGCAAGATCCTTAGCGGTTGGGGCATAACGTTCCATGAACCGCTCACCCTCAGAGTTGAGCAAGATACCACCCTCACCACGAGAACCCTCAGTAATCAAGCAACCGGCACCATAGATACCAGTGGGGTGGAACTGAACGAACTCAAGATCCTGGTTAGGAAGACCAGCACGAGCAACCATAGCCATACCGTCACCGGTACAGGTGTGGGCAGATGTGCAGCTGAAGTAAGCACGTCCGTATCCACCGGTTGCGAGCACAGTGTGGTGAGCCTTGAATCGGTGAAGAGTTCCGTCCTCCTGGTTGTAAGCGATGATACCACGGCACTCACCGTCCTCCATCAAAAGGTCCAATGCGAAATATTCAATGAAATAGTTTGTGTTATGTCGTAGGGACTGTCCATACAATGTGTGTAGAAGAGCATGGCCGGTACGATCGGCAGCAGCGCAGCATCGGTATGCCTGACCACCCTTGCCGAAATCTTGTGATTGTCCACCGAAGGCACGCTGGTAGATACGTCCATCTTCGGTACGGGAGAAGGGGCAACCGTATCCCTCCAACTCGCGTACGCTGGCGGGAGCTTCTCTTGTCATGTAGTGAATAGCATCCTGGTCACCGAGCCAATCCGAACCCTTCACGGTGTCGTACATGTGCCATCGCCAGTCATCCTTGTGCATGCTACAAGTAGTTAGAAAAACCTCCAACCAACAATTCGAAAAATAACACCTACTTTCCGAGAGCTGCATTGATACCACCTTGGGCAGCAACAGTGTGGCTTCGGGTGGGAAACAGTTTAGAGACACAAGCAGTGTTGAAGCCAGCTTCCGCAAGACCGAAGGCGGCTCGCAGACCAGCACCTCCGGCACCGACGACGACTGCATCGTACTCGTGGTCCTATAGAGTAAGCATTGACCAATTCGTAAGCTAATATTGCGTAGAACTTACAATAATTGGGTAATTCTGGGCAATAGGACCTTCGGCGGCCTTTGCACGAAGAGGGTTGGAGCCGAAAATGCGAGCTATGCGATCCGACGATTAGCAATCGCAACACCATCGACGAAAAACCACGCTTATCTCTCCAAACATACCGGCAGGTCTCGTCGAGGAAAAGTTTCGTCGTTGATCTCTAAGGGCTCTCGAGATCTAATCGCGAAAAATCGTTAGCCTTATACAGAAGTGATGACGGTCACGAGGGGCTGTAGTTCGGATGAGGGCATGTCGACGGACGGGACTGACCTTTGACGCAGGAGCCAAGCTCCGCAAGCTCAACGAGCTCATGATTATCCGTATACAGGCAAAAGAACACCCGTTATTATATCAATTCACCCGAAGAAAGGAAAAGGAGGGAGGAAGGAGCAGAGCGCGATGTAGAGAGGGGAGTGTGCCAGAACTTGCAGAAAGTTGAGGTTCTTCTGGAGGCTGTCTGTCGTCTTTGCCGGTAATTGCTGTCGGTTGAGGGAACGGGCGGCAGGCCGAGAAGCTAGTTACATAAGCAGCCAGGCGTTGCCGAACAGATCGAACCAATCAGCGTGTCTGTAGAGGTAATCAAGGACCCCTAACCGCGGATGTGATTGGCTAGGTTGGCTGCCATCACGTGCGGCATCTACAACCGGAAAATATAGGAATATATGGCCAACGGCTATATGGCAGCCGAAGTACTGCTCCAAAGACAAATGTATACAAAGCTACCGAGCTGCCTTACAAGTTGCATCATACCAGAATCTATTGATGTTACCGGAATATAATTACTAAGGTATATAGATATCGACCTTACTTGTCATATATCTTCAAAAATCATGCATGCTATGGAAAATGATCATACAGTACATATATTCTGCCCAACAGCGCCATCTACCCGAGTGATCAGAGAAACAACACAACAATCCACGATACATCCTAATTGTATTGCATATATGTCGCGGTGGAGTTGAACTTGAGGTTGCCCTTGATGACCTTGTCCACAGCAGCTAAGAAGTCCTTCTCGGTTGCGACCTTCCGACGAGCACGAATGGCGAACATGCCTGCCTCGGTAGCCACACTGCGTAGTTCAGCGCCGGTGGCATTAGGGCAAAGTCTAGATATCAGCTCCCATCGAATGTCACGCTCTACAGACATGCTTTTTGCGTGAATGCGAAGAATGTTGGCACGGCCTTCCATATCCGGTAACGAGAATTCAATCTTTCGGTCAATACGACCAGGACGCATCAAAGCAGGATCCAGAGTAGAAGGACGATTGGTAGCGAACATGACTTTGATGTTACCACGAGAGTCGAAACCATCCAATTGTGTAATAAGTTCCAACATGGTACGTTGAACCTCGTTATCACCTCCAGCACCGTCATCAAAACGGGCACCACCGATGGCGTCGATTTCGTCGAAGAAGATAATGCAAGCTTTCTTGGTTCGTGCCATTTCAAAAAGCTCTCGGACCATACGAGCACCTTCACCGACATACTTCTGCACCAACTCACTACCGATCACACGGATGAATGTGGCATCGGTACGGTTCGCGACAGCCCTGGCGCATAGTGTTTTGCCTGTACCGGGAGGTCCATATAGTAGGGCGCCTTTGGGAGGATCGATACCCAGATTGACGAAACGTTCGGGTGACAGTAATGGCATTTCAACGACTTCTCGTAATTTTTCGATTTGTTCTTTGCTTCCTCCGACATCTCCATAGGTCACATCAGGCTTATCTTCGACTTGCATCATCGTCACGCTAGGATCGATCTTTGGGGGGAGAGGAAGCAGGATCTGGTATTTATTACGGTCGACACTGGACGTCTGTTAATATCATAATTTCCTAGCTCAGAATCACAGATTAAACCTACCCAACTCGCATGCCCTCTTCGATATCTGTAGGACTAACCCGTTCACCGAGGTTGACGACGAACTTTGCAATCTGTTTAACGTTGATGACATATTTGCTCTTTTCAGATTCTTTCTCGTCTTGAATGATCTTCGTGCAACGTGCTACTTGTAGAGGTTGTTCTTCGGCCATACGTTGTCGGTCGGCGGCAACATCCCATAAGTGCGGAGGGGCGAGACCTGTATCAGATTCCTAGATCGTGCTAATCAGTAAATAGTCATCATTGTTCCTGCGATAATCTGTACCTTAACACCAATCTTCTCGTTGACACTCTGTTGCTTTTCCTTGATCTGCTTCTCAAGCTTCTTTAGCGCGGCGGCGTACGGAGCAGCTCCATATGTTTTGAGCACTTGAATATCCCTAGATTCGTGGTTAAAAGGGTCCGTCAAGGCAGTAGTAGGATAAATTTACTCGTCGGTAAGTGGTGTAATCTTCTTCTCTGGTATCTCATCATCTGCAAAGTTCTTCTGGTACTTCTCCCAATTGGATCCCGTAGCACTGGGCATCTTGACGACTGCCGCAAAGGCGTGGGCGCGGATTAATTAGAAACAGGAACGGAGTCTATAGTGATGTTATGAAGAGCGATATCCGGAGATATAGACGCAGATAGGCGATGATGAAAGGTGTCGTAGGATAAGGGGATGGAGTTAGTGAGTTGTTGTGATACTTAGAAGGAGATGGATGATGTTAGTAATGAAGCTTGAGCTGTTCGAGTGACCGACGTAGGTCTAGCTGTCCGCGCTAGCGTCTTGCCAAGCATCCAAACCACCACCGCCTGCCGAACTGTGAAATTCCGAAAAGAGCGGGCAACAACTTTTTGACTTTGCGATCAACGACTTATTTCTTATCATTTTTCGAAGTTCCTGTGTTTGTTGATACTCTTCAGACATTATGGCATCAGCAGTAGCCGCCCCTAGCGGCGCCGGCAATTCTGCCTTCAAAGTAAGACGAGAAATGTTGTGATGGCGAAGCGGGGGTTTACTAACACCATGATCAGGATAAGGAGAAGCCCATGGCAGTGCGCAATGCCAACATTCTGGCAGCTCGAGGTTTGCTATTCCTACTCAAATCCATGTGCTTTATCAATCGCTAACACAAAGTAGCTGTTGCCGATGCGATCAGAACGGTATCAATTCTTGATCACCCCGCAGAAATATTTGATTTCTAACAATATGCAGTCTTTGGGACCCAGGGGTATGGACAAGATGGTATGTCGTGTTATAGTCTCTTGGCCATTTTGAACGGTCACTAACAGTAATATAGATTCAAAGTGGAAAAGGCAATACGATCATTGTGTGTACATCTCCTCCGTTTCGTCCGATATACACTGACTCCCCAGACCAACGACGGAAACACCATGTTGAAAAGTATGAGCGTTATGCATCCCGCAGCAAAAATGCTTGTCGACCTCAGTGCTGCTCAGGATATCGAAGCCGGAGATGGAACAACCTCTGTCGTCGTAATCGCTGGCAGTCTGCTCGCTGCTGCCGACCGACTGTTGTCGAAGGGTAAGCTATCAGAAAGCTAGCATGGTTTTGAGGATGGCGACTAATCGTCTAGGTGTCCATCCTACAATTATTTCCGAGTCCTTCCAAAGAGCAGCAGCAGCCGCTGTAAACATTCTTCACGATATGTCACAGCCCATCTCCCTATCAGACCGAACCACCCTTTTGCAAGCCGCGTCGACTTCCCTTTCATCCAAGATCGTTTCACAACACTCAAATCTCCTTGGACCTATGGCCGTCGATTCTGTGCTCAAGGTCATTGACCCCAAGACCGCAGACAATGTTGATCTCCGGGATATCCGTATCATCAAGAAAGTTGGTGGCACAATCGAGGATAGCGAGATGGTGGAAGGCTTGGTTTTGAACCAACCTGTCATCAAGAGCGGAGGTGGCCCTACACGAATTGAAAAGGCTCGGATAGCCTTGATTCAGTTCCAACTAAGCCCGCCTAAGCCAGACGTGAGTTTTGTGGCCTTTCCATCTACGTGTTGTATCTAACCTTAACAGATGGAAAATCAAATTGTCGTCAATGACTACCGACAGATGGATAAGATCCTCAAAGAGGAACGACAATACCTTCTCAACATGGTCAAGAAGATCCAAAAGGCCAAATGCAATGTTCTCCTTATCCAGAAATCCATTCTCCGAGACGCAGTGAACGATCTATCTCTCCACTTCCTTTCCCGTCTTAAAATACTTGCCGTGAAGGACATTGAGCGTGATGAGGTCGAGTTCTTGTGCAAGAGCTTGGGATGCAAGCCAATTGCCAACATCGACTCTTTCACCGAGGACAAGTTGGGAACCGCCGATGTCGTGGAAGAAGTTCAGGCCTCGGGGGCTCGTTACGTCAAGGTCACCGGCATCAAAGCCTCTGCTTCTACAAGCCAGACCGTCTCGATTGTAGCTCGCGGAGCCAACAACCTCATTTTGGACGAAGCAGAACGATCTTTGCACGATGCCCTATGTGTTATTCGCTGCTTAGTCAAGAAGAGAGCGCTTATTGCCGGTGGTGGTGCTCCAGAAATTGAAGTCGCCAATCAACTTGCATTGAAAGCTCGTGAACTTAGCGGCACAGAAGCTATCTGCTGGAAAGCTTTTGCAGAT
Organism: Talaromyces ruber; assembly: GCA_022813215.1. Lineage (NCBI taxonomy): Eukaryota > Fungi > Ascomycota > Eurotiomycetes > Eurotiales > Trichocomaceae > Talaromyces > Talaromyces ruber. Next base: position 197,134 of record JAKLMW010000026.1, on the reverse strand, counting down.
GCCATGGAAGTCATCCCGACTACGCTTGCTGAGAATGCAGGTCTAAACTCGATCAAGGTGGTAACTGAACTTCGCCACCGACATGCACAGGGCGAACACAACGCTGGTGTTAGCATTCGCAGCGGCGGTGTGAAGGATAATATTACGGAAGAGAAGGTGTTGCAACCTCTGCTCGTCAGCACAAGTGCCATCGAACTCGCGGCGGAAACAGTGAAAATGATTCTCAGAATTGATGACATCGCTCTTTCCAGATAAACGTGAGCGAAGTGATACAACGAAACAAAATGAATGGGTTGTCTGTCATAAATGTCGGCGCATGATGTTAAGAAAAGGTTTTAGAGATGGGATCTCGTCTGTTATACCAACCCTTGCTTATACAGGTTCCACCTGACTGTAAAATGGCTAGCAATGCATAGTAATCACTTGGGTCTTTCTTTCTTCACTAATAATATCACAACATACTTAACATTTATTGTTTGCCCAATCATATCTGTATCTGTTCTGTACCGCTGCGATGGTGCCAAGACCTGGCTGTCTCGAGATTCCGGGGAACTGCGGCGGGAGCCTTAACGACCACTCCAAACAAGCATGAAACCTGTCTAACATAGATCCTCATTTTACCATGTTTTGAAGCTTTCCTCTGTACTCTATAATCCCTCGATATTTATGAGCTATCGATAAGCCATAATTTCAACTTCAATGTTACACTAATCTACAAATCTAAAGGGCAAACGGCATTCGCTCAGCTCGTGTCGCAACAACCATGACAAGGAAAGACAAGCACTCTGGCCCAGAATTCGTGCCCTTGACGAACCGGTCACACAGCTCTTCCGCTTCCTTCAGCTCGACAGATTCACTGTCTTCTGACGGCTCCCTCTTTGGCGAGGACGACGTCGACGCGCTGCCATTTCTAAAGGCGATGAGGGCAAAATTACCGGAAGAAGCGCCCTATCGCGATATCGACGAGGACGTGGAAGTTGAGAGAGGAGATGATACATTCTTGCACCCGATACAGGAATCAAAAAGAAAAAGAGGCAGTCGATTGATATGGGTGGTTGGATTGTTGTGCTTGGGCGGTTGGATATTGGCATTCGTGTTGTTCTGGGGTCGGCGGAATAGTAATAGCGAATTGAGCTCTTCGATTGCGGCTGTTCATGACGCCGAGAGTGCTACAGGGGCTACGAGTTATGGGAAGCCGCTCACGCTGGATAGTGTTCTCAATGGCTCCTGGGGCAGGAGGAGACACTCAATATCTTGGATTGCCGGGCCGAACGGCGAAGACGGGCTTTTGCTTGAACGTGGTGAAGACGGCAAGAAGGGATACCTACGAGTGGAAAGCATACTCAGCCGTCAAAATGAGAGTAATGCTGGAGAGGGGTGGGTTCTCATGGAGTCTGGTACTATTGAGGCCAATGGGCAATACATGCAACCTTCGGAGACTTGGCCAAGCCCTGATTTCAAGAGTGTGCTTGTTGCTGTGGATGCCGTGAGCAATTGGCGGTACTCTTTTACTGCTACATATTGGATTTTTGACGTGGACACTCAAACGGCGCAACCCCTTGATCCAGATGAGCCTAAGGGCCGTATACAGCTTGCATCGTGGTCTCCGCAATCCGACGCTGTCGTTTTCACACGAGACAACAACCTTTATCTGAGAAAATTAGACTCAGACAAGGTTACCCAACTCACGAAAGATGGCGGAAAGGACGTCTTTAACGGCGTCCCTGACTGGGTCTATGAGGAGGAGGTCTTTGGCACAAATAGTGCAACGTGGTGGTCCAATGATGGCAAATATGTCGCTTTCTTACGCACAAATGAATCCATGGTGCCTGAATTTCCCATAGAGTATTACATGTCTCGACCGTCAGGAAAGAAGTCCCCGGCTGGTCTGGATAAGTATCCAGACGTCCGCAAGATCAAATACCCCAAAGCCGGATCTCCCAATCCGGTTGTGACGCTTCGATTCTACGATGTTGAAAGTGCGGAAGTGTTTTCTGTCGACGTCTCGGGAGGCTTTTCTGATGATGATCGTCTTATAACAGAAGTTGTTTGGGCTTCCAATGGAAAAGCACTTGTCAAAGAATTCAACCGAGAAAGTGATGTTGTCCGCACAGTGCTCATTGACGTTGCTTCAAGAGCAGGGAAGCTTATCAGAGTTGACAACTTTGCGCAGGACGATGGAGGTTGGGCTGAGGTAACTCAATCAACTACATTTATTCCCGCAGATCTGGCCAATGGTCGTCCAGATGATGGCTACATTGATATTATTGTTCATGAAGGTTATGACCACTGGGGGTATTTTACTCCTATCAACAATTCAGTGCCTATTCTTCTCACCTCTGGTCCCTGGGAGGTGGTAGATACAGAACCTGCAGTTGACCTCAAGAACAACATCGTCTATCTTGTTGCAACAAAAGAATCACCATCACAGCGACATGTCTATAGCGTCAAGCTTGAAGGATCAGATTTCCAACCACTAACCGACGTATCCAAGGCGGGATATTACGAAGTGTCTTTCTCAATCGGCGGTGGATATGCACTACTAAGTTATGAAGGACCTCATGTTCCTTGGCAAAAAGTTATCAATACACCAAGTAACCAGAACCGCTTTGAAGAAGTTATCGAACAGAACGAACAACTGTCTAACATGATTGAGAAATATGCCTTGCCTGCCGAAATATATCAAAACATCACTATAGATGAGGTCACTTTACAGGTTGTTGAACGACGACCACCTCACTTCAATCCGATCAAGCAATACCCCGTACTGTTCTGGTTATACGGAGGACCAGGGTCCCAGTCAGTAGACCGAAGGTTCTCTGTCGACTTCCAGTCATACGTTGCTTCCACACTGGGCTATATCGTGGTCACAGTCGACGGCCGAGGAACCGGCCACATCGGTCGTGCAGCCCGAACGATCGTCAGAGGAAATCTTGGCTTTTGGGAAGCGCACGACCAAATCGAGACTGCAAAAGTATGGGCCCAAAAATCTTACGTGGACAAAGACCACATTGCCATTTGGGGCTGGAGTTACGGAGGCTTCATGACGCTCAAAACACTGGAACAAGATGCCGGCCAGACGTTTCAGTACGGCATGGCCGTCAGCCCTGTAACCGACTGGCGCTTCTATGACTCCATCTACACCGAGCGATACATGCATACCCCCGAACACAACCCGACGGGCTACGAGCACAGCGCAATCTCGAATATGACTGCCTTACAGCAAAATGTTCGATTCCTCGTCATGCATGGCACGGCGGATGATAATGTGCATTTCCAGAATACGTTGTCGCTGATTGATAAGTTGGATGTGGCCGGTGTGGAGAATTATGACGTGCATGTGTATCCGGATTCAGACCACAGTATATTCTTTCATAATGCACATAAGATGGTTTATGACCGTAAGTCTGTTGAGAATTCTAGGAACTGGGTACAGGAAGCTAACTTGTACAGGTTTATCGTCTTGGTTGGTGAATGCTTTCACGGACGAGTGGCATCATATCAATAGCGCTTTGCCGGTATCTTAGATCAAAGACTGGTTCTTGATCGTTGATATTCTTCGTATGTTATGATGGATATATCCATCGGTGTCTTTGGTTCCCCTGTTAAATGTTTTGAAAGCGCGGCGTTTGTGTTCCTTGGGTAGCTAAATAGCTAAATATGCAAAGATATATCATTCGAGGATTATCCTTTGAAGTTTCACCCTCATCATAAAACACCAAATTACCGTACATTTACACATCATTGGCATTTAGTATTTAGGAAAATACATCAATTCCATCCATCAAAATCACCCACGAATTTCACCGCGGCTTTCATGTGGTACTCCTCAGGATCCCCCCAAGCCTCTCCCAGCTCCTTCAGAACCCGCAACGTTTGCAGAAAATGCGAATTTGTCGCATGCGGACTCTTAAGTGCCTGCTGCTTAATCCACCCCCAATCCTTGTCGTGCGTACCAGAAGCCGCAATAACATCAAAATCAATCTCCGGCCGCAACTGAGCCACATATATCGCCAACGTGGTCAACCACCACTGCTGCACAAGCGAAACGTGCACTTTATCCGGCGTATGCGGTAAAATGACCTGAATTGCATGGCTCATTAGCAGTGGATGCAAAAGAGACTTGTTATATTTGTTTTCGGGTGTTTTGGTCCCCATGAAGAATGCGACGGCTGCTTTCTGGCTCTCGCGGAAATGGGAGCTTGGATCGGAGGGGATGGTCCATGCATTGCAGTGATCTAGCAATGCGGCTTCGTGGTCACGGAAAACGATGGCCATATTCTGCTCGCTGGCTATGGCTACGGCGTCGTTGTTGAATCTCTCGTCTGTGCGTGCTTTGTCTAGAATCTCGGAGATGGAAGAAGAACTGTACAAGGACTCGGCTTGGAAGTAAGATGGATCATCAGAGTATTTGAAGATATCGTTGTCGTAGTATGACGTTGCGACGAGGGTGAGGGCTTCCATTGCCAGAGCGCGAACGGACATCTGCAGAGCAAGAGCGAGGTGAATTAATGGTTGTCCCGCTGGACCATGTCAGTCAAGCCTCATTTTAAAAGCGGTTGAGGTACATACAGCCAGCTGTAATTGAGCTGATCAAAGGCTGCTCGCCTGTGAATAAGAATTTCTGGAGAACAGCTTGCCAGTCATAGCCTTGATCTACTAGATCGTCCTCAAAGAGGTCTAGAAAAGCTCGTTCATACCTAAAGTGCGTTTTCTCCAAGTTAGTTACGAGGTAATGATATAGCTCAAAGGTATCACATACTCTTTCTTCCCCAGAAAATCCATCCAGTCGCTACCGACAACCTCACCGGGAGCGTCTTTCCATGGTTCTAGTGATCTCGAGTCAACTTCATACAGTTGGTCAAGAGTGTGAGCGTCAGCTCCGAAGATGAACGCTGATATCAAATGCTAGACAAGACTCACCGGTTAGTCTCACTCGGTTGTAGTTGTAGATAAATATATTTAGGCGACAAAAGGAAAAGAAAACTCATACATGAGGTACAACGTTATACGAGCTGGCCGAGCCAGATCCATCCTCACGAATCCGCACCGAATGATTGATATGATTCAGTTTCACTAGATGGAAGAGTGTTCTTGCTGTCCTCTCAACGGGATTTTCGATGTCATATGTTTCAATGGCCGGCACGCGGATCGACGTGCTCGATCTGAGCGCGAAGATTTTGCTTAGGAGAGACGTCATTCTTATCCTTCTCCTTGCCCCTAGGTGAGGCTTATGTCAGAGTGTATTCGGGTTTGGTCCCATGCGGCTTGTCTGGATGATCGTTAGTTTGTTGATTACATGGTGGGGATGTCAGAGGTCGACCAACAATGAGTCCTTTACTCCTCGACCAAGCCTCGTGCATAGGCTTCGCACGTTAGAGATAAACTTTCCAAAGGAAAGTAGTTGTAATTCATTAATTGACTTGTTATTATCGAATCAGCAAGTCACTACATGGAGGTGGTCGAAGGAGTATGAGCAGGAATATGTTGGGACAGCCGATAAGCGATAAGATAACGATAAGAGCTTCAATCAGATGACAAAGCCGAGGCTGGTGTTTGCTTTGTTTGCACTCATGGCTTCCAGCGGAAAATCATCTGGAGCTCTCAACGCGCTCTCCAGGATACATCAGGCAACGCCGTGGGATGTCGCTAGGCGCTGCGACTTACGGACCAATATGGCGGTGATACCGACCGTTTCTTTACACGCAGAACTCTTACCGAATATCCGCCAACTAACCCTTCACGTGTCTCTGCCGAACTCTGCCTCCGAAATCGACATCCGCGAATCTACCATAACACTGTCCGAGTCCTGCCGTGCAGTTACAGTCTTTACGCTTCATCAAGATGTGGAATTAGTGGAAATGCTCAAGTTACCCGTTAAAGTCACCGAAACATCAAGACGGAATCTCAGCTTCGCAGGACATCGCGTCGGTATAGGCGGGATCGAGTCCAAAGCGCAAACGGCCGAATACTCATTTAGATTACAGGTTGATTCCAATGATGCTGGACCGACAATATCAGATCAAGGCCTTCGGGAAGATGACTATGTCGCCTGGACCGCGAATGATATGTCGTCCTGCACCGCATTACACTGTAGGTTCTGCGAGCAGATGATCGTTGACACAGCTTCAAAGGCCGACGGAAGTTCCTGGCAGTGGAAAGACCTGCCCAGCGGCAACTGGGCTGAGATGATGGATTTCTGGCACTGCCATAAACCTGATGTGCATCCCGATGACAAAAAGGATCAGAAAAATGTCGAATCACAGAACGCCTCGGTCAAAGGATATGGAGCTTCGAATCGAGTAGTTGCAACGCCGCGGACAGGTCTGGTTGATGTTGCTTCTTTCCTGGTGGCTGAAAGTGATTGCCAAAATACCAAGTTGGTAAGTACATGTGACGGCTATCCACCTGATCGTTATTCCAATCTACCGCATTATATTTTGTTGCTTTCCTCTCTTCGTAATGGTCACGCCCTTTCTCGATACATATACGCCGGGTATAAAAGAAGGAGGCTCCGTCGCAACTTCACGACGGAGTCACCGATACAAATGCCCAATAGCAAGCAGCCTCTCTCCTCTCTTGAGCAAGTTCTGTCTATTAGGAGGACGTTTCTCGACCTTGTAGTTAGCTCGAATGTGATTGGAGATAGCTACGGAAGACTCTTTCTACTATGGCATGATATCCTCCTTCATGCGAATGGGGTGATGGATTTCTAGTCTAAAAGATCGAGAATTTTGCGGCTACTTGCTTTCTGTTTGCCCTACTACGAGACTCGAAAAATTGACTGGTAGGAGAATTCAAGAGAGGTTGGAGCGTCCTGTTGCAATTCACTGGAATGCCCGGAGTAACGGGCCTCACAGCGATTATCGCAGGATACATGAATAGAATTAATTTAGACTGATCTCTTCTCACTTAACGCGCATCAACCCAATATTCACTTGTCTTCAATGCTTTTTATATTCATGACTAATGAATGTTCGAATCATAGCTTGAGCAAAGACCACAGTCAACTTCTGTGAAATCCACGTTACGCGACGGAAAGAACGCAAGGAATATAGGATGCTCCGGCTGCAGTGCAATCATAGGAACAGAAGATTCCGTCGCCGAAGGCCTGAGACTATATAAAAACAACATTTCCGTGAAACATACGGGTGCAACAGAACGCGTTTACGAAACGCATTCGATTGATATCATCACAAGCTCTCAACTCTTGGACTTGATTGACCATGAAGGTGTCCGACGATTCGTCATCCACGCTGGTCGGTCTGACGGGATCCTGGTTAGTGATACGATTTCATGCATTCTTTCTGATTATTGTGATTGACGTTGATGCAATTAGTTATGGGCCTTCAACCCCGATCTCCGATACTCAAGCTCAAGCGCAGACCACAGCATTGTATCGCGACGCGCTATGAAAGTTCTCTATCAGAATTTGACAGACGTTGAAGGGATTCTAGAACCAGAAAATGGCGCCCCAACCCCTCTCTCGCTGGAAGAATTACTCCTGCCTGAGAACATCTATGACGAGTTGGTTCTGTCACTGCAACGCAGCAATCTGCTGATGCCAATATCTGCAAGGGTCTTTCGTGAGTGGAATGTTGCACTACTTGATCGGCTTGAGAAACGTCCATGACAATGGCCTCTTTGAGAGAATACTCCTGATTCGATGGGGGCAAGCAATACGCAACGTACCGCTTGATTTTTCCAGATTGTGCATTGTTGCAAGGGGTGACACGGTTGAAGTGGCGTAGTACTACGTCCGTACTTTATTTGTCTTCCCTTCCGAAGGCAAATGCAGTCAACCCTTGCGTACTGCATGTACCCGTGACTGTCCTGCGAACTTGCGTCTTGGGCATTGCCCACAGTTGGCAGCGCTACTTGGCGAAGCTTGTCTTTTCTGCCCAGGAGTTTATATTTTACGCTTTGAGGAACTTTAAGTTTGGTATTCCTCTGGCAAATGTCTTTCACTAATTCCACCAAATTCCAACAGCCAAAATGACTTCGGATTGCATGTATCCCCAGATTGAAGAGCGTCTTATCCCAGTCACCGATTATCAAGACTCTAAATCAGAATACGCAGCTGAAGGATGCGACTTTAACTATCGGAAGTGGGCAAGTGAACAGGAATTCATATCACTCGTCAAATCCCTCAGCGCACTCGATCTGCCGTCTGCGCAACACATCGAAGACATCGAAGACATCGAGGACATCTCGACAGGCGATCTGAATTCTATGGTTAGCGAGGACCAATTTGGCCACAGCGACAACGAAATCACCCATGTTCCTGAGCTACTAGTTTCCAATTCTCCATCCCCGACAGAATACCCTATCAACCGTACAGCCTGGGGAGATGCCGATGATATTCCGACTCGAGTACCAAGCGCAATACTAGAGGAGTTCCCGCCCCTTGTTAGGTGTCGCGATGGGCCTGCAATGAGGTACTTAGATGGATATATAATGGACCTGGAGGAGTCGATGTTATCGGATTGCTCGTTTTCCTATCTTGTGAATGGCGATTATGACGAGCATCAGGAAAATGCTTCGGATACTGAGAGCGCATCAATAAGCAAGGAGAAGGAGGAGCTTAGGGTTGCCGAAAGCATGGATGAAGAGGATTGGGCTTTCCTTTCGCTGGCAAGCAGTACGATACCATTACGATCACCATGTACAGATACTCTGCACTACTATGAACGGGAGCTATGAGGCTACTAAACTGAGAGACCAGAAATGTACGATATGACTGCTATATTTATATTTTTTGACCAATGCCATCTTATAATCCATTGATACAAGTTTATTGAACCAATCTAAGCCTCAAACGGCGTTTCGCGAGGAGGCTCAGCCTGAGGAGTTATACGCGCAAGATGACGTCTCTGGCCATTTTCCCAGTCATACAAGGCCGAGTGTGCAGTAACACGGTTCTGTAACCAGGATTAGTCCATGCCACTCCAATTGACGAGAAGTGTGAAGAGGGGGGGAAAAGGGTAGAAACTCACATCCCAAACTACAACTGTACCAGGAGCCCATTTGATGCGGGTCTGAAGATCCTGCGACAATGCGATGTGATCAAATAAGAATTTGAGTAGATGTTCGGATTCTTCCTTTTTGTAGCCGACGATGTATCGGGTGACTGTCATACAATCATGTGTCAGCCATCATCCGGCAACTTGCGAATGATCAAATTAGTGAGGCGTGATCTTACACTGAGGATTAACATAAAGCGCCTTCTCGCCCGTAACGGGATGCGTCCTCACAATCGGATGCTCATGCTTCACGGGATCTCTTCGCACCGTACTCTCCCTTGCCAGCGCACTCTGCGCCTGCTCAAAGCCCGAATGCACAGCTTTAAGGCCGTGAAGTCTCTTCCGGAACTCTGGGGACAACCGCTCATATGCCTTTGCCAGGTTTGCGAATAAGGTGTCACCCCCGGTCGTGGGACCGTCGAGTAGATACAAAAATGTGGTGCCAGGTGGCTGGCGCTCGTAGGAGACGTCCGAGTGCCACGTCACGGAGTTTGTATGTTCGTGCAAGAATGTCTTCAAAAATGAGTTGTCGTCTGCGCCACGGTGCACGAGGTGGACTTCGGGGTGGCCCTTGGGAGCACCGGAGGTAGGATGGATGTGATGACGGCCAAAATAGCCGCCAAATTCCAGAGCTTTATCGATGGGGAGACTTGCAAAGTCTTGGTCACGGAACGCTGCATAACAGATTTGTTAGGTTGCCGCTCTTCTCGGCCGTATAGATGGGTGTGTCTGAAACGTACCGACAACTTTACGTTGCGCAACGAATAGGGCAAGTTGGTCTTTGCCTGCGTCTGTGAGTTGGCTCAGTTGTACGCCGCGAACCTCGGAACCGATGTATGGTGTAATCTCAGTAACTTGGGCCTTGCCAGCTGGGAGAAGATCCTTAAGTGATGGGTCGGCATCTTTTCCATGCTCATAATGCTCAAATGGTGTCCATGGAGGGTATCTGTCACACAAAAACGTCAGAAACATAACAAAATCTAGATGAATCCCTGGAGGCTTACTTCACTCCCTTCTCATTGTCCCAAACTGGGAGGTAGTTGGGGTATGTAGCGGCAGGTTGAGCCGCTGTACCCTCCAACTCAGCCTTGTTATCAAAAGCCTCCTTGCCGCCGATGAAGAATTCTTTGTTGAAGTTCTCCGTGATATTGGACTTTGCAGCTGCAGTTTCCCGGATGGGGAGGGGGTCTTCGACTAAGGCGGGGGCCATTATGTATATAATCAAGTCACCCAACCTATATATTATTTGGTGGCTGTATAATGATGTCGATATGAAAGAAGATAAACCGAGGTGCTGTATATGTCTGAAAGATCGTCCTGGAAGAGAAGGGAGAGTTATTATACAGTCCAGACTACGTATTTTATTCTAGTATAAATAGCATCGACTCATATGAGTCATCTAGAAATGTTCCGAAAGGCTAGTTGATCCCCACGCATCAGACATTCTCACGGTTTCTTAGTGGTGAATTGCCTATTGACGACATTCGAGGCACTGGCACACCATCTTCTACCCTAATTGCATACTCCGATGAGGGGTATACACCACTAATGACGAGGCTTTGGTAGATCATGTGATTGTTATTCATTGACCTGGTGAAAAGGTCCGTTATTAAAGCCCTGTTAGTGTCGGGTTTCGATCCGGTTATTTCTCCATCTGGTTATCTTATCAACTGCAATGACCATGCAATAAGGGAGTCGTAACTATGCATGGTCACGACCATTGTACATGTTGATGCTACCCGACCGATTGAGATGCAATGCTGATTATGCTATATGGCGCAATAGACGTGGTGGTTGACATAATTTGGTGTTTTCCATGTCGGCCAAGAGGCGGAACCACCTCGTGGTGATCACCATGCTATCATGATAACAGTGAAAGAATCACTCTGTATAACTCGGACTTCTCACCGTTGGCATTTTTTTCTTGTCGGTTTGACTGACTATATAGACGTTGAATTCTCCTGCCTAATTTACTTGTTTCTAAGATGTTTCAGTTCTTCACAATGACCTCTCGACAACTCATGATCTTGCTCACGGCGAACCAAGCGCTTGAAGCACAATCGACGTCGTTCAAACACTGGTATGAGTACGACATAGCGAGATCGGCCAAGCATCTACTAACATTAAGCCATTACAAGTTGTCGTCAATGCGATATCCGATGCGACAAGACCCGGTTCAGGTTTGCTTTGTGGTCTGGCTAGCCCTAAGAACGTCCGAAATAGGAAGGAAACAGAAACCTTCCTATTTCGGCCGATCTGCGGAGAGCGCCAATCAGCAGTCCCACTCCAGAAAAGTAGAATTTGTTTGTAGCTGCTGTACTAGTATAATCAATTGCTACATCTTGATAAACAGAGTTCTAATCAGCGAGCACACATTGCGCATTACGTATCTGATCGCATTTTGGCAAGGGATCATTGGAGAGGCCGACGATAACGTCAACCCCGGCATGGTTGCGTGATAGCACGCCACAGCCAAACCCCGGCCTGGCCACGACAATCGGCACACATCCCCCATACAACTTCCTCAGTTCCTATGCACTCGGGAAATAACGTCAATGACCCTTGTTCTGTCGCAATCCTTTTATTTACATAGTGTGGTTTTTTTAACCTTTAAGTGGATATTATATAAGCTTTTTGCCTTTCGCGCGCTGATCCCGTCCCTAATGGAGGAAAGAGTCCGTCTTATATGCTCCGCTAGGAGCTTGTTGCTACGTACATACGTATACTGATGTTCAAGGCGTAGTCACCATGTATGTGTTGTAACCAACAGTTTAGAGAACCCGAGTGATACTTGTCTCGCAAAGAGGAAGCAGAAGCCGCGTTGGCGGAATCTGACTTTTTCCTCGACTCGCAACACTGCCCAATCACTGTCAACATTGGGATTCTTTGTAGCGTGGAATGCCACCGAAGAAAAGAAAACGCAGCAACAATAGAGAACGTATCCGGGATTGGCGCAACAAATTGATAAACTTTCATCCGTAGAAACGCGAGACTGCTTAATGCAGGGTAGTAAGCCATCTATCGGGCATGGAACGTGCGAACTGTGGACCGGAATTAGGGTACTTTCCTTGAATAACTGGCCCTTTGTATGTATGTACCTGAACCCTCCATTTGCCAATGCGAGAACTAATGAGCCACGCATAAAAGAAATTTTCAATGTGTAAGAACATGGCTGGATCGCCTCAATAGAGCAAGGATTTGCAGTCGGGTCTCTAGTCTTTTAAATCAGACGGAGCCAATCACCCGAATTTCATTCGCATCTCAGCTTCTGTACTTGTAGACAGATCTTGCCGGCACCAGAAGATTGTGCCAAAGACCCCAAGAGATTTAACCATGTCTGGCAAGAGTGAACTCCCAGTCGATAGCCGGTACGTCTCGAGTGGCTCCGACAACTCCGAGCCAGAGTATGCGGCTACTACAACAGGTCGTGGAGGGGAAGCTTTTGAAGCTTTGAGGAATCGCGTCTCGGGAGGTGATGCGACGTTTGAACAGACGGAGGATCCGCGCTATTACAAGCCCATTGAATCCTATGAAGGTATTCACCGATGGGATCCCGAGTTTGAGTGGGAGGAATGGGAGGAGAAAAAGATCGTCCGAAAGGTGAACAAAGCCTTTTCCCTACCCATCACGAATATCACAAAATTGACGGTGGATTACAGATTGACCTGCGAATATGTACATTCGCATGCGTGACATTCTTCGCCCTACAGCTCGACAGAGGCAATCTCGTCCAAGCCACTTCGGACAACATGTTGACTGACCTAGGCCTAACGACCAACAACTATAACACCGGTAACACCATATTTTTGGTGTGCTTTCTCTTTGCCGAACTGCCGTCTCAGCTCATCTCCAAAAGACTTGGACCAGATCGCTGGATTCCAATTCAGATGGTCTGTTGGAGTCTGATCGCATCATGCCAGGCTTTTCTCACTGGTCGCTCGACATTTTACGCTACTCGCGCCTTGTTGGGGTTGTTTGAAGGTGGATTGTAAGTTTATCCTTCTTCTGACGAGGTCGAGTGTGCACCACCTGTTACAGACTAGACGCTAATGCATAAAATCATAGCATTCCCGATACCATCCTCTTCCTGTCTTATTGGTACAAATCAAAAGAGCTACCCCTCAGACTCAGCTTCTTCTGGTCAGCCTACGAATTTACAGCCATCGTCGGCGCCTTCCTGGCCTTTGGCTTCCTTCACATTCACACTGATACTGGAAAGGGTCAATGGCGATACCTATTTGCGTTGGAAGGTCTCATCACAGGCGTCATCGGCATTTTCGCTGCATTCTACATGCCTGCCTCCCCCACGCAGACAGCAGGCGGCCTTCGTGGAAAAGGTTGGTTCTCCGAGCGCGAAGAGAAAATCATGGTCAACAGAGTCATTCGCGACGATCCAAGCAAAGGTAGCATGCACAACCGACAAGCCATCACACCCAAATTGCTTCTAGAAGCTCTGTACGATTATGACATGTGGCCTATTTACATCCTGGGTCTTGTATGGCTGATCCCCACGAACCCCGTAAACTCCTACCTCAGTCTGGAATTGAGGTCCCTCGGTTTCGGCACATTCCAGACAAACTTGCTCACCATCCCGGCGTACACCATATTCATCATCAATCTCGGTCTATTCACCTGGCTATCTGAGAAATTCAACCAACGACTGTTACTCGGCGCGTTCGCAGAGATTTGGAACTTGACCTTCCTTATCGCCCTCGAGGTTTTACCACGAGACAAAAGCGCTTGGGCTCGCTACGCCTTGTTGATCCTGTTGATTGGAAGCCCCTATATGCATGCCGCAGTCGTAGCCATGACTTCACGAAATTCGGGCTCCGTGCGGACACGAACTGTGGCATCGGCTGTGTACAATATGGCAGTACAGACCAGTAGTATCATTGGAGCAAATGTAAGTTCATCCATGTTTCTTCATCTTGCAGAATGGAGCACTAATCATGTGATCGTTTAGATATACCGGAGTAACGACGCGCCTCTCTATCTCAGGGGTAACAAGGTTCTCATAGGCCTTGCTGCTTTCAGTCTGTTCTTGTTCCTGTTCTCCAAAGTATACTACGATCTAAAGAACTAGTATGTACTTGCCTTTCACTTTTTCCGTTCATGGTTTGAGCTGGCAGCTACTAATCATGCAAAACACTATAGCTACCGAGCACGAAAGTGGAACGCCATGAGCAGCGAGGAAAGAGACGCATATCTGGCTGCTCACAAGGATAGTGGGAACAAGAGGTTCGTATTATTCCCTTTATTGTTGTGGTAGAGCATTAATGCTGACTGATCCCCAGATTGGACTTTAGATTCATTTCATAAACTCCACGGCGTTGTACATACAACGGACGATCAAAAGGGGTTTCCAGTATACGATCTGAAATTTTTTCTACTATTCAGATCTAGCTGGAATCATGAGGGGGACCCGTGTCTATATAAAGATACTTTAGACGATAAAAAAGTATCTAGAGATATATACAGAATTATATATCTGGATGTATCATACAGCACAAAAATTCTAATCGATCAAATCTAAAGGATTCCGATCAATTTCTCCTCTTATAAATTGGTGGACTTTAGATCCACGATCATTGAAATGATCAAGAACCGATGAATATACTTCGCCGTCAAGTTCATCTAATCCGCCACCAAGGGGATGCACAAAGTCGACCTGTACGTTCTTCATCTCTGCCATACGGAGTTTTTCTAAGAACTGCTTCCAAGAGCCATTGCAAAGATAGACTTCATGAAGTCTGATTTCGATATAATCATCCTCATCGTCATCGACCATGGCTTGACTAACGATTCTCTCTAGATCCGTCGTAGTGTGAGGAGTCTGTGTTAAGTGAAGGGATCTCATTGCTCCCGATTCGCGAAACCAGTTTGTTCCGAGAGAAGTCGGCGCATGACGGATTGAATCGAAACCAGCACCGATCCAAAACTCTCCTAGATTAATATCGGCGTGCTCAAGGGTTTTACAATCTAGTATGGCGCCGAGATATTCATCGAGTGCTTGTAGCTCTGCGGCGGACTTCGAATTCGATCCCGCCCTCCTCACTTCAGCGGCATCGTCATCGACATCGACTTCTATAGTCCAAGGGCCACAGCCACTGGCACAGCGTGGCTGGAAACCGAATTGAAATATTTCCATGGAATCCATGGCAGCTGTCAACAAGCTAAGGGATTCTGGATTTGTTGGCAATCGAGTGTAATCTGGTGCAGTCGTAACTTGAATATCCAGGAAATCGACCTTGATACCTTTTGTCCCGCCAATAGCCATTGGTACCTCAAACAACAGTTCGATTGGTACGCCTTGCTGTATTTCTTCTGTTGGTTGAATCCATTGTGCATCTTCCCAGACCATTGGACGCGAAAAAATGGAAACAAGAGCAGTCTCGTGATCAACATGATCATCTTGGGGTACACGAATAGTCGTTCCTGGTCCGTAATTGTTGTTAGATTCACGATCATAGATAGTGACGCGCCGGAGATCCTCGAACTTCGATAATGTCTTGGAGAGAACAAGGCTAAGATTTCCGTTCCGCATAATACTATCTTGGGTTTCGTATCCAGCCTCATATAACTTATAGGCTCGCTGCAAGACTAATATGGGGCGAATGTGATTTATATCTGGCGCATCAACGTTGTTGGCTTTCGATTGCTCTTCTAATTCATGATGGCCAGTATCACCTACGGTTCGGTCAAGACTGCGGATAAAATTCCATGCGATCCGCTCGAAATTCCAAAGACTGCCTTGTTGTTGCTCTTGTTCATAGTACTGTGGAGAAGAGGTTCTCTGCCTCCATTCTGACTCTATAGACGAAACGAAATTCTCGAAGCTTGCTGCCACCCAGGAATGATAGAAATGAAGGCGCAAATAGACTTCCCGCACCCCCTTAGCAAGGCCAGCATCGGCAGCTATGACTTGTAAGCGATCTATGGTCTCTGATTCAGTGATATCGACGTAGACTTTGTGGATTAGAAGATGTGAGCTCAGGGCACAGAAGCGTCGACAGGTAAGGCGAATGTTTGGAATCGAGCCGCCATCCTTCCACTTGGCCTGCAAGTCTTGGAGCTCGAAGATAGAGACTAGTGTTTCGGTTGGAAGTCGTAATATCCCTGAGAGGGACATTTTCCTTGATGAAATGATGCTCAATAGTCTGAATATCGAGTTAGACGATGTTAGACGATGTTAGGCGACCTGCCAAGAGATAGCACGTGGTTTCCCCACTCCTAACGAATCATGCGATTGGTCGTGATTTCTCTTCTGTGTATACATCCACCACAGCAGCATGAGATTGTCCAAACACCAGAGATGTTTGTTCCATATTATCATCGCATGCGAGACCTATATGTAGATCGCTATATAGGATTTGGCAGTATACTCCCGGTTCACTACAACTCCTACTCCCCAATGACATATTCACACCCATCCAACCCTATCCAAACTTCATGGATCTTTCCAGCAGGCACATCGACTCTGTCTCCGACGCCAAATGTCTCCTTCTTGATCTCACCATTGTAAAGCATATCATTATCGGTCGGATAGGTGATGGTGAGATTGCCTCGTCTGATCAAATGAGTTGTTGCGTCGTTGTGAGAATGAGGGGGATAGTGAGCGCCGCTATAAGTGATTTTGTAGACTGTTAGCATTCTGTCCCGCATCTGAGGTTTTTCAGTGCGAATTCCGAATGGAGACTGTACTCACCTCGAGTCTGTCCAGGTGAAGACATGAGGAAACCCCCATTCTTTCACCATTTTCTCGCATTCGGCGCGAGTGCCGATCTCATATTTCTCCGACGACATATCTGCTGGTTTTTTCTAATTCGTCGGCAGCGAGGATGATAGATCAGAACTTAACGACTTCCGTTTCAAAAGATCGACGAGAATAATGAAGTTGAGGTTGTGAAATGTTCAAGGTTGGAAATGACGTCGCCATCGTTGTCAGGCAAAGCTGTCATTCGCTCACACGTGACGGCCGAAGCCCCATCGGAAAAGTCATCCGAATTCGCATTGGTTGGTGTGCTAGACGTTGAATGTTTTCACGTCGCGAAACTCATGCGAATAGTCCGACCAACCTCTTGAAAAGGCGTGTGGTTTTCTAATTGGATCGATCCCAGATGAAAAGCGCAGATTTCGACTGGGAAAAGGAAGAAAGAGCAACGATCGCACCATAATTGCTGCAGAACGTGGATGGCCTATTCAAACGTTAAAGACAAGACATCGGATTTAAGGTCGGTCCACCAAGCTTAATACGGGCTTGCAAGATTAGTAGCAAGCAGGAGCTTCTGGGTTTGTTTCCTGTGATATCATATACTATCAAAAGCGTGCTGACTTCGGATCGGTCAATACGCCTCACACTTTAGAACTTGACAAGCCCTTCAAATCAAGTATTCACATCGAGTTAAAAAAAAATGTGCCCTACATTCATTCACTTACAAGTGACCTCTGTCTCGGTAAATCATGCCATATTCAACTAATATTTTGCCTCCTACGATCACTCAAACCTTCAATGAAATGTAGCCTGTAGCCAGTTAAGTTTTACTCCGTATCTTGTGGATGTAGAATGTCGCTATTCATATGTTGTGATACGCAGAATGTATCTGTGCCTAATCGTACATGTCTTATTTGGCTGTCGGCCACGGTTCAAACCTCGAAATCAGTATGTATTCGGCATAATCTCGGGGAATCGAGATCACTTCGGCATTTAGCCCGAGCATGACGGGTGAAGATTTTTCACGAAAGGTGCGGCCGGCCCCGAGCAAGTACAGTGTACTTTGTAGGGTTTGCACTGCATATTCGTATCAGCTTCAATGTAGACACGAATCAGCCTGCATCACCCTCGAGCCTCAAGCGTTTCACATTCCATGAACGTAGGCTTCCATTCAAGAAAACTTCTAAATCAGTTTTCTAGTGAATTTCTGCCCTGGAAGCATGACAGGAAAGGTTTCCGGAGCAGATCCCAAAGGAGCCTCTTTTGGTCGTCGCAGCGGTCATGCAGAAGATTGTAATGTTTTAATGCGTTCCTGGCTGGAAAAGCTTTTGCTTTTGGTATCAAGTGTTTCCTCACCAAAAGATCAGGTGTGAGGATGTTGATTACAACGACAGCTGGCTAATGTAACGCAACATCCCACATCAGATTCCTCGAGATACGATCTATGTCCGACTGTCAATAATCTTCAATTCGTGTCACGGATTGTGTTAACCCATGATACCCGTTAAGTACGTACCATGAATTGTCATAGACCCACTCGTTTGCAATACGCGCTGTATTGTCAAACGACTTTGAGCCTTGGCAACCTATGGAGTGACTTTAATCAATCTCGGCACATAATGGACTGGGAAGATGGTCAGCCAGCAATACCCATGGGTGATCAATGATCGTCATTATCTATGCGACGGGCCATCATAAGCGTCTTAGTGACCAACAGTCGTAAGATGGAACGAAGAAAGCCTTCACAGAAAGCACCCAAAGCCCCTCGAGCAATTCTCACTGGCCCTTGTAAAGTAGAAGCTTAGGATGAGACGACGTGTGCGCTTATTTCCGGGTTCGTTGTCAAATGCTTGCCTGGACGCGCCCCAGTCTTGCCTACGTAAGTGCTAAGAATTGAGGATTTGAGGGTCCAGTATGGACCTTATCGGCTGTAAAACCTATGACAATAGCTTGCATTGGCTCAGGTCCATCTTTGCATAGCGTTGTTTGGATTAAATCCGCTCCATCGTGCAAACAAAGCCTATCACGGGATGACACGAGAGTTTCTGCTTTATTTTTTCTGTCCGCAGAACATTTCTTTTACATACCGCCAGACGCATGTCCGCCGACTTTTGCACGTCGACTCTGTTTAGACTTGTTTGAACCTACGGAGAGATGAAAATCAACACAGCTCTCATTTCCTCATTGGCAGCGTCGATAACATGGGGCATGTTGACGATTTCCTCACCCATGAACATCCGTCGAACCCTCTCGTTTCGCTTTGAACCTGCCCAAGGCGACGGAAAACACAGAAAATTGAGCGTCGAGGAGACTCTTGCGAGTTCCGAATATCGAGTGACCGTCATACTCTTGTGCAGCTACCTCGTGATTGCCCAGCGCCGGTCGTCCCTCATACAGCCTAATCGAACGCCCGTTTTCGAAGCCATCAATCAGTTTTTCAACATCCAGTCAAGGTCGACATGAATGAGATGAAAGATTTAATAGCGAGATAGAAGGTTCTCATTGAGTTCTGCAAAGTTTGAGGTGGGTAGACTGGGTAAGGAGGCAGGTGTTTGCCCGCGGACTGAATAAGGTCATGTGCTCTTTCCTTCAGCACCAACTTCTTCCCCGCGACACAGGAACGATTAACAACAACTTCAGCTTGCCTACCTCATTCAAATAACTCAGCCCGTCACGCTTTCTTCATCTTATCGATTACGAAATCTTTCTTGCAGAAGACCCGACCATAGTCCACACTGACCCGCTTCTCCAAAGACGAACCTGAACGCAAGTACCTCGCTAGTCTACTTGAGCAGACCCTCGAATTCAGAAAAGTAATATCGTATTCGTTGCGATAGAAGAGACAAAACACAATCATATGAGATCGAAGCCACAAACGACCTTCACCAGAACCTTCACCAGAATCTTCAACAGCGATTTATCATCACATCTTTAGCATGGTCGAGCTATAGACAGGACGCTCCCGGTCATACGATTTATCCATCATATGTGCCGTCACATCCCTCTCTCGCTACTCGGATTTGATCCCGTCCTCTATCAAGACCAGTCAGTGCTTCATCGCACATCTTATTCTTTGTATAAACGTACCATCTGCCAGCAATGAACAAAGGGCTCCACAGATATGACATGCCTTGCCAGGTATCACCCATGTTTCGCGGCCAGCCTGCTTGCAGACTTGGCACTGCACACCAGGCATCTAGGGCTATAAATCAGACCAGGCCAGTGAAGACAAAGCAAAGGCGCATGATAAGGTTAACGTACTGGAAAAGAGAGTGGAACTTCACTGAGGTAAGCGGCGGGATAAATGAGCCCTGTATGCTGGGTAACTTCAGACACTCGTGAGCTCTCCGAAAAGTTTCTAAGAGCATTCATTGTGGTAGCAGGTTTGAACAAATGTTTTGATTGGTAGTGTGAAGTCTGTTCCGTGTGATTCCAATTCTTGGTGCTTTGGCCGAGCTCGAGGTGGTTTCTCAGCATAATATACAGGGGTTTATATATGCGATTCGAGAACTAGTATTTTTCAGTCAATTCAAAGGTTATTGGGTACGAAAGATCATCGCAGAGGGGTGCTATTTCCGCTGAGCATACCCAATGATTTCCAGGATATCAAAGTTTCTCGTCAATTCGCAATGCATACGACGAATATCATGCACAGTCTCTCTGTGCCACAATTTTGCAACACTGTGAAGAGTCTATCACCTTCGATTCAATGTGTTGTTTTCTAGCTCGGTGCAATATCGACGCATGCAAGCGGATCACTTATTGGCGTGCATGACACCTGTGAATGAGATTCATTACTGAATAATGGACGGATGCACGCTAGAACTCAATGGAGAAGCATTGTGATAGCTTAGGGTATCACTGAAAGCTTTAAAAAGTATCATTCGTGTGACAGGCACCGTCTGAGAGGGTATGAATAAAAGGAGCTCCGACAATACATGAAGCCGGTTGGAATTATGCATGCATATGACTCCATATCCTTCCACGCTATTCCAGAATCGTGGCATTCAAGGAGAACTAGATTGAGCTCATGTGTATTGAGAGATGGTCCCCTCAAGCAATATCTATGCTATTGCATATGGAACCACACCAATGTGTGGAGACTGGCCACTAGCTACAAGCTAACAAAGCCAATGAAAGCATTGTCACGAAACAACTTCAGTGAAACGTTACCAATATCGGCTATGAATTTCATTTCATTCGTCGGAAGTTGAGGACGGAGTCGAATCTGCATATTTTCATTGGGCACCTACCACAAATCAGGCATTTGAGACGGTGGTTGATGCGGTGTTGGAGGAAAATTAATGAGGAGATGGAGAGCGGACAACATTCTATCACACCAACTTGGGCTTAATACCCACGCCATAGTCGGCGACTCCCGTTCGAAAACAGTCACGTTGATATATGGACCACACCCATGGCCTCACTGCTTGAACAGCATTACGACCGCCAGACTCGGCAAATGGCATCAATACTCCACTTCACCTATTATTAGAGGAATTTGACATCGTGCAGCGCTATATTTCTGCACTGGTAGAATAAATCGTCCTTGGTTAAAAGTACAATCACCGGCAGTCGATACATTCATTAGATGTATAATGAGCTGGCTCTGCTACATACGACGCGGCTCATGACGAAATACTGTGGGGGTAGGCAATCTGAAGCTATGGAAGCGAGAGGATGAGAAATATCATACGGGAGCTAGGAATCAGTAAAGACCTTACGAGAAGAATGCTTAGTTGCTGGGCGACCTGTCTATGTAAGTGGTGTACGGGATAATTCGGAGTTAATCTATACACTGCCTAAATTCACATTAATTGGCAGCTACCTGGATACCTTGACCATGAACGATCTAGTGGTCCTGATCAAGCGAGCTGGAGCGAAACTCTAAGATCGGCATTGCTTCTCCGACAAACTCACTTTGGCTTTCAACATCGAACCAAGATCAACTAGGATCAGTTCCGTTGGAAGGTATTCCCGTCCACTCGTCTGCATTGTACTTGGAATTGATAGCGAGTCCTCGATGTATCGAAGGCAATGGATCGATCCCGTACGCATCGGAAACTGGGAAAGTTGCATGCGAAATTTTGGTCTTGAGATTCTAGACGCTTGACTCGATAAGTAATCATAAGGCGAGTCCACCTTGAGATAATTTAGCGTCGCCGAGGACCTCCACAGTTGAAATACACTGCAGACGCCATTTCACCGGAATCGTATAGCCAATAATTCTGCGTATCCAACCTATCATCATATTACTTTCTGCATGGTACCCCTGCTCCTTCAGATCACTGACAGTTCAACAGTAGACTTTGCTTTTGCACAAGCTCTCAATTACCAACACACTGATTACAACCGCATTCTGTTGATGCATGTCGACACTAAATTGGGTTATACAGTTGTCTCCGGAACAATATAAGGAACCCGTTTCGACGTATTTGAATCCGTGGGGCACAGTATCGGTATAGATCAGATGCTAGCGTTTAACGAATACGATCCTCCACTCGACTATTCTTTAGACTACACAGATCATGGATGAGGGGTCTCCTTCTCAAAGACAAAGAGCCGGAGTGGAGCTGACATTAACTGTCTTTCACGTCGATACCCACACACAAAAGGACCTTCCCTTTCAATCGACCGAATCCCATTAGCTCGACGATATCCGGTTCCCGCTTGGCACTTATCCCTTCATCTCTATTCTCCCTCTCAAGCCGACTCAAAGACTAAATACGTACGAGTAGTACGAATTTGGATGGCCTCGAGACGTGGCGGCACAGTAATTGTCTATTTTTGTCAAATCGGATGCGCCATGTCTTTACAAGTGTTACGGCATCGATGTCTAAAAAGACTGAATAGTAGCAATTCGTTCGATCCATGGTTCTGCTGAAACGGGAAGCCAACAACATCTGCCTTGACATGGCCGGGATTTAGGCGAAACTCTTCCGTCTAAGTGCGTCTTTCGATCCAATGATAGCGCGGAGACAATGAAGTATCAAACTGAACTTCCAAACTCAAATCCTCTAGCTAAGGAGATGCAATCACAGACCGTATCTGTACTAAAGGAGGCAAGGATAACCACGCGGAATGGACATAGTATAGCCAGTGAATCCTTGATGCACGAAGACACGAAGATGGGACTGTGATCGGAGATTCACCGAAACGACTAGCTAAATCAGTCGTGACCTCGATTAAGCATCAATGCTCCACATGTGGCGTGGCAGGATTGGCTACGGAGTCGTCGTGCTCATGAGCCTGCAGCTCAATTCGAAATGTGAAGATATCTGGGGGCAGACGCGAGTGGATTTCCAAGTATTTTCGTACAGGGGTTCGCAGATCGTTGGTTTTCGGAATTCTCTTGCTTATTGTCCAATGGGAAAGCAGGCGCCTGTAAGTCCCGTAGTACGGAGTCAGCCCGAATGATAAGAATCTTCCCTGACGAATTGGTACGAGGTGGTGACATCGACTAATTTATTCATGCCGAAAGAATGAGTGGGTACATCGTCCCATCCGAAGAATTACAAGCCAACCTTCGAATCAATATGGGAAGTGCTCACAGCAATATTTCCTTCTTTTGGCACGTTGTGCCGGGCAATAACGCCACCAATCTTCTCGGTCTGCCAAAAGGACATTCTTGAATCGGATATCGCGGTTGTTCATGCAACACGCATTAAGGCGCGGTTTACATGACGTGTGAATCGATTCTTCATGATAGTCGGCAAGTGACACGCATTTGTGGTTAGGCTATGTTACACTGCATATCTCCGGAGAAAGAAGTCCTGTCCTATGGGACGATCCATTCAGTTGGGTAGCAAGGATGGTGCTGGAGAATGCAGTCGAATAGGTGTTTAGATTGCGTAAAAACTGCGATTAATAGCAATGGTTAGGACGCTATGGTCAAGTCTGAATAATGTGCTGTAGCTGCCTATTGGAAGTTTAGTCTAGTCTATAGGTCTATGATACGAGATCATGCATAGATCTATTACGGATCATGGAGGCTGAAGATTATCTAGAGCGTGCTATCGTTTACCGAATTTCGAGCTCAAGGGTCTGTTAATACAGATCTGCCAGGGTTTTGACGTTTGCCTCGCGCCTTTTCGGCTTACTCGCCGGGAGCCCTTGGGCTTTTAGGGCAAATATCCTACCCCCCCGCCCCCCCCTCCTTAGTCTAGGTTTGCGGGGACTCTTAGTGGCCTCTAAGTCCCGGAACAATCCTTATCTTCGTCATCATCCTCGTAGAACTGTAAAGCCTTCGCCCCATTGATCTCTAACTCGGCCACCTTTACACTGATTATCTTGCTATTGTATGTTGAGGTATATGTTAAATATGCAATTCGCTTCTATTGGCCCGTTATCGACTGTATGACGGCCAAAAGTTGAATGATATAACCTGACTATAACGAACAGAAGTCCACCTAGGCAATGCATACACATGTGGACATGAGGCTAGGAAATAATGATATGGATATGAGGAGTGTTCCAGATATTACTGATCAGATAATTCATAATACCAGAGGCTTCTCCATTCCCATATGGATGGAACCTTCTACTTGTTAAATTTAGACTGTCGAAGGTCTTCTGCTTCCAAGGTTGTCAACCTTGTTATTGTTTGGCTGCTTAGCCCTAATAGACCCCCATCCCATACCAGGCAGACAAGCAGGCAGACAAGTTGGCAGATTGCTCTTTTTACATCGTTATCAATGCACCAAAGTCCAAAGTTGTACGATACAGCTTGGCTATAACGAATGAAAAGTGCCCTCTTCATATCAATCAAGCAAGTGTCCTTTGAAATACGGAGTGCTCCGAATTATTACTGATTGGCTGGTTTTAATATTTGATTGTTCTCCTTTCCTATGTGGATTGAATTCTAGAACCATATCCAGGCTTCGGAAGGCCTTCCGTTGTAGGTATGGCCAGGAGCAGCAATCTAGCGTACAGCGGCATGATCCTCCTAAAACAAAGGATAAATGTGTAGAAAAACACAATAAGTTGTACTAGACTATCCCGCTGGATACAACACAAAGTCATAATAATGAACCCAATCCCAATTCCGATCGCTATCAGTCTCAATCCCAGCGCGAGCCCCAGTCTTATCCTCACTCTCACTTTCACTGTCACTGTCATTGTCACTCTCATCCTCATTCCCAGTTCCTCTTTCAGTTTCACCCTCATTCTCACTCTCCCTCTCACGATCACTGTCACTGTCGCTGTCCCTATCACTACTACTGTCACTCCCACTCTCACTCTTACTCTCACTATTACTCTCACTATCACTTTCACCTTCAGTCTCAGTATCAGTCTTATCCTCATCTTCATTCTTTCTCCCACCCGCAGTCTCACCATCAGTCACACTCTCACGCAATCTTTCCATCAATCGTCCTTTTTGCATCAATTCTGCTTTATGGGGCTTCTCTTTCACCATCAGCTGCAGCAAAAAGTAGTTGACATCCATCTCCTGCGCTTCACTTTCCGATAGTCGAAAGGATCGAAGAATTGATGCTTGTGTTTCAACTTCAATTGCTTGCGAGCAATTTCCTCAAATCCGGCAGCGGCCTTGGAGTAGAATTCGAGTCTTTCAGGGTATGGCATGTAGTTTGGTGCCGATTTGAAGTTGCGTTGCTCTACGAGTCAAGTTTTGAAGCAAGAAGGGCTCGGTGGTATGAACAAGGAACCCTTCTCACTGAAGAATTGCTCGACTTTATATAAGAAGCATGACATTGTGGCCTAGCCAGCTGCCTGTTTGTCTGCCTGCTTGTTTGGTATGGAAGTCTCTTAGGGCCGAGCGGCTAAACCCTAACAGCATTTGCCTACAACGAACAGAAGGCCTTCCAAATTTTGAATCTGACATTCTGAAAATCTAATGCAGTAATCTGTCTATCAAAACTAACTCGGAGCACTCTCCATATTCATATGAATATTCCTGAGCGGGCACAATATTCAGCAGAAGCTGGCTGTAACGAACTGAAGACCTGCCAACCCCTGAATCTGATATCTACCTGGGTAGAGATTTCAATTCATACGAGAAGGAAGAGCATTCTGATGATACAGCCTGTCTAATCAATAACTTCCGGAGCACTCTCCTTATTCATATGAAAAATTATCGATCTCATTTCGATATAGTGATAAGGAGGCTTTCTAAGGTTCTATTCGTTATATCCAGATTCTACATACAACATTAGACTTTCATACTCGATGACGACGTAATACCCCCACAAGTGTCAATGAACAATAAACATAGAATAAATAATAATATGCATAGTAAACTGGGATAACTGTGGTATATATAAGAATCGAGATATGTTATATCCGGCATGACTTCGGAGAGAAACTTGGTACTTGCAAATCCGAGACGTGTACGTACCGGTGCTATGACCCCGCATACTATCAGTGAAACTCTCTATTTAAATGAGGGGAGTACTTCCTTTCAACTCTCTTTGTCCCGGAGACTCTCAATCAACATTAACCTGAACCTTCATATCAATCGCAGGCACAATGGCAGGCCTAATTGAACCTGTCCATTTCTTCGACATCAAAAGCACTCTCGAAGGTATGAACTCCACCAAAACCATACTAATCTCCTCTAGTAGATACTTACCAACATCCAGGCCCCCGACAATCCTGGTCCCCCAACACCCTCAAAACACGCGCTGTCCTCAACATAAAAGGCATCCCCTATACTCAATCATGGATCTCCTACCCCGACATCGCGCCTTTGAGTGAAGGCCTAGGAATACCCGCCGAACCCGATGACTCAAGCTCCCCAGCAATCCTCTACACTCTCCCCGCAATCATCCACAAAGCATCCATCACATCAAACCCAAACGGCGCTCTACATGACTCCCTACCCATTGCTCTTCATCTCGACAAGACATTTCCCTCCCCGCAATATCCATCAGTCTTTCCCCATGGCCAAACCAGCATTGCGCTCGCACTCGCCATAGAGAACTTATTCCACAACGTGGTCAGCAAATGCGCAACCCTCCTCTTCCCCGGTGTGGTAGATATACTCGACGACCGCGGCGCATCGTACTTTGAGAGAACCCGCGTCCCACGCTTCCAACGCCGTCATCCAGCCCTCAAACTCACAAAAGTGGCAGACCTCAAACCCAAAACTCAAACCGAAGTCGACAAGATCGTCGAAGATACGAAGAAGGCGCTCTTGCTCTTTGATGAGTTGCTAGCTGGTGGTGGGGAGAATAAGGGCCCCTTTCTGGAAGGCGAAAAGCCTGGCTATGCGGATGTGATGCTCGCGGCGCATATGGCTTGGATTGAGAGACCGTTGCCTGAGTTTTTTGCGAGGATCTTGGAGGCTGGGGATGGGTCAATTAAGAGGCATTGGGAGGCCTCGCAGGGGTTTTTGAATGGGCAGGGCGAGACTAAGGAGTGGGCGGTTGCAAATATATAGACGCTATAGATCATGTACAAATCCAGTTCTGAATGAAGACTGCATTTGAAACAAGAAATTTCTAGTAATATATGATGCGATAATGTACAAAGGGTCGATACCCCAACCAGCCAACATATGATAACAGACCCAATATCTTACAATCCACGCAAAAAGTTGGACTCGCGAATTCCTTTCCTTCTGGCTTCCCGCGCACTCTTTGTAATCTCTTCTGTCTTCTCGAGACCAACAGCCGCTTCAGCAATGATGTCTCGGGGTCCGTCCTGCTCCGTGTTGTATTCGGCAGGAATGATATCTGTGGCCTGTTCGTGCAGAGGGATCTTACGAGGTTGAGTAGCTGCCAATGCGGCCATTTTCTTGTCGTAACGCTTTCGTTGTTTTTTGTTCAATGCTTTATGCAGATTAGTCAAAAGCCCTATAGACATCGGGTATGAATGAAGGGAGAAACGTGGAACGTACAAGCAACGTCAACACCACCAGCATCGCTGCTCTTCTTGGCACTATCATCAAGCAAAGTCCACAACCAATCCGGATATTCATGGTCCTCCAGCGCGACAACTTCCGGCTTTCCCTTCGTATAGTTGAGACCCGTCAAGGGCGTACCAGCAACGCAACTGCTAGGTTCGTGCGTAGGAGCTGCTACCGCATCCGCAGCCGCAGTCCTAGCGGCATCTTTCCCAGGATTCACCCATTTAGGTGGTTGCGGAACGCCGTCGGTAGGTGTACTCAGTGGCTGAGAGACGCCCGGTGTCGCGGAGGATATGGCGGATGGGATGCTGATTGATCCGCCGCCGGGTTGTCGGGGTGCGGGTGGAGGAGGCATGGCGGGAGTTTTGGGGGTATCAGTGCTCGCGAATCGAGCTTGGGGTTTGTGGATTGCGAGAGAGATGCATGATGAAGGTGTGCGAATTACGTGTTGTTGAAGAGGGATTCGGGAGAGAAGAGAGGTTCGACAGCGTTGGCAAATCATTTTGCTCTGAGATACTCAGGTAGTACTGAGAGTAACAAGAAAAAACAAATTGAATAGTCACAGCTTATTCAGGTATCGTGACAGAACGCTGGTGAGCAATGGCAATGTTGATTTTACCATACTGGTCTACAAAAAAGTTGCGGAGTCGATTTCGCGGATAATTGAAAATAGATCACGTGATGCGCATACAAGCATGACTAAGCAGTGTATCCTAAAGAAGAACAAAACAAGTCTGTGAGAGTTACTGAACAAGACTCTTCACAATATCGACAGAATCAATCTCCTCGTTCCCAATCGCCTTCCTAAACGACTCTATCGTAACGTCCCACAACTTCTTCCTTTCGCCCTCCTCCTTCGCCAATGCCGTATACTCTTCCCTCGCACACCCCTTATACACCTTTGCAATCAACGAAAAACTCGGGACCCAAAACTCTCCATTCGCGTCGTGCTCCTTGACATATCGACTCCCAGCGAGATAGACCTGCGTCTTCGCCGAATCCGCCGTCGAATTACCAATCGTGACCTGTAACGCGCCGCGCACAACCTTTTCGAGTGTTTGATTGACCCCCTTTTGATGTCCTTGGCCCAGAGTTGTGCCAATGGCGTTTCCGGGGTGGCAGTTGTTGACGAAAATATTCGTAAGGCCGAGTTTGTTGCGCAGCCGATGGGAGAATTCGAGAACGCCGTATACGGCAGCGAGTTTGGAGTCACCGTACCGCTTGAATGCGGTCGATACGTCTTTGAGTGTTTGTCCGTCGTTGGGGATGGTTGTTGTGAGTTTCTCGTAGTCTAATTTACTGGCTAGTTTGTAGGCGTTGGAGTTTGTGTAGACGATGCGGCTGTCTTGGGTTGTTTCTGAGGTTTGTTTGATCAGGTCTATAACGTTGGTCAATTTCCTGCCTTTCCCTCTAAGGCCATCAATGCTGGAGAAATTACCCACCTAACAGTCCAGCCGTAAACGCGAAATGAGCCAAATGATTCACGGTGAACATCGTATCAAACCCATCCGGCGACAATTCCTGCATCGTCGTCATTGAGACACCTGCATTGCAAACCAAAATATCCAACCGCTTCTCAATCCGCGCAAATTCCCGTGCTGATTTCCATGCTATTTCCATTGATCCAAGATCGAGATTGTGATATTTGATTCTTGACTCTGCATCGGAATCATTATTATTTGCGCTTCTTTCTTTCACTCGTTTGCGCACATCCTCTATACCGGTGTGTGTCCCCTCGCTGTCGCGCGCGGCTATGTAGACGGTGGCACCTTTAAGAGCCAGATAGACGCTTGTCTCTAGACCGATACCTTTTGCACCTCTTGGTATCAAACCCTAATGTTAGTCCTTCGTGTCATCTTGTCACTAACGAGATCTGTGATCATACCCAGTAACAATGGCGACTCGCCCCGTCAAGTCCTCGATGGAGCTTAGGAAATCTTCTTCTTTCATGATCTGTAATGATAGATATTTTTCCACCTGCTAAATAGTGCGATATAGTATGTCCAGATTCTTCAGTGTCTTTTTTTTTCCCCCTTGAGCAAGCGAAGTTGATAGTATGTTTATCTCAAGTATTGTTATTGTATGGAGAAATGATGAAGGTAGATAAGCTATGAATGACGTCGAATCTTGGAAGGGTCCAAGTTATCGATTCGGATTGCCTGCCGAGCTGCTTCTTCAAGGCCACCAGATCTATACTCCTTTGGTCTACATCAATCAACGCACTTCCAACTTTTTTTGAAGTGCTAGTGATTGATTTACTGTTTGAGGTCTTTTCATTGTGTTACAAGTCCGTCTCATCTGTCATGAACTGCGGGCGTACTAAGACTACTAGATGATTGCCTAATTCGGATAATGTCTATTGCTCGATAGATCGATCAAACGTATAGAGCGCTTTAAAACAGTCTAAAATCAATACTTATAATAGCGTCGCAGTGATATATCTTTAACAAGTATACATATACATTTCCAATCCGCGGTGATGATTCTCTACCGGCTCCTCAAAACAACCATAGATAAGAAGTATTTTCTCTCGTCTTAATTCAAAGCAGTCTTCTTCTCTCTCGTCTCTTCACTAGAATCCTCCTGCTCAAGCGGTGCTTGCCCAATAGCAACTCCCTGAGTCAACTCATCGATATCAATCCGTGGTCCGTGGAAATTCTTCCTTCCGTCGACTATCCATTGGCACAGGGAGATGATTAGTACGATGCCGAAGGCAACGACGCAGTAGTCTGTTACACACGAATTAATGATAGGGAAAAGAGTTAAAAGGGGGAGGACGTACTCATGTTGCTAGGTGTGACTGGAAGGTCGGGTGGGAAGAGGAAGAGGACTGTTGTGAGGATGATGTAGATGAGTGATATCTGCTAGAGTTAGCACAGTTCCTTCAGAGCCACAGCAAATATGTAGAGGAGGATCGTACAATGTTGGCAGCCCATGCAAGAGGCTCGGGCATCCTCCATGGACTATCTTTGATCATCCTCCGACCACGCATAACATTGATCATGATGGGCATGCCGTATGAAACATCAAGAGCAACGACGGACGCAGATATGATCGCATTGAACGCACTGCCCAATCATCAGTACAATTTTTTATCGCTGCAAAAAAAAGCGGAGAATTACCTAGAAGATCCGAGGAAAATCAAACCAAAGATAATAACCAGAGCTGTGGTCAAATACAATGCATTCAGCGGCACATTCAACCTCTTATGGACACGCGCAAAGAAGCGGGATGCCGGCAACCCGCCGTCACGCGCGAAGGCGTATACCATGCGACTGGATGTAGTCATAATGGTGATGGCTGCGAAGAGGAGGCAGACCAGTGGGATCCTATATACGTACGTATAAATTAGTCACCATCCCTTTCACTAGGTTTCCAGGAAAGCTTACACCAAAAGACAGATGGCACCGGCATGGTTTTTGGTGGCATTATCGAGGATTTGGAGTAAAGGACCGGCTGAGGAGGAGATTATATCGTCGATGTTGCCAGGGACGAAGAGAAGGACGATGAGGAAGATTGCGCCGGTGAATGTGCCGATGCAGACGCAGTAGATCATGATCTTGGGGCCTTCGATGGCGGCGTTGGGGATTTCTATAGAGTCAGCCTTTGTATTGAGCATATAGATTGGTATATTACCTTCGATCATGTGAGCAACTGCGTCCTGTATTTCGTTAGATGAAGTCAAGTCGGGGTATTCTGATGGTCTTACATATCCGGTAACACCGAGTCCACCTTGCAGCAACTATATTTCATTAGTATTGTGTTGATATCAGACCTTGGAAGTTAGAGTAGTAAACATACTCCGAGTAGCCATGCAATACCATCCGGCCAGCCAGTCTCATTTAAAAACTCACGAAATACGAAGCTGCAGTATCAACATTAGTCATTTTGCACCCAATTTCGATTTTGTAATAAAACTCACTCTCCAGAGTTATAGTTCGGCGACGAACAAGCCAACACGGTGATCGAGACGATAACGAAGCCTACGATAGACCAAATAACTGCATCCCATGTCCTGTCAGCACTGAACAGTCATGTCTCCCAAGAAAGTACATACACGCAGCGCGCGTCACCAAAGGAAGAGCCGAGTTCATGAACGCATTGATAAGAAATGCGGCAATGTTGTAGCCGATATAAATGAGGAATTGATGCCATCGTTCAGAGACATAGTCCTATCCATGTATGTGTTAGATCCTCACCTACTCACCAAAATCCTCCAGTGTTCAAGGCTGCGAGTACTCACCGGATTCATCAAAGAGATAACTCCAAGAATGAGTTGACTCGCCAACAGACCAGCCGTAGCGACGAGCGCAACCTGCTCTTATTAGCCAACCATCTCCGCAAAGCCTGTAACTTGATGCATACCCAACCGGCCACGTTGATCCAGCCCGTAATCCAAGACAGGACGGGGACCCAGTTCGGCCATGAAACTTATAAAATCAACAATGGTCCGGTTTGACGTGATTGTAAATTACTTACTGACTGTACTAATGTCAGCTTGATCGATACGAAACTTCCCGTCCTGGAAAGAAGGAAAAAGAACCTACCAGCAACCCAATGATATTGACCTCCAGCACTGAACACACACGAGATGCTTAGTTTAATCATTCCTGATTAACCAAATGTCTCATAACTCACGTAGGATACATAGACAAAAACTCGGCGAGCGACGCAGCAATACAAAGGTTGCAGATACCGGCCGTAATCAGACCTATTCATAGAATTTAACAAATATCCTGATATCGCCCATCGTTCAGAAAAAGGATCAACTAGCTTACCCCAGACAACACTCGTACTGCCCCCGGACGGCAGACTTAGCGACATACTAGCCGACAACGCGGTCCATGACTATGACGCCATTGATCAGCTCTCCCATTCCAGCCTCAAACACAGAAGAAAGACATACATTCAAAATCGCAAAAGCGAGACCCAACATCGACCTACACGAATTCATGAGCATCAATCCCGAATAGCAGTCGCATTCGCAATTCGAGTAGCTCACAGCATAGAGTAGTTCCGCTGCAACTCGGCCTTGTGGCCCATGGCCGCCAATTGCGCATCGTCGTCTGTATGGTGGCGGTTCGGCATGGTGGCGATATCCTCCCTAGCGATGAATAACTAGACAAAGATGAATTGAGAGAAGGAAGAAGGAACCATATGTAGTTAAGAGGAAAGAAAAATGTCAAGACAAAGTAAGATCCAGCGACTAAACTATCCCTGCACAGCTAGCTACACGGTACGTATGTATGTAACAATACATGGACTAGCACTAGAACAAAATCCCGGTGTCCGTTCTCCGTCTCCGCATTACTTCCATTGTCATACCTCATACCATACGTAAGTCCGTGATCCTTCCAAATCTCTCGCAAGCCCAACCACAGAACTGAGGACAAGAACCAAAGTCACCTGCCACACTCCCGTATGACGCTCTTTGACTCTTATCAGCAATCAACCCCCTTTTGCCCATATCTACGGAGTCTATGGAGTCTATGGAGTAAAGTGGTTCCTTGGCCGGCCTGGTCCACATTGATTGTCTACCATAGTACGAGTGGAGGTTGAGGTTTGTCATATTGTAGTGTAATCGGTAATGGATTGATGTACTCCGCAATGCGTTATAGTACGTACTTTGAGCTACTACGGAGTAAATAGCTATGATTTGCGTCGTTATTGTTGCTTCTCCGGGGCTTTAAGATTCGGGCTGCGACAAGTCGAAATACTCTTCCTTTCGCATTTACACTCCAATTCACCCCCTATTCAACGTGGCGATGCCCAATCAACCATGGAAGACACTCTGCAGTCGCACTCTCAGGCCTCAGGGCTTAAACTGAACTGTGGGGAAGAACCAACTTACGAAGATATCAACATCCTGTTTCGGCACCGGGCATCCCTGCTAATTCCATAAAAATGTCGCAGAGATCAGCCCGAGCCACGACAAGGGTCGCATTCGGCGACGAGTGCCAATCACGCCAGCCCAGCATCGCCGAGAGGGAAATATAAGCTTCCCCCAAATAGTCGATCGACCAATTAATAAATTATGCTTTGTGGGGGGCGTACCGGGAGCGCCTCCCTGGCTTTTTGGCCGGCCAATTACGGAGGAAACGTGTTCTGTGTAGGTCTCTCCATGTCGGCTTCTGGAAGGATGGAAGTAATAAAAGTATACGCTCGGCATTTGCATGAAAGTTTAAAGTGAACACCTTTCATAAGGCAGGGGATTGGAAGCTTAATGAACGACATTCATACTACGCGCATGGTGTTTGGGTATTTTGCCGGCTACTTCTCGGGGGGAGTCGGGGCGTGTCTGATAGCAAACGTGAGTTTCCGTATATATACATAATGCGAATTGTAGTTACATATGCAATGAATGGTAGGGTCAATCAACATGAGCCAGATGGTCCGTTTTCACAACGTAATCATCCGCATCTCCGTCTTCCATGCCATCGACATCGGCCTCTTCGCCAACATCATAATTTCGTGAGTGACTGCTCTCACTTCGTAGACTAGGCTGATACCCGTCAAATGAGGAATCAGAGTCTCCCCCGCCGTTGATAATCGGCTTACTCTTGCCCTTGCCGCTGCCGGATAGCACTATGCGACCGCTCTTGCCTTTGGTATTAATGCTGGATTGTCTTGAGCCCATGCCTTTGTGGATATGATTGTTGTCACCGTTCACGACAGGACCCCCGTTCGCGACAATCTCGCCGCCCAAGCTGAGGCCTTCAATCGCATCAGCGATGGTGCGTGGCTGAGATGATTCTGTTTCTTTGGTAGTGGATGATTCGAATGATTGACGGATGCGCTCGAAATGCTCGAGTTCCTTGGCACTGTTTACTGTTAGCTTGTTGAATAGAAATCATGGAGCAAATATAAAACTGACCTGACGCTAGCGACAAGCTCGTTCTGAGCATTTAAAAAGTCGTCTTCCGTCACCATGACATTGATATCCTCCGGCGTAGCAAGATGGTCAAAGTAGTATGCAGTACTGACTGGTCCACCAGGTAGCGCCTTGATCTTGTCATCGACAGCCGTGGCTTGTCGAGTGATGGCCTTTAGCATTGCATCAGAACAGAGAGCGTACAAGTCGGCACCAGTATATGTAAATGGCAACCGCTCCGCGACGCGCGCGAGCGACACATCCGGATGGAGAGTAAATTTTCGTGTCAAAGCCTCAAGAATCTTCGTCTGTTTATCGTGTGTATCGGAGATACCCAAGTAAATCATCTTGTCAAAACGACCTGGTCGTAGTAAGGCAGCGTCCAGTAGATCCGGCCGATTGGTAGCACCGATGACGAATACACCACCACCATTTTCGTCCCCGCCACTCATACCGTCTAGTTCTGCAAGCAGCTGACTGACAATTCGATCCATAACACCACCGCTGTCACCTTGGTTTCCTCTCTTAGGCGCTACTGAATCCAACTCGTCGAAGAAGACGACACATGGACGGGCATCCCGAGCTCGCTGGAATACTCTGCGGACATTAGCCTCAGACTCACCAATATACATATTCAACAATTCAGGTCCTTTGACAGAAAAGAAGTTCAATGAGAATTCAGTCGCAATAGCCTTGGCCAGAAGAGTTTTGCCGGTTCCAGGAGGTCCATAAAACAAGATACCGCTTCGTTTCTTCATGCCCTTGGCGAACAGTTCCGGCCGCTCCAGAGGAAGCTGTATAGTCTCCATGACAGCATCTTTGACATTGCTAAGACCGCCAACATCGTCCCAAGTGACGTTGGGAATTTTGGGCGCCCCGATTGAGTCGGCAAAATTCTTTCTGGCAGCATCAACTGCCAGATCAAAGTCGGATTTGGTAACGCATCGTGCTGCATCACCGCCAGCTAGCTGTACATCACGCAGCGTCACTGCTCCATTTGCTGCTCGAGTGAGCTTTTCAAGACGGTCAAGCTTTGCGAGAGAAGCGCGTTCGACGACGTCAACCAAGTCGCCCGCGACGAGCGCGGCCGTTTTCACGGCAACCGCTGCAAGATCCACATCTGGAGCAATCTTAACACTAAGATCGATAACTGCATTATGCAGGATACCCTCTCGCTCCTTTTCTTCAGGCGCAGTCATTTCCAGCTCGTGCGTAAAAAGACTCCGAATTCCCTCCGGTATCTTATCCACATCAGTCGTAGTTGCAATGACCACACGAGATTCTGAAACGATTTCCTTCATAGCAGTCACAATTCTGTCAGCCGTGAGCACGTCGATATGTTGTATGATTAAAGCTGTGGAATGGGGACCACAAGCAAACGCTCTGTCCGCCCGGGCTTTCATATATGCCTCGGTCTTGACATCACCGCCATTGGCACCGCCTTCTGTTAATATATCATACGCATCTAGAGTAAACGCGTGGAGACCAATTTCTGCGCATGCACGTGAGGCCAACGTTGTCTTTCCAATATGTCTTTGGGTCGACGTCAGAAGAATGACAACAGGAGGCATCCCTAGTTGTATAGCACGAGGACTCGTCGCAGCAGTAATCAACTCTCTGACCCTATTTTGAATTGGAGAAGTAAAAAATTTCGGTAGCTCGGTCACGATACCATGCGATTGGGGTACATCGCTGTGTGCTCTAGGAAGACGCTTGACTCCCAGCCAATATTCCCATCCACTTCTCAAAGTTCCTGGAATCCTGCTGATCAGACTGCCAGCCTGCGCCATTCGTGTGCTTGACGAATCTATCAGAGCTACGCCGCCCCATTGGTCCTCTCCATCTTGGTCTTCAGAAGGGGGTGCAATCACCTGGCCAACTTTGAACCAAGCCACACCAACTTTTCGATATGCACTTTCCTCAGGGGCAGTATCGGCGACGAAACCAAGCTTTGAAGTCAAATCATCTTCGGTTCCGCCTTCGGTCTTTGTCGCGGAGTAAACAACTCGACCCAACCCTTCGTCGACGCTTATTCCAACAAGGTCACCGCTTTTGACGAGTCGTTTCTTGGATTCAAAATAGCGCCGTAAGCCAGCAAATAAAGCTGGCTGGATCGATCGATCGGAGGATAATGGAGTAGAAATTTTCAAAAGAGTCACTTCCTTAGCGACTGGCGGAGCCTTGCTAGAAGTTGACTTGGATGGTTGGTGTACTCCGGCTCGAGTAGAGGTATGCGCGGGTGCGAATGGCAGAGGAGAAAGTTTCACGTATTTGGGATTGTCGAGATTGCTAAGAAGTATAGGAGGTACGAAGACAGCCGGGGTGAGGCGTTGCCCAGGTAGTTGAGAAACGCTCGATCGTCGGCCTGAGGCTCCACCCACTGCGTAACGCGGCTTTGGCGACGGTAAACCGGATATTCCGTACACGCGAACAGCTCGCCAGTTGCCGGAATCTTCGTCTCCAAGGCCTAAACTTCCAATAGCCAGAGACGCAAAGGGGTTCGAAAAGGGCTCTTCTGTTCCCTCGATACGGACCCAATCACCTGAGAAACAGCCAACTTTGACCAGTGTATTGATGTCAACGTAGATAAAAGCATCTGTATCATCCTCATCTTTGGGCTTTGGATGTAGCAAGTCCACTGGAACTCGATTCAGTAGACCTTCAGCCTTGAACGTCTTACCCCCTCTGCGCCCAGGACGGGCAGTACCTGAGGTGAAGGTGGAAATAACGGAGCCTGGTGTGTGGGTACCGTCCATGCGGCGGCCACCTGCGCGTGGAGTCATAGAAGACATAGCCGACATGACGCCTGAGGGTTGCTGCGGTAGTTGTGGAGCCGCTAAGGAAATCATGTCGTCGAGGGAATCGTCTGAAGAATCGTGGTCGCTGGTTGTAGATGCGTCGGTCTCGGAATCATCTGGCGGAGTCGTGCTTTCCATTTCCGTTTCCAAAGCGCGATCTTCAGCAGCTGAGAAGAATTGCTCATTTGCAGTATCATCCGCCTCTTCCTCCACAGCCCCTTTCAGCAAGTTCGCCCCTGACAGCGTGTATCCTTTATGAGGGCGGGTTCCATGAGGGCGAGACTGCACGAGTACGATTTTGGTAGAAGGAAGCAATAATCCCTGCGCAACAGGCTCGCAGAAGGTGATTTTCGCCGGCGGAGGAGGAACGTGAGTTATAGGATGCGAGGGCAATGGAAGCGGCAAAATGTCTCCAACGTGGACAACCTTTTGGTTGGACAGGGCCTCGCGTACCGCAGCAGTCAGTCGCTCTTCGGCTTCGGCGGCTGCTTTCTTTGTGTAGCGCTTGACCTCCATCGCTTTGCCTCTCGGCCACGATCCATTGATACCATGCGCCTGGCCATTGAAACCCCCGCCAAACTTGCTTTGCACATCATCTAGATTTCGCAACAGGTTTCGCTCTACTGTGACGTAGATGGTTTCAAGATAGAGCGGAGCGACGTCTAGGATTCGAATCTCCAGAGGCCGTAACGATTGTATATGGCGTGTAGGGTCAAGCTTGCCCAAGGTCTGAAGGAACGACTGTAGATAATTTGCCGAGGCCGGGAAGAGCACGGTGGAATGCGAAATCGGGGCGACTTGCGACTTTTCGGTCGGTTGTACTCGAGCAGGTATAATGGTCCATGGGACGTCGTCTATAGAATGATATTGCGGTGTATACGGAGATATCGCAATATACAGGGTTCCTTGGTTTGGGTCTTTATTCAGTCCGGCTTCTATAGCTAGATTTAGCGAATGTAATGTGAATGTAGCACCGCATATTCTTACCTGTCAGATTGACGTTGGGAAACAAGTCGGTGACGAGGTCGTCGGACAACACAGCAGTATCTCCACGCAGATGATTGTCCAGCAGCAGACGTCCTGTGATTGGAGACCGAGCTCTTACACGCTTCCTCATTCTGCGATGTTTGTGAGCAGGAGCCGCGGGAGCGGCCTCTGTTGCCATGGTGGAGCTGTCGTGAGCAGCAATCAAAGATGCTGACTAGTAATTGAGGTAGGGGTAATCAACGATACCATAATAAGAAAATACGCAATCACGCCCAACTCGAACGACCACTGGTATGGCACACAAAGGGAGTTGAGACTGTCGAGTGTCAAGTGAGCAGAAGGCGCATTGCTTCCAACGGGCAACGGCAACTCCGCAGTCGCACGGCAGGCAAGCGCGACCTAGCTCGCCCACGGGTTCGGATGTGCGACCGGGGACTAGCCGAGGTCCGTTTGCTTTGCACCGCTAGTACTACATAGGACTAGCTAATATACTCACACGTGACGAATTAGCTTGATTTGGAAAGGCGTGATTGGAGATCTGAAGCTTTCCCCATATTTTGCACACAGCGTATTCAATCATTCCACAGACAAGACTTTCAAGATGCTGACTGTGCGGATTCCAATGCTTGCTGCTTCGAAATACCTGCTCAGAGAATGGCTAAGTTTAAAAAGCCTTGATTGTCCCCAATTCTGTGGCCAGTCCACGGATTAACTTCTCATTCATATGACCAAATGCATCAGAATGGGCCATTCCAAGACTACTACCGCCCAAGATGCCAGAATCTCTACGACTACCGGCCCAGAAGTATTGGACTTGGAACAGAATCCAGGGGCAGTCGAGGCCACGGAGGAAGAACCGAGGGTTGAGGAACAGCAAACCCGTGAAGACCAACTAAAAGTTGATACCACTGAGCCAAAGACAAAAAAGTCACTATCCTTCAAACTTGCCTTCATAGGGCTCGCGACGAGCTTATTCGTCTTTCAAGTTGATGCAACCTGCCTGGGCATTGCCCTTCCGGTGAGTCACAACTCTAATCTGCTTCCCACCCATATCGTTTTAAGTACTAATGCATTGATAGACTATATCCGGTGACTTGCATGGCACGAGTCTAGAGTCCTTCTGGGCGAGTTTGGCCTACACTCTTTGCGGCTTGGTCATTCAACCAATATGGGCCAGTATCTCCAATACCTTTAGTCGAAAGCCCCCCCTCTACACCTCTATAGGGCTGTTCTTTATCGGTTCTATTGTGTTTGCGACTGCACAGAACATGAACACCATCATTGTCGGACGGGTCCTTCAGGGCCTCGGTGGAGGAGGAATTGACGTTCTGGCAGAGGTCATTCTCGCAGATATGACCACGCTGGAGGAACGATCGACATATCTCGGCTTGATGGCCATTCCGTCTGCTGTTGGAAATATTATGGGGCCCACTGTTGGCACTCTCTTTTCGAACTATGCTAGCTGGAGATGGGTTGGATGGATCAATCTTCCGTTTTTGGGAATCGGAACGCCATTACTGTTCTTCTTTCTCAAGCTTCGGCCTGTATCACTCGATGCTACGCTTGCTCCAAACTTGAAGCGCGTCGATTGGATTGGCATGTTGCTTGTCTTTATCGGAGTCACGGCTTTCGTTGTGCCACTCAGCTGGGCTGGCTCGCTATATCCATGGGCCACTTGGCAAACTCTGTTACCAATGCTATTAGGAGTTGCTGTCATCATCGTGTTCGTCTTCTACGAAGCTAAACCTGCAGAAC
This sequence comes from Talaromyces ruber, assembly GCA_022813215.1. NCBI lineage: Eukaryota > Fungi > Ascomycota > Eurotiomycetes > Eurotiales > Trichocomaceae > Talaromyces > Talaromyces ruber. The sequence goes on along the minus strand of JAKLMW010000026.1, from coordinate 157,122 downwards.
CAATTATCCCCCATCGGCTTTTCCACTCAAGGACAGGAAATGTGACTTTGTTGGGAGGTTTCATTCATGGCATAATCTTGGTCTCCCTACTGCAATACTTGCCCTTGTTCTATCAAGCCGTGGAGCTCGAGACTGCAATCTCATCGGCCGTCTCTCTTTTGCCTACCAGCATTATCAGCGTGGTATTTGCGGCTGTCGCAATGCTGATGGTGCCGCTGTTTGGAGGATACGTCTGGCTTTTACGACTTTCATGGATCATTCTGACGGTTGGCACGGGCATACTAGCATTATTGAAAGTGGGGTCCTCATCGTCTATGCAATACGGGCTTCCCATCCTCTGGGGACAAGGTGTTGCCTTACTACGTCTGAACCTCCTTCCTATGCAAGCGAGCGTGAAGAATGTGGACGACACAGGCCTGGCTATTGCACAATTTCTTTCTATTCGCATGTTTGGCGGTCTTGTCGGTCTTACTATCTCTTCGGCCATTTTCAATAGTGTCTTTTCAACATCTATCAAGGATACTGCAGTCGAACTGACAGGAGCTTTGGTGCCGTTGAACCATGTCTCTAACTCAGTGAACTTCATTGTTCAGTTGAGGTCACTAGATGTCTCTCAAACGACGCTGGATCAGGTGTTGAGAGTTTACCTGAAGTGTTTCCAGACAATCTTCTATACCATGACTGGTTTGAGTGGACTGGGCTTGGTGACTTCAATATTTTTAGATGAGATTGATCTGAAGAACAAGAAAGATTTGGGCAATCAACGCTTTCAAGATTAGCTCCAAATTTGTGTTTTCACATCTAGGAAAAACATTTGATTTACCAGCATTATACCATGGCTTAGGAAGCTACAAGTGTCCTCCCAGGTCACGTTCCTATCAGTATTCAAGCTACCATTGCCACGAGATGACCAGATGATTACTCCCAAATCCTGATAATGGGATTTTTTTCATCGGCAAGCGCGCATCTTGCCTCTCACTTACTGCTCAAGCTCCCTCCACGTGCATCCACTTCCTTCCTCAACCGTCCTCCTTCAGAGATTCTTAATACCTAGGCACGTTGCAGGTCTATCCCAAGGAGCTCTACCGTGCACTACCCAAACCAGCCAAAAAGGGTAATGAATCTACCTGACGATATCAACATCGAGTTAGTCACATTGCATCATAACCCTCAATAGATCCTAATAGAGAAATATTCCGTTCGTATAAGATTTCGACTTGAAAGGCGTTGGGCATCTATCTTAAGAGCTTCGTTCATTCCCAAGAGGCAGAAATAGTATCATACATCATCATGTTTCCGAATCTGCAGAATCGGTTTAAATAGTGACGCAATTTTCTGCTGTTCAAGAGTCTTTCGTCCAATTATCGGCAGATTCATCAATAACCTTAGAAAGTTGGGTATCCCAGAGATGGTCATCCAAGACAGTGACGTCTTGTCAAGAAGAAGAAGAGCCTACTCATCTGGGGCCGTGAATGGTGATTTGCTTCGATAGTAGAATAGCAAATTGGAGAGCGTGGAACTCATCAATCGCGTGTCAAAGTCGTGTGACTTTGTCTCTCTCCTTATCCTGTATTCTCAATATCAATATCGATCAATTGGCTATTGATACCTATGTATGCAATCGGTTAGTTGTATCCATCTAGCGGTCAAAAGTGGGAAGTAACGAATGAAAGCACTTTTACCCGTAGCCTTGGAACTATCAATCAAATGTCAGGTTACATCCATGTACTTGAGTTTTTCTATCCAGAATATCAATCCCTAACAACATTTCAATGCAAGCCTGATGATCCTCAAAAGTCTCCCTACCAACCTAGGTTAGAGCAAATCGGGTAAAATTCAAAATAGGAATACAATTTACCGAATTGACTTTATTGTCGGCGTATCCAGTGTCTTCGGATTACGCTGCGAGCTAGCTGCTGGGGATGAACCGGTCGATATCGAAACGTCAAATCAGGCCCAACCCGACGACGGTATGTCAAAATTGCCACAAGTTGGCAATCTCCTTGGCCGCATATCGCATGACTTGCTGAGTCTACTGACGACCCGAATCATTTCCCTTCTTTTCCTTTTGTGTCATCCAGAGCATTGGGCAGCAGCCCTGATCACAGATAAAATCCGCAAAATCAAAACAAAATCTTTTTGAACCCCTCTCCCCCCTCCGAATAATTCAATCATCATCTGACCCCCTTCAAAACGTCACGCTGCATCCAATTGGATTTCAATTTTTATTCTCGGTGGTGGTGTATGAGTATATACCCTACCCGAACCCATGCTCTCCGGCTGATTCCGGTTTCCAGGATACCTGCATACCTGGAAACACACACTGCATCGGTGCTAAGCACGCTGTCAGTCGAGAATGCAAGCAATAAGAATGGAATCAACCGTGCCACGTTGCTAATGCAATTTACACGAAATGTCTTTGTCTACTTCAATTCGCCGACAGATTGTCACTGATATACTTGATGTTGTACAGGATGTTTGCATTCTCGCTGATGTGACAATGTCATTATTTCTTCTTTGTCTTCTCTTATTCGTTGCTGGGAGGAATGGATCATGATTTTGGAGTTCGGTCTAGGTTTTTTTTTTTTTTTTTTTCCTTTTTGGTTATCAAATCTATGTTTTTGAAGTTCTTTCACATGCAAGGCATTTTACTTGAGAAAAGCGATCTCGGGCTTAACCTGGTTCGTTCTTGGGTCAGGCTGGATTCAAATGTGGAGATAACTTCACGAATTCCATTTGTAGGACTGTATATGTGTTGATCACTGAATCGAATACAGTTCTTATAGACGGCGACCTTGGAGGTTTATTGCGTGCCCAAATAATAGGAAGGATGGCTCAAGGGCAAAAAGTATATAAGGATACTTGAATCATGCGTAAAATCGATGTCGAAGGAGTTCTCAACTGGCAAATCGATAGAAACTCAGAAACTTATTTCAGAACCCATCACTATTCCAAGAGCAGAAGCTTGAACCCCTCTATCCTCGTAAGTTTAAGGCAGGCAGAGACACTTTCATATCATGAATGAAAATTGATAGCATCTCAAGGCCCCAATATCTCAACGAACCGGGATGTCAGGGACATGGTATTGCGTGAGTCGAATAACTCCTCCCTGCTAGATGAGAATCAATTAGTAGGAACGTACCTCACTAATATACGAAATCCCAATAACAATAGTGCAATTGTGGAAACGGCCCTTTAGTCATTGCGCATAGCCCGAGCTGCTTCCATTGTGGCCATGTATTCTGTAGGTGCTGTCAAACAAATTCGCCGGTTGTCATCCCCGGCCAGGACACCAGCTGCACCAACTGTGGCACAACTTGTTGTCCCCGGCCGTCGATTATTCGATCTGTGGAGCAGCATCTGCTTAGGTGTACTAAATGTGGTCACGAGTGCTCGCTAAAATGAGAACAATAGCTAGCGAGAACCTCAGAACTTGATGAAGTTAGAAGGAACAGACAAGAGGATCCATGTTGTTTATTTCGAGTTATGTCGTGGGTCTCCGTTCCGAGTATGAAACTACATTGAAATGCCATTGACTTTTACATACACCTTAATTACCTTGTAAACTCTTGTAAGATGCTGGAAGACGGAGTGATACGAGCCATATCACATAGCGCAAAAGAAGCCTAAAGTCTGGGTCATTGATTGACTTAGGGCTAGAATACGGAATCGAGATACTAACCACATTCGGTTGTCCGGAATCAAAATACTTTGAGTTCACTGTTGCCCATCATGCGACCAAGAGTGAATACGATTCGAATAAAACTGAATACAAAGAGAGTCATAAATCATCACTATTCCTATGACGAGTCGGTGTACAATCATTATTGTAGTGTGCCTTTGTGCCTGAGGTTCCTCTTTCTATATGTGCCTGAGGCTGAAAGTGGAGGTGGAGCAGAGCGCCTCTAGGCAAGGGTCAATGAACTGGCCCCACCCACCCATTTCAAGGTTGTTACACACACTCTTCAACTATTGAAATTCATCCATGTTTTCTGAATATTACGAGGCGAAATAGGGAAGACACTGACAAGTGTATCGATGGGTTGATTCAACTTTAATGAGAGCGTAGAACCGTGGAAGATATTGTCGCTGCCTGCGAAGCCAGTGGACACTGAACGATTTGGGATAGGCTTAGTGCGAGTTGGTTTACGAGGGGCTGAACGGTTGCTATTTTTGGTGTACGGTGCGATTGTCGCCGATTGACCGATGGAACATCTTACCCGCTACATATAAACTGATTCTGACCAGCATTCAATCGCTGAAAATTGTACAAAGAGAAGGCAATTGATCATTGCTTATCTCGAGCATCCATCCATCTTCATGGAATCGGAGTGTGACATGTTCAAAGTGCATGTCGGAAAGCACAGTGCCGGGGTCCGTAAGCGGCTGGTGGGGAGGCTGTGTTGCGAATCAATTGGGTTCCACCGCACGTGACTTTCCTCGAACTCTTTGTAGAAATAGAGCGACAGAGAAATCTAGATGTATGAACTTGTACCAGCTGATGTGCGGAACGAAACGTTACGCGCAATACCGGCCTCTGGTTTCTGCTTAGCAGCGCTGAAATGTAACTTGCTGATTGGCTGCAAATGTAACAAATTCTCTGGATGAGTCACAGCGGACAAAAGTGAGTCACGGGCTGCGACTAGGCCTGCGACTAGGCCCGATCGAGCAGGACGCTGGCCATACAGCCAATCGCAGCGCCGCAAGCAATTGAGCCTCATCTTTCCGAAGCCCGCCTATCACGTGTGTCTAGGCCCGGACAGGCCTAGCGCCAACTCGTATTGCGCCGTGGCAGTGAGACTCAGCGAGCGCAGTGGGCCCCCGCAGGCCAATCAGCGCAGACATCCCGATGGGTCGTCGTCACGTTGTGGCTAGGCAGCACTTTTACAGGCTCGATGACCTCGACTTGTCCCCGTTACACCCTCGCTGCCTCCCTCATCCACCCTCAACTCTTCTCTCATGAAGTCATTTTGATCATACTACCATTCTGTTAGTATTGTACGAATGCCTGGCATACCTTGACCGTGGTCCGCTGTTTCCTCGAAATGGGTTTTCCGATTAATTACCTACTGCAACTCCTACAATCGTTCCTTCCCGTCCATGGACTGGAGGGCAAGTGTTTCTTCCCTATTGTCCTCTTCAAAGTCTGCCAGAAGCAGCAACAGTCGCTGAAGCCTGCTCCTGCCGACGACAACAACAACAATAACAACAACAGCAACTCCTCGATGGACAATACCGGCAACTCCCACCCCACGTATGTTCTTCCTTGGCTTGAGGCTTTGAATTATCTCTAACCTTGCCGTAGCATGGAATCTCCCTCCACTCTTCTCCAGAACCTCAACCTCGACGGGGTCTCTGATAAGACTCTCCCTGCCATCATGCTCTCTCCTCTTGATTCCCGTCCTTTGGTATTCCCCACCATCGTCTATGAGACACGAAAGAACTCTGCCGTCATGAAGCACTCGCTGGTCGAGGTGGGCGGCGATGAAGCAGAAGACGACGTCCAACGCTCCATGGCGCGGAGGAAAAAGAACGAGCCGCCCATGGACATCAACAAAAAATGCAGCCACTGCGACAAAGTCTTCAAGCGTCCTTGCGACTTCACCAAGCACGAAAAGACTCACTCGCGTCCTTGGAAGTGTCCTATGCAAGACTGCAAGTACCACCACGTCGGCTGGCCCACCGAGAAAGAGCGTGATCGTCATGTCAACGATCGCCATTCGGACAACCCACCTGCCTACAACTGCATGTTTAATCCATGTACCTATACCTCGAAGCGCGAGAGCAACCTCAAGCAACACATGGAGAAGGCTCACGGCTGGAAGTACGTTCGATCCAAGAAGAACGGCAAGCGTGGCCAGACCCCGTCTGCGTCTGAGGGCTCTCCCAATCAGACCACTCCTCCTACTCCCTCCATGCCCTTGACTCCCGCCATGTCTACTCCGGTCTCTAGCCTTAGCACTGAGCTCCCGTCTCCGTCTAGTGGTCACATGCCTTCGCCTTACTCCCAGAACATGTCGGTCAACGAGCCTGTCATCTACAACGGCTCTTACATTGATGGCTACACCAACATGGCTAACGGCCAGCCGTTCAACTTCGCTGACCCGCCAATGATGTCTGGTGTTGACTATTCCGACTTTCAACTCTTCTCGTCTGATCTTGACAACATCGCACTGGATCCTGTTCCTCATTCGCAGACCGAAGACTTTACCCCATTCAATCAGGCTTTTGAGGCCGGCAACACTCATGAGCTAGTCTCGCAACCTCCAAGTGCCGACATGACCATGGATCAGTTGGGTCAAGACCACCTCAACCCCTACTGCTTCGACAGTGAATTCTACAACTACCAGTCGGGTGGGTTGAACGACTTCCAACAGACCAACGGGATGCCTGAGTTTCACCACAACGGAATGCCCGAGTTCTAAATATACCATACATCATCATTATACGGACGACATACCTGATCGCCCCCACCATAGAGACGTGCCACGACTATTCTTCTTCTATACTCCTATTGCTATTCTTAGCCTGTATTTCTTACCATTAGCGAGACCTTTTTTGTTTTCATCCATTTCATCTACACAGAAAGAAAGGATTTATTATCAGTTGCTTTGGCGTGGATTGGTATTTTTCTACAAGCTTTGTCTTGGTTTTCTTGGTATCGCTTACTTGTTAAGACACATTCTGCTCTTGCTGTCAGTATTACAATACGATGTATCGTGAATCAAGTTGATACAACTGTATGTCCCAGTGATGTCAGTAATGTTCCAGTAGTTGACTAGGTGCCTACCTAGGTAGACTAGGCACCAGCCTGAAGCTATATACACAAACGTAGATAAGTCAAAACTATATATACATGCTAAATTTCTCACTTCGCACCGCTCTTTCCAAGGCCGTCTGCAACCCCAACCGCGGCATCAGGATCAACCTCATTTTCTAGCCTCTGCGCTTCCATCAACCTCTCCGCCGACGCCTCGGTCAACAAATACTCCTTGTGTCCGCGTATAAACCAAAAGGCCACCGCAATAACAAGCATAACCCCAAAGACCGCAATAGCATAATTCATATCACTCGGCGCCGGATTTGGTGACCCCGGAAAAAAGAAAAACACGGTCGTAATGCAGCAGTATATCACACTGATCCAGTTCACGACGGGTCCTACACGACGACCAAGACGGAAGGTGCCTCCAGCAGGAAGTTTGTCGCGTCCTACGACTAGCAGCGCGAATATGGGGAGGCCGTAGCTAATGGTAAGCGCGATTGTGCTCACGCTCAGGATTGCGCTGAGAACGGTGTTTGCGAAGAGATAGAGGACTCCGACGAGACCGATCAACACGCCTTGTAACCATAATGCGCGTGCGGGCACTTTCCATGTGCGGTCGACGTGCGCGAAATACGAGCTGAAGGGGAGACCGGAGTCGCGCGCGAAACCCCATGTTAGGCGCGAGGCGGTGGTTGCGATACTGACGCCCTGACCCAGACCATTGAACTCGAAGAGAGCAATCAATGCGACGCCGCCGTGGAGGCCGATTGCGTCTTGCACAAGGTCCATGAAAGGTAGACCCGTGGCAGAATTGATGATTGCGTCGACGTCTTGAATACAGAAGAGACAGACCAACATGAATATAAACCCGGAAATAGCGCCGCACGCAACCGCGAGATAGATTGCGCGCGGCGCATTGCGGCGTGGAGCGGGGATCTCTTCGACCATGTGGATGACGCTGTCGAACGCCGTGAGGCCATAGGCTGCCTGCACAAGACCGATAAACCAGGTAACGCCATCACTCCAACCGCTCTGATTAATCCAGGTGCCAAACACAAAGCTCGCAGGTTGGAAACTGAGGCCTGGTTTTGTGCCCACGGCAATCAGGAGCGCAAGACTAAACACTACAAACAAACCGCAAAACCACACGCCGACGAAGTCGTTGAAGTACGGCAGGAACTTATCCTTTCGGCATGCCACCAGATTAATCACGGTGAAGAGCGTGGTGATACCGATATAGACCAAAAACTGAACCCACCCTTCACTAGCACCGGCCCAATCGTTGTTGAACATGACCTTCATACCTAACATGAAATTTGTCATGAACCCGATTTGAGACGCGGTTAGCGTCCACCATCCAAACATATTGATCCACGCGCACATGTACGACGCAAACCGGCCGAGCGGTTTATCTTCCCAGAGTCTGTGGACCCAGTACGCCTGCCCTAGTGCGGTGGGCATACTACTACACAGCTCTCCCAATGAAACGGCAACACACAGGTTGCATACTGTGACGAGACACAAGCCCCAGAGGATACTTATAGGCCCACCGTTTGTGAGTCCGCTGGCAAGGTCCTGTGCGAACGTGGACCATGTACCCAGCACGCAGAATGCGAGGGCGAGCATACTCCATATATCAAATTTGCGGGTTAGGGCCTGGTCATGGCCTAAGGCGGCGAGATCGCGGGCATCGAGAACGCTTTGGTCCACGGATGCGGACGGTTTGAGGGGTGGTTGGGTTTCCATGTCCATGTTGTTGTCGTTGTTAACGTCCATTGTCGTTGTCACTGTAGTAGTACAAAAGGAGGAGAATGCGAGTAGATGAAGATGGGGGGTTGCTCATTCTCTGGTGGAAATTGTAATAGTGTGTCTCGGTCTCCTTTTCCAAAGCGAAGGATAGATAGATGATGTCTGTCTGGTGAAGAGACGGATATAGATGGAATGGCAAAGTCTTAATATACTTATGACAACAATCTATATCCCTCATTAGTCCCAATACTCATAAACCTAGTCAAATAATGCGGAGAAGGTCTTATCACCTCCTATCCAGCTTAATGACATACTTCGCCGTAGTTACAGTGACTTAGTAGTAACCCAAGTGTAGATATTGACTAATCGCGTCCTATTTCGGAGGTTACCCCCAATCACAGCCAGTGTCATTTCCTTGACTCAAGCTCTCCGTCGATCCACTTCCCCAGCTGATGTCTGAAACGGACCCAATTTGTCTCGAATGCCGAACTGTCGAAATTAGATTGACTTGAGAAAGAAGCTTTCTTTTTTTTTTTCCCTCTTTCCCCGCAAAATAATTTTCGGTATAATGGATAAGTGGGGCGGCATATACATGCCGTTTTGGGGTTAGGGTGCGTGCTGCTTTTAGGGGGTGGCTCTGGACCCTAATCTCAGGCTTAGTGTACTATGTAGTAGAGATCGAGCTAACCCACTGACCGAGGATTGATTAATGGCCATTTTAATGCCTGTTTTGGGTACGGTGGGCTGATAAGAGATACGACAATAGAAGTACGCCCAGATGCGAATGAGGGCTTACGTTTGGATAAGAGCTTTAAGCCTATCGCTAGCCCTAATCAGGGAGGTTCAGGCGATATCCCAGTAGATTGTCTTCTGCAGATTGACCAAGTTACGGTGTACCTAGTATGTCTCTGTATTGCTTATGCATAGCTATGTAAGGAGAACGGAGTACGTAACTTGAAGTGAGTCTTTGATGCAGACCGGTCACATACTAGATGTGTGCTGACGAAACGACTATCTCTTGTGCTGAGCTTCAGTTTTTACCCATAAATAAATTACATTGTCTGTTATCCTCGACTTACAAAACATAACAAATAGTATTTTTGTCAAAGGGGAGATGGGAAAGACAGCATATCTATAGCAGATAACCCAGATAACCCGTTACACAAAGCCGAATACAGGTGATACCACACTCGAAACTGTATACTCCGCAGATCAATGATAAGAGGAATTCACATCCATAAAGGTAGTTTATATATATACTATTATCAAAGAGAAACGGTCGACGTCTTTGTGTGTCCAGAGAATGGAGATGGACCGGATAGCCTCACTTTTCGATCTGATCCCACTCCCCGCCGTGTCCGTATCCGGAAGGTACAAGCGTACTTTTCTCTGTCTTGCTTCATGCGAGATTGTGTATAAATGCATGCTTATCTCCCTCGAAAGAAAATAAGCATCATATACTTTGCTCCTCATCGCTATTGTACAGTGTACACGCTACCAAGCTCAACTTCAGGTTTATTGTTCAGTCATCCCTTTTGATGTCTAAGTATTCTTATTCCTACTACAACCGATACATACCTAGGTAAAAAAAAACTACCACCATGGCGCCTGATACATCTTCTATACCGGGTTATACCATTTTCCGTGAGGACGATTATGGATCCAGTTCTGCTGCTAGTCAGATCACTGGGAAACAACCGCATCCACTGGGTAGGCAATTCAACAACAAATTTCACCAAGAAGTATACGCTGACATGTGGTACAGATCAACTGAGCATCGAGGAAATCCCCCTCGCCGCAAGACTGATCCGCGAGTTTGCGTCCCCAAAACAAGTCAAATTCAACTGCATCACGCTCCGCGAACCGCTCAAGGCCGAGTATGCCGCATACCGCCAGGGCCTGGGCCCCCGACCTGACCGTCGCGTATTCGCGATTGTGCTCGAAGTCGGAACTGCCAACTGCGCCGAAGTGGTCGTAAATCTGAACAAGGCCACCGTCGAGAAATGGAAGGAAGTCAAGGAAGTTATGCCGACCCTCACCCTCGAGGATTTGGATATCATGGAACGCATCTGTCGTAAAGACCCGCGCGTCATCCAGGCTTGTAAAGAGATTGGGATTATGGATATGTCCAAAGTCTTTGTTGATGGATGGGCAATTGGTGTTGATGAGCGATGGGGCTTTGATCGCCGCCTGCAACAAGGTTTGGCGTACTATCGCGAATCCGCATTTGACAATCAGTACGCTCATCCGCTCGATTTCTCGATTGTGGCCGATACAGAAACAGAAGAGATTCTCAGCGTGGATGTTCGCACTGTTAATGGAGAGCGGACGCAGGTCAATCTCGAAGGATCGAATTATCTGCCCGAGTTCATCTCTGATGGGTACAAGCATGATCGTTTGAAACCGATCAACATCACGCAGCCGCAAGGTGTCTCCTTCCGCATGCGTGGGAATGAGTTGTCCTGGGCTGGGTACAAGATGCATATTGGTTTCAACTACCGTGAAGGTATCGTCATTTCGGACGTGCGTATCGACGATCCATACCAGGAGCGAGAGCGGACGCTCTTCAACAGGATTAGTGTTGTCGAGATGGTTGTTCCTTACGGCAGCCCCGACACCCCTCATCACAAGAAGCATGCTTTCGATGTTGGCGAGTATGGTTCGGGTCTAATGACGAACTCGCTGAAATTGGGTTGTGACTGCAAGGGCGCTATCCACTACCTCGATGCCATCGTGTCAACGGCCAAGGGAGAAGCAGCCATGATCAAGAACGCAATCTGTATTCACGAAGAGGACAACGGATTGCTTTTCAAGCATACCGATTATCGCGACGGAACCGTCATTTCAGCTCGTGATCGCAAATTGATCATTTCTCAGATTATCACCGCTGCAAACTACGAGTACGGATTCTACCATACCTTTACGCTTGATGGTACATACAAGCTCGAAGTTAAGCTTACCGGTCAACTGAACACATACCCCATGCATCCCACCGAACAAGCCGCTCCCTGGGGCACCGAAGTCCAGCCTCGCATCAACGCGCAAAACCATCAACACATCTTCTCGCTACGTATTGACCCCGAAATCGACGGCACCAACAACACCGTCATCCAATCCGATGCCCACCCCTCCGACGAGCCCGTCGGATCACCCAACAACTACTACGGCAACGCATTTTACGCCAAAAAGACACCCCTCCGCACCGCCCTCGAAGGCGCGGCAGACTACTGCCACGAGACAAGTCGATCATGGGACATCGTAAACCCCAACATCATCAACGAGATATGCCACAAACCTGTCGGCTACAAGATCCTCAACAACAACTGCCCGCTCCTCCTACCCAAGCCGGGCAGCGTCGTCTGGAAACGCGCCGGCTTCGCACGCAAAGCGCTCTGGGTCGTTCCATACAAGGACTACGAGCTCTTCCCCGCAGGCGACTACGTCTGCCAATCCGACGGGCGCGACAACCACCCACACAACCAAACCGTTGTCGACTGGGCAAACCGCAACGAATCAATCGAAAACACGGATATTGTCTGCTACCTCCAGTTTGGTCTCACCCATTTCCCGCGTCTTGAGGACTATCCGATCATGCCCGCTGAGCCGGTAAGCATCATGTTGAGAGCGTCGAATTTCTTTGAGAAGAATCCGGCACTCTGGGTGCCACCGTCGGCGATTTGTGTGGATACGGTTTCGCATGATGCTTTCCCTTCGGCGGGCAAGTGTTGTGCTGGCGGTAGTGGAAAGGAAGGGGAGCATCAGTCTAGATTGTAAATATCCATGGATATGTTACATGTGATGAAGTACATACATATATAGTTACATATATAGCATGAAAGGCGTTTCAATGTGAATGGTTGTTTGAACATATAGTTTTCATTGCATATGATAATATATGCCAATGTTGATTCAATATATTGACCATACGATGAATCCTTCGATTGACATTCTGTTGAATTGGGATTCAAGCCCAGCCAAGCCGAGCCATACCTAGGTATATGTATAGGCGAGAGGTAGATATACTGTATTTCTTGTACTACCTAGTAGCAGATGTTACAACATGAAGCACTCCAGCACTTGAGGGAGAGATCAAACGACATTTACTTTATTTACCAAAACAAACAAGGTTCATCATTCCCAGCCTCTCTGAGTAGAAGCATGCTTTTCTTTGTCAAACAATTAGATCTGTTTATTCAATCCCTAGGTATTGAAAGGCTTGTCCGTTTTTGGAGCCGATGTCGATCAATCTACGTCGCGGTATACTTGAATCATCCAGATCACTTTCTTTACGAGTACCATCTATTTTTCACTGGACAATGCACGATGATATGTATGTTTGGATGAGATGATCTATGAGGATTGATTCTTCATCGTGATTATTTCCACTAGAAAAAGTTCTTCGTTTATAGCTTATGATATTTAATGACAGCAAGAAAGCTTTGAGCTTTCCTCTGAATAGCGAGGAAGAATCAATCAGCGATGTTACTTAGCCTCTAAGGTAGAGTACGGTACCTCAGCTCGTTAACCAGATAGACCTAGGGCTTGTGCATGCATGTGACCCAATATATGATGAGCTGTATGGTGTTGAATACTCCACTTCCTAATCAAGCAGGTACAATCGCGGCTCAGATATTACCCCGACCAAGTTAAGCTGACTGTCAGCCTGCTTGTTAGTCAGGGCACGTTCGAATTGACTTTCTTCACGGACTTGGATGTTATACTATGTACTCTATTTTCGGCGAACTAATCCAATCGGGTTTGCGCCGTTGATAGATAGAGAGCGTGAAGCTCCGAGTCGCCGAATGCGAGTGTTGCAGCCTTGCAGGCGGTTCGTCGGCAGGGATGTACCGAGGAGCTTAGGTTCTAGCTTTTGAGGCCGTGTTTGGGAATATGTAGCTGGGAGTGATTCCGATCCAGTGTGCTCTTCAAATATACGTAGGTACTATAGTACAAGGTGTACACAAGACTGATCGTGTGGTCCCCGACTTTGAGGATGTGTAACCATAGCTATGCTCTCCAAGACGTGGCCCGAGGTGAGATAAGATGAGATTCGAAATATGGGGTACACGCTCAATGGTTCAGCATGGTCCTGACAATAACCACATTGAGACGGCCTTCTATATCAGTTACGTACAAATATTCAGCGCATCAAACGTCAGAACTGGATGCTTAAAACAGCGCGACGCTACCTGAAAACGACAGGTCCATGCGAGCGGGGGATCCACTGATCCTCCACTTATCGCGACTAACCCTAAGTGAGATACGTCTCATGCGGAGAACTACATGGTGCATCATTGCTTTTATCAGGCGGATTTATGATTTATTAGTCTGCTAGGTAGATAGCTGTTGGTGGGTAGCTACTACGATAAGACTCTTGACTAGTCAGCGTCCGGGGCTTATACATAATTGCTTTCATTCCTTCTCCATTCTCGAATACACTGTCGTCCAACATACCCTACTATCAAGAGAAAATGACAGATTTACAAGTCACGCTCACAGCCCCAAATGGGCGCACATATATCCAGCCTACGGGACTGTTCATCAACAACGAGTGGGTGCCGTCTTCTGATGGGAAGAAGATTGCCACGATCAACCCTACGCAAGTCCCCAACCCCTCCCTACAATACAACCTTCAAGGTCTGACGAGGCAACAGGAACGAAACAGAAATAGTCTCTGTCCACGCCGCCTCAACCGCCGACGTCGACAAAGCCGTCGCTGCAGCCCGCTCAGCCCTCAACGCCCCCTCATGGCGCGACCTGCCGGCCTCAGATCGCGGCAAACTTCTGTACAAACTCGCCGACATCGTCGACGAGCACCGTCTCGTCCTCGCCACAATCGAAACATGGGATAACGGCAAACCCTTCACCGTCGCTCGGGACGAGGATTTGACCGAAGTCATCGAGACGTTGCGCTACTATGCTGGTTGGGCCGATAAGACGTTTGGACAGGTTATCGATACGACCCCCGACAAATTTGCGTATACTCTCAGAGAGCCGGTTGGAGTTTGTGGACAGATCATTCCGTAGTTCTCCCCTTTTCCAATTCTCTGCGAGAAGAATACAGCTAACAAACAAAGATGGAACTACCCCCTCTCAATGGCAGCATGGAAACTCGGCCCAGCCCTGGCCTGCGGCAACACCGTCGTCCTCAAACCCGCCGAACAAACACCCTTATCAATCCTATACTTCGCGAACCTTACAAAACAAGCCGGCTTCCCAGCAGGCGTAATCAACATCCTCAACGGCCACGGCCGCATCACCGGCGCCGCTCTGGCCACGCACCCCAACGTCGACAAAATCGCTTTTACGGGCAGCACCGCCACAGCGCGCGAAATAATGAAAATGGCCTCTTCCACACTTAAAAATATCACCCTCGAAACAGGCGGGAAATCGCCGCTGATTGTCTTCAGCGATGCAGATTTGGATTTGGCGGTTGAATGGGCTCATATCGGGATTATGTCCAACCAGGGCCAGATCTGTACTGCCACTTCCAGGGTGTTAGTGCAGGATGATGTCTACGATGTATTTTTGGAAAAATTCAAGGCACACACGAAAAAAATAAGTAAAGTGGGCGATCCATTTGATGAAGCGACCTTCCAGGGTCCCCAGGTTACGAAGGCGCAGTATGATAGGATTATGTCCTATGTTGATATTGGCAAGGCCGAGGGTGCGAAACTCGTTCTTGGTGGGAAGCCCGTGGCGCCTGATGCGAAGGGATTCTTTATTGAGCCAACTGTTTTCACGGATGTCAAGAGTCAGATGCGGATTTATCAAGAAGAAGTGTTTGGTCCCTTTGTGTGTCTGGCGCGTTTCAAAACGGAGGAAGAGGCGTTGAAGATGGCGAATGAGACCACATATGGACTGGGAAGTGCGTTGTTCACGACGGATCTCGTCAAGGCTCACCGTGTGGCGCGCAGGATTGAGGCGGGTATGGTGTGGATCAACTCGAGTAATGATTCGGATTGGAGAATTCCGTTTGGTGGTGTCAAGGGCAGCGGAATAGGTAGAGAGCTTGGAGAGGAGGGATTAAAGGCGTATAGTCAGGTGAAGAGTGTGCATGTCAATATGAAGTCTAAGCTATAGTTTACCTGGGTACTACCAAGCAAAGCTGAGATTGTTGATTGGTTTATGCAGCTATATTCTATGTCCAACTCCGAATTATGATTAGCTCTAATTATGCTTAGGTATTATCTATCGGTTGTCAATCAGCGAGAACCTCCCTCAACATCATCCCAAACGACTCCTGCAGTTTGTAAACCTCCTTGACCTCCGGCTTGACCGGCTCGCCGGCTGATCGTCGCAGGTGATCTTGCTTTTTAGCACGCCGCCTACGCTCCGCCATGATAGGGTCAAGATCGTCATCCTCTGAGTTTTCATCATCTTCATCTGACTCTTCGTTGGTAATAGCAAGATCGTCCAGGTCATCCTCGTCAAGACCAAAATCGCTGGTGCGGAACGTCGCACTTCCAGGAAGTTCACCAGTGCCCTCTGCAGCCATTTTCTGTCGGGTCTTGTCGTGATGCCATTTCTTCCGGTCTTCTTGCCATTTGACTAGCCTGTCTATCTCTCGGATGCATTCGTCTTTGTCGATTTGTTTAGTGTCCACCGCTCCTTGGAACAATGCATTCATGTCCAGTTTGAATCCACTGCGTGGGCCTTTGCGAAGAAAATCTAGGATATTCTCTATCCAAGCCATGAGAGATCCAAAGAGACCATTGTCATGCAGATGGACTTCGTGCACAAATTTGTAGAAATTGTGTTCGTGTCGGGCACAAAGATCAATAAATGCTTGTACCGTCTGATTAGGGTCTGCCGAAACATCCTGTCGTTGAGCCTTTTCGATAACTCCAATGGCATCTTCCGCGAATTTGGCAAAATCCGTAATGCTGTTGTAGACGTTGGCAGACTTGTAGACGCGGACCAACGGTTCATAGAAAATTGTAAACAAGTCTCGGAACAGTTTCAAAGTTGTAGGCTAGCTAAATCAGCATTGATCAGTTGGCAGATAAGGACGGCATACCTCTTCTATCATGTTCAACATCATAGCCTTGTCGCGCTGTCGAGTATACAGTTTGAGCAATTGTTTCAGATACGCGAACCATTCAGCTCCATGCACCATGTCCTCATGAATCTGGGTAAGTCAGTCGATGTTGATCTGAAAGAGAAGGATACGTACATTCTCTACAGCTGAATTCCACGCTACATAAGCGTTGAAAATCTTTTCAATCTGAGAAGGCTTCATCTCTGGAGTCAACAGCTCAGACCTGAGAATCGCAACGACGATATCAATATCTTCATCTTGTGCTTCATCACGAATGACGGTCTTGAGAAATTCGTCCGAATTGACAAATGACTTCAACTTCTCACAAATCACCGGATCCTCAACTTTCGCAACCAATGCGTCGATTGGCTTTTGGAACTGCTTGATTCCGTCGTTTAGCGTCATCGAGAATATCCGCTGCAACAGTGATCGTGATCCAAACGGCTGAGCAAGGAACAAGTCTAGAACACCGGACATGACAGCGGCCGGATTGGCTATACGAATGACATTTTTCATCAGGGTATAAGGGATCAGTGAATGTATCCTCTTAGCTTGTGCAAACATTTCTGGCGAATTATCCTCTGCTAGAAAGATATGGTATATCGTAGCGGCAACCCTATTCAATTAGCAATGATCAATCAGTCAGTGTCGAGGCAGACATACTCAATTCGAAGCCATTCGGCAAACTTCTGGTATTCCGGACTAAGCTCCTGAATGGTATTCTTCTCTTTGATCTCGGCAAAGAGCTTTGTGAGGCCGTCTATCAAAATTAGCTTAGAAAAATACGAGAACTGGTATAGACTTACTTTGTTCAACAATGCTTCGCCGAAATTTCTCCATATATACATCCAACTCGGCGGCGCGTTGTCGAGCAATCTCGTAGAACTTCTTTTGTTCCTCGATGCGAGCAGCATCCGCGCTTTTCCTTCGTTTGATATCAAGCAACTCTTCTTCGTTTAGCGTTACAGGCCGTGTTGTCAAGAATTCTTCCATAGCTTTCGACTCGGCCACTCTCTTGTTTTGCAGGATAGTTCGTAGAAATGCCCTCAATGACACTCGCTGCTCTTCTCGGTAGAGAACAGCGCCTCGCGGAAGATCCCCTGATGCACGAGGGGATACCGATCGCGCAGACAAAGCGGATGATCGCGAGTTTGAACGATGATGCTCGGGAATATTTAATGTCAAGGTCGACTTTGACGCAGCACGGTCGTCATCGACCACGGCAGTACCGCCTACAGTTGATAAAGAGGATATTGAAGAAGCATCGTCATCGCCCGCGCCACCCCAGAATGAAGCATTGCTAGATTTCTTATTCTTCCTTGGCAAAGGTGGTAGCATTTTTCCGGGGAGCTCGGTTCGTAACCGTTTGTGCAGTTTGACAAAGTCACCATATCGTCTGCCAACGTAAATGTCCGGCTGACCTGCTTTCCTAACACGAAGAATAAATTCCTTCAAAAAAGTCAGAAGATTGAATATACAGATAAGAGTGACGAGCATACCGCGTGTTGATGATAGCGAACGGTGCGTTTCACAGATGTCGTCCTGACAGCTGCTACATTAACGTCCCAGTTATTGATATCCTGGCCATCCGGCATGTTCACTAGCAGGCCTTTTTCGTTGGCTCCTCGGTCTATAATCTCCATCTCCGCAAATCTGATACGTTCCTCGTAGCCCGAAGCGGTGGGAATACCCGACACCATGAAGAGTTCGACTAGCTTCTCGCTCTTCTTGGCCAGTTTCTTTCGTTTTGTTTCTTCCAGTCGATCTTCGGAGGAGGATATATTCTTGTTCGCAAATGACTCGAGAAACTACGAGCATTGTCAGCATGCCCTCTCTGCGGGGGATATCCGTGCGCACCACTTGTAGACGGTCCTGCCAGAACTCCTTTTCGCGGGCTTGGTCGAGAAATGGAAAATTTCGAACATGGTTGACGAAGATGAACCGTAAAATAGGTAGGTCTGAGTCCACAGGCGCAACTTCACCAAATTCTGACTTGAAAGGTGCACCGAAGCGCTGGAGGGCAGTGGGGTGGGCAAGCTGGACGATTTCACGTTGGACTTGGGCGCTTAGAAGTTCTCGCTTGAGATCTGATACAGTCAGCATTCGATCGAATAGTACAGTGATTTGACTACCGTACAATGCTCTTGTTTTCCAGTGAGAATATTATTTGGTGTAACGCCATTGCTTTGTTTTGTTGCAGGAGCAGCAATCGTAGCTGGAGCTGCCGGATTAGCAGCATCTAGCTGCGTGACCATCGTCTGAATTTGCAACCGGTTGCTTGATTGTGTGTTCGTTCAGCAGAAGTCAAATCCCAGTAATCAGATGATTTAAAAGCAGGCACAAAATTTTTTTCATACAGTAGTTCTTCTGATCCTTTTGTGATGGGACAGAGTAATTATTGTTGACGAACAATAATAGGATCGTACTATTGAGACGGGTGACGTCGGTGACCGCCAGCAGAAGAACCCCGTGCGCCTATTGCAATAAGCGGCAGTTTCGGCACGATCACTAGATCTGAGCTTATCGATCAATGAAGGACAAAGAAGATGGAGATCCTGGACGAAATGAAAGAATACTGGAAATATGATGAGATGATGCCAAGCCACGCTGTGGAGAGAACGAGCGTACGTCCGTATTCGTATGTATGTGATTGACAGCAAGAGCGATCGATGCTGTGGGCTGGTACTACTAGCTTACTCGGCATTGTAGGCAACTGCTAAACACGGTACACCAAGCCTTCTTTTTTTCTTTCTGTATTCTTTCTCTCACTATCTAACTACATAGTACAACATCGCCGCAAGAATCTTGCTAGATCGGGCTTAGCGGATACAGGTCTAAGCCTCTTGGCCTCAATTTCTCAACGTCCGAGCTGCTTTACGTGATGGCGAGAACACCGCCACAACTCCTTGGCTGTCACGAGACATTGGACTACTCACCATCGCCCGGCCGGTGCAATCCTTTGCTTCTAACGAACAGTGCAGCAAGAGTAGCCATTGCGCATAAAGATGCCGATAGAGCAAACGACATGCGTAAACCGTCATAATAAACCGAGCGAGCAGCCATCTGAATATCGGGTGGGAGGTCATAAATCGCAGACACCGAATGTCTGATCTCATCAATCACCTAGCACGAATTTGATCAGCTTTTGCCAGACAAGAAACTACACGGCTCTGAAGATGAAGGGTTTTACTTTCCATTGATCTGGTATTCCACTCAGAGCCTTTGAAAGGCCCGAGTTTAGTTGGTTTTGCACGACGGCAGATGTGATGGCAACGCCCCAGACGTTACCCAAGGAGCGGATGAGGTAGACGGTTGACGATGACACCGCATGGTCTGCTAATTAGCCAGGTTCAGAAAATTATCCCGCAAGAACCTACCGGTATGGTCAAAAGCAGCAAGAAAGCTAAACAATATACCGGGATACACCATTCCTTGTCCTAGATTGGCAGGGAAGACGTAGACGAAGTACTTCCAATTCGCATCGTTGAAGCGGAGCAGAGCGACAAGAAGATTTCCGATAAACATCAACAGAGCTCCCAATTGCACAAGTTGGGACAGTCTGCCCCAGCGCGACATGATGATGCCGGCAATGAGGCCACCGACTGGAGTTCCCAACGAAGGAATGACCAATCTCGCACCAGCTGTGCTGGCTGAATCAAGAAGGACGACCTGGAAGAATAGTGGGAGATTGAACAGGAACTGCAGTGCCGTGATCATGTCAGTTATATTCGTCTCGAAGAGTAGGTATACTTACAGCATATGCTCCCATACCTACACAAAGATTGGCGATTTGAGTACAAATCGGCACTGCGCCTTGTAGCAGGCGAAGCGGAATGATTGGAGCAGCCGATGTCTTGGCTTCTGTCCAGAGAAATAGTGCAAGCAATATGACACTACCAACCAGGGCCAAGATAATCCATGGATTGTTCCAGGGTAACTCGTTGCCTCCAAGACTAAGGCCCACAAGCTGAACTGACAGACCTAACACGAGAAGCACTGTTCCTAGGATATCTACCTGCTGCCATATGCCTCGCCATCCAGGAGTCGAATTGTTGAGACCATTGCTTTTCTTTGGGAGACGAATAACGAGCTTTCCGACAATAAGTGCAAATACAGACAGTGGAATCTGCAGTAAGAAGCACCATCGCCAACCGATTGTCTCAGCAATTGCACCCCCGACGGAAGCACCGCAGATAGACCCAAATCCATGGAGCACATTCTGTGCGGCTTGATACATGCCTCGATTTTGGAAAGGAATCAAGTCGGAATTGATAATAGTTGCTATATCACCAGTTAGCAAGTGTAGATGATGAATGGTGAGCGATCGCAATAACCCATTGTGATAAGACCGCCGCCTCCAATCCCAGTAATTGCTCTCATGATATTCAGCAAGAACATGTCCTGTGCCACTCCACAGCCAAGACAGCCAAGAAGGAACGAGATGGTGCTGACGTAGAAGCACGGCTTTCGCCCGAAAATATCAGACATTCGCCCGTAGATTGGCTGAAAAGCTGTACTTGTGATCAAGTAGGATGTTGTCAGCCAAGATGCCGTGTTGGCAGCGTTGAATTCGGAGCTGATAAGTGCGTATGTTGAGACTGTAATGGTCCCATCGAAGCCTGACAGGAAGACATTGGCAAAGATTGCTTCACAGTCAGGTATTAGTTACTTGTAATGTTGGCTCGGTGGAGTGTATGCCAACGTACCGACTTGGATCCATACGAATCCCTTGGGAGGTTTCCAGCTTGTCTCTTCAACCTGTTGAAGCAGAGCTTGAGACTCGGATAATTGCTCGATATCATCACTGCTTCTTCCGTCTACAAAAACAGCGGGGTCTTCCAGACTGAGGAGTATAGGATCTTCTACGGCCATTTTGTGAGTTTGTATGGTTCCTAAAATCGATGTCCAGATGAAGCTCTTATGAAGGTCAACGAAAAATGAGTTGAAATACGAGCGGAAATCTCTCCCTAAGATCACACCATTTAGTAGTTACTACCCCTCTTGATGCCCCCACAGCAGAGAATATCTGGTCATGTAAGTTGGAGGACATATGTTGGAATTGACTATGACTGTAATTCACAGATAGACAACCTCACTTTTAAAATATGCGCTAAATTACTCCTCTGAAATGTGATGCCGCAAACAGATTCTTATATGGACGGGACCCACGTCGTGCCAAGACTTCCAGTTTCCATAGCGACATCACGATTCTGAGAGCTTCAACAGTCGCCTAACTACCACATCTTCATATCTCTACACTATCGAGTGAGGAGTTTATCTACGAAGTGCTGCAGAAAATGTGACAAATCTCTCAACTTCTGGCAATGAAATGAATCAAGGAAGCGAAACCACTCCCCGACGAACCACATCCTGGCGCGGCCGACTCATCGATGGTGTTTGGCACTGCGACTGTGATCCGCGACTGCCAGCAGACCACTTTCAAACCAAGAATGGCGGAGTAAACCATGGTCGGTGGTGTAAGTATCATGTGCACTTTTAACAATGACTGCTGTGTTTGCTAACATCGATACGAGTCTACACATGCCAAAAACCGCAACCGAAACGTTGCAAGTTCTTCCTCTGGGATGACGATGCGCAAATACGCGAGAAACATACACTGCTTTCGAATTCGAGATCAGAACCGGACACGCCGAAGAAAACACCCTCCAAAAGTGCTCAGGTCGGCGGTTTACTTACCCCAGGCACTGGGACAAGTTATGGCAACGGTGATGGTAGTATGTTGAGAGAAGCGCAAACAGAAGCTCGGCGACGACTTGATTTCTCGTCACACCAAACACCTACCAAAGTCCGGAAATTATCGACTTTATCTTCGGACGAAGAAGCCTACAGCTGGGACGATAGTCTCGATAATGAAGTCGATAATCTCCTAGGTGGCAACAGCAGTACTTCTCGACCCAGACAACCCATTTTCACACCCAACAAAACTCCAAGAACAGCTACAAACACATCACCCAGCATGCGCAAACTCGACGATGTCTTTGACGACAACGACAAGCCTCCGCCGTACTCTGAAAGCGCATCTACAACTCAATCATTGAGCACAACAGCACCATTCTCATTCGCCGCTGTAGAAGTATCCGCAACTCCGACTCCGCGACGATACAAAGACGTTTTATCAGCGCAGGGAGGAGCGGCTTTCCATAATCAACCTTCGGATCTTGCGTCAAATATTCTGTCAGTACTCGATCGTCACGATGTCGTTGTTCCAATCACCGCGAGAGATGAGCTCGTTGCATTTCTGGATCAGCATCATCTCAAAACGCAGGGCATAATCAGGGGCAGGGATATATCGCGAATGGCGCTGAAGAAGAAAGACGAAGAAATTCAAGCTCTCAGGACAAGAGTTGAGCGATTGGAAACGGAGCGGGAGATGGATAAGGTTGTAATTTCGTGTTTGAAAGATAATAACAGCAAATAATCTCAAATTCAATGACTCTGACTCTTTCGCGAACAAGGGCATGTTTATTTTCTGTTGTAGCGAAAGGTACTGCATCATTCCTGATCGATCCTTATCTTATCGCATTCTATCACGTGCCCCAAAAAAACTGGTGATGTCTGCCCAATGAGAGCGACTGACTCATTTTTTGTATTTACTTTTATGTCGACCCCTCGTTGATGGAAAGGATATCAAAAAAGCCTAATAATCACTCTCATTGAACTCATCCCCAGTTTTCTAGGACCCTCAAAACAGCAAAGCAGTCTCTACCTCACAGTCGTCCTAACTCTGTGCACGGATCAGCTCTTATTTTCTTTTTCTGCTCTAGCACCATCTCTTCGAAGTCTTCGTTGAAGAAACGCCAGGTCCAATGGACTCAACAACTCACACCGCCACGAAACAATCCACCTCCAAAAACCCCGTCATGTTTCGCCCACCTGTCAACCGCGCAATGCGCGTCCTCGACCGCTCGTTCTTCAAAAAGACCATACCCGTTTCCGCAGCCACCGTGCTCGAGAACAAAAATATTTCCGGAGTGCGCAAGACATTGGCATCCAGCAAGGATGCGCTCAGCCTTCCCCGATTCGATGAGTGCACGGTGCCCATGGCGGAGAAGTTGGTTGTGGGGAGGGATGGGCGGATATTGGAGTTGACGCCCCATGAGTCGAGGAGGAAGAAGTGTCTGGTGTTGAGGGAGGATATCAAATACGATGGTACTTGTTGTGTGTCTACTGTAAGGAAGTGATTGGGTTTGCTGATGATGATACTCGGTAGATGCGACTACGTGGTCCCCGATTTTGAATGAGTTGGTCGAAAATGGCATGGTGGGGCTGGGTCCTTTTACGATTGATTTGGACTATTCGTACTGGACTTATGCAGAAATTATTGAGGCGATTCTGCCGGAGGAGGATGTTGCGGATGGAGAGTTTCCAGAGGGTTTCACGTTGACAGGACATGTTTGTAAGTTTCCGAAGGAACCGCTCATTATACCGATTGCTCACCTTCTGGCAGTACATTTGAACCTACGAGAGCGATGGTTCCCTTACAAGCACCTCATTGCGGAAATCCTCAAAGACAAAAACCCAAAAGTTCGCACCGTGATCAACAAGACTCAAGTCGTTGGATCGGAAAGTGAATTCCGTACATTCCCATTTGAAGTTCTAGCCGGCGACAATGATATGAACGTCACGGTTCATGAGCAAGGTTGTGAATTCCGATTCGATTTCTCGCGCGTATACTGGAACAGCCGTCTGGAAACCGAGCATCGTCGACTATGCGACAAATTCAAAGAGGGTGAACTCGTCTGCGATGTTATGGCTGGTGTAGGTCCATTTGCTGTGCCCGCAGGAAGGAAAAAGATCTTTGTATGGGCAAACGATCTCAACCCCCATGGATACGAGAGCATGGAAGACGCCGTGCAACGAAACAAGGTGCACCAATTCGTGACACCATACAACATGGATGGACGAAAGTTCATCCGCGAAACCGCGAAAATGATGACGTCTCCGTCAACAAAAGTCGTCATTCAACCCAGGGTTCCAGCGTCTCTCAAAAAATCAAAACCCGCAGGAAGTGAAAGAACACCAGCACCGCCACCTCAAATATATACTCGACCACCTACCGTTGATCACTACGTAATGAATCTGCCAGCAACCGCAATTGAGTTTCTGGATGCCTTTGTAGGTGTCTACGCTGGCATGGAAACGCACTTTGAGCCGTATAGCCCAGGCCAAGAGTTGCCCATGATACATGTCTATTGCTTCTCAGGCCATTCGGAGGACGTCCGCGTTGATCATGAAGATGTCTGCAAACGCATCTCGGAGCGTATGGGATTCACGCTCTCGCCGGATGATACGGTCAATGGATTGGGCAACAGGGAGAGGGAATTGGAGATTTACAATGTGAGATTGGTGAGTCCGACGAAGCAGATGTTTTGTGCTAGTTTTAGGCTGCCGAAGGAGGTTGCTTTCAAGAATTAAGGGTGCATATAGTTGTGTTGCATGGTAGGCGTTGTGGTGGTCTTATCTTATAGAAATCGATACCCATTCAAGATTCAGCTGTTGTATGTCCTTTTTCACACTTCTCTAAGGATATATGAACCCTCGCATCGGCAAGCAGTTGTTAAATAACCAGCATATTGGAATAAAGATTATCCGCATATAGGGCTAGGGTGATAGAGCCACTGTTAGCAATGGCGATGACGGTGATAGTGATGTTACTCTCCTAGAAAAGATTATTCAGGAATATTTTTCTACCATGTTTTTTCTTGAATTCTCTTCTACTGTCTTGAATTGTCCGTGATATTCGTATATATCACTAAGTAGTTACTTGTCCTTCAAAATCGTTCGTACCCAATATGGACTAGCGTCATATGCCGCAACACAGTATCCGAGCCGCATCAGACTGTAGCTTCAATTCTTTGCCGTCGTCCACTGTCCAACCTTGAACTCGACGCTAGCCAATAATCATACTTACACGAGACTTTCAAAGCAAATAAGTGCTCTTCACCGTTCAAGCTCGGCGACAAAAAGACGAGCAGCTACCTTCCCTGACCAACTGCGCGCACATACAATCTTTTTCAGTCGAGACACAATCACTATCAGCAACACTCCTCCAACCATCGTCCATCTCTCAATCGGTCACCAGACAATCGAACTTTTACAAAGAGGAACAAAATGAGCACAGGTATCAAACTCCCCCCGGCCACCCACCGCAAGCGCGTCGTCCCCCAGTCCGACCTCGAAGCTGCCTCCACCCTCAAACTCGGCGAGGATCAACACACGCATACATTGTCGCTCAGCGAGGCACGACTAGTCATAAACAAGGTGCTGGAGAATAAGAGGCGGGGTGGGAAGAAATACGATGAGCCTGAGTATGTTTCCTTGGTTACCTGCTTGAGATAAAAGATATGCGTTGGCCATGAACGTCCGGCTAATATACCGAGGCATGCAGGAACCTGACCAAAACGCTGGATTATCTAGAGGTATTCTCTCGATTCAAGGATGAAGAAAACATCAAGGCAGTGGAGAGGTTGCTCAATTCGCATACGGAGTTGGAGATGTTTGAGCGGTCACAATTAGGTCAGTCTCTTCATCTTTTCCATCACCATATCGTTAATACCATTGGGGCTAACTTGACGACGAACAGGCAGTCTATGCTGCGACAACGCCGAAGAAGCAAAGTCGCTCATCCCCAGTCTGCAGAACAAGATCTCAGATGTCGATCTGCAAGAGTTGCTGGATGAGTTGACCAAGTTGAGGAACTTTGTGGAGTGATTATTCTTCTTGCGTAAGGGAGGTCAAATTGAAAAATGTCTGTGTGCATATTTGTTATCAGCGTGGTGTTTGGGAGTTTACTTGATTGGAAACTAGATAGAAAACATTATTATTATAACTGAAGGAAGGCGCTACTCTGATATCCACCCTAACCCTTAATGCAAACCAGTCGAGTGATCGGCCTAGGAGGAATCGGGTGAATTCTGCAGAACCTACAATCTTGAAGGTAGCCTGAGTCAACAAATAGGTCATGAACTAGAAGCTTTTGAGCTTAGCAATAAGAATTGAACGATACCATCACAAAGGCTGACTGTTAAAACCTCATAACGTGTAGCAGTAGTAGACTGGTCCCCTTTCTAGATAAGACCACTTTGAATAAGTCGATCGATCCTTCACTTTCGAGGGCGACAAGGGCTGGCACGAACTAACAGCGAACATCATATACAATGCCCGCTCTCTTTTTACCTCATGAGCTCCGTTTCCCTTACCGCCCCCTAGGTCCACCGGCATCTAGTACCTACTTGCACGAATATTAAATGCATACTCCGGGTTGGTGAGACGTGATTGATTCATAGCCAGCGTCTTTCCTCTCAGCCTCTATCTGCAAGTCAGAGCATATTTCAAAATTGTCGTCAGATTCTTCAGTATCTTGTCGGAAACCAAAACGGTAGCCCGAATACCAACTACACCCAAAAAACCCGTTAGTAGGGTTTCTTGGTAAGGGCTTGTAATCCGTATTCGCTTCCGCCCTCTACAATACGCTTGTTTAGCAGCCCATGTTGACGTCGTGTTCAAGAACCGGAATTCTTGGAAACACACCCGCTTTGTTTGAAAACCGTGAGTCCTTTCGTGGTTCTTTGGCCCGTAATAAGTTGCTGATTGGTGGCAGCCTGGAGCCTCAGGCTGCACCATGTGCAGTCATGTGCTACAGGCATATATCTCAATAAGCTAGGTGTATATCTTTGATTCCTCGTCGAGAACGCGTCCGGCCCAGTTGATGAGCCAGTTGGCTCATAAGCGTAAAATCCATCGCCACATAGGGTCATGTTGGAAGCCTGGTAATATGACCGAGGCTAATCCTAAAGAAGATATGTTTTTATAGCCAATAAATGGCTGTAGATGTATATTAGGGGCTTGGTAAGGACCTATGAGAAAGGGGAATAATGTGTAAAGAGGTGGTTTTGGAGTTTAATAGTTGATAAGAATTATATATCGATATAACTAACTACACAAACCTATATTACCTAATTACTAGCCGATACGCGGATCCCAACAGGTCAAATACCTCCATTAACCTAACCCTAAAACATGCTACGATCAAGTGACTAATCATCAGCGACTGGCCAATCATCGATTACTTTACCCTTTTAGGAGATTTCCTTTGAAAGTGTTCCCATTGGCGGAGAGAGGCTATGGAGACTCCAGGAAAACATGCAGAGCTCCCCGGATGAGGCCTTGGCATGCAGCGGCTGTCGGTGCGCTAATCCGTTCCTGGAAACAGTCTGTGCATCTGATTGGCTGTCTCAAATATGTTATCGGAGAACGCTGATTGGCTGGCAAGTTAGCTTCTGGCTCGTCCAGCTTCGAAAATTATTTTGACGTCTTTCCAAATTATTTCATCTGCTATCGCTTTCGTCAACTCTGTTCCTGATCATCTTGATATCATGCTAATCACCTTAATTATCACGATAAAAGCCTCGATGTTATTATGAACTCGTTCCTACCGGCTCATGCACAAAATACAACCACCAATCTGCCATCCTCACATGTAACCAGTAACCCACAACGTCCCGATTTCAGTACGTAATATATTCACTCTGGCTGCTGGACCGATCAATGCCTGAGGAACGCCAGCCAATGAGTGCTGGCACCCTTATCTTTTCGCTACTTCTATTATGTCGTTGAAACTCGATCCTTGGATGCTTGTGTCTGGTAGCAAAGTGACGATATTCATTACGTGAGGGAAACCGCTGAGGCGGGACGATCTGTACGATTCATAACTACGCTGCTGGGCGTAGGTACACACTATGTATATAGAATAGATGGGTCGATACAAGAATCAATTTACCTGAAAGTTGATTTTGTGGACGAATTCATATTCTCGACATCATTCTTGTGGTTTGAATAAACAACATTGATGAATTGTCGGCCGGAATCGGAAGCCTCCCGCCATTATCAATTATTATCATTTACTGACTCACTATCAACATCGTATCGACTAAGCAGCACTACCATATCTCGCTACTCAACACGCTCAACGAGCACCTGCTCAACTGGACGGCCGCCATCCCACCTGCACTGATAAGGCTGCAGCTTCAGGCTTACCTAACAGAGTGATCTTCATCATTGCATCCTCTCTTATCCTGGTCTCGGACTCGACTCACACGACATCGCCGTAGCTTGCAGAGGACTGGCCGATAGCACACGACTCGGTGGGCTCAACGTGCAAAAGAAAAGAAAGCAGAGAAGATATCGAATCCTTATCTCGAAATGCCGGTCTGCGATCCTCCAATTGAACCTCCACTCGACTAAATCTTGGGCCGAAACCAAATCCATCTCCCACCCTGCACCCCGGGTGATAACTCGATAGGCCTTATCTATCTTAATTTGACCTTGGGAAACTGCTACATCACTTATAAGATATGGCCACCGCCATTACCATCCAGGCCACTTCTTCTGGCCCGGCAGCCGCCGGCCTGCCTTCAATCCATCCAGCTTCTTCTCTTTCTGCTTTTCATACTCGGCACCAACATCACCAACATCCCCGAATGAGCTCGACCACTTCTCCTGTGACCTCTCTCACCAACTCCCCCTCGGCCTCTTCTGCTTCCTTTTCGTCCGTTGCGACCCCCAACACGGCGCCAGCAGTTCACACCGGCGCAACCTCTGTGGCTGCTAGTGCTACTAACTATCCTGCTTTAAACAATACTATTTCCGCGACAACCTCTCTGCTTGTTGGTAGTATATCCTCTCGTGGCCCCACTGGCCGCGATGGGGTCAGCTGTGACGCCTGCCTCTTCCGCAAGAGTCGCTGTGCAATGAACGAGTTAGTTAACAAGTGCTACTCGTGTGAATTCCACCGTCAGGATTGCACTTTTAGTCTTGCCAATAGCGCCTTGACCGAAGCAGCCTCACCGCAATCCAGGAAACGGAAGCTCGAAGACTTTGTAGAGGCCGAATCTACCAAGAGGTACATATCTCCATCCATTATGTTTAAACATTGTAAATGTTTGAGACGCTAATGCTTTAATAGACAATCGATTGAAATTTCTCGATCAGAGTCGACAGTCAAAGAAATGGTCCCTCCTCCCACAAACACAAACCCATTGGCCTCCCCCCGCCTCTCATACCAAACAAGTCAACACATCGGCCTGACCACAGAACTCGAACCCATCCTCTTTGAGCACATCCCCCTCGACACCAACGACGAAAGCGAGCTTTCGTCCACCCACAAAATCCGCCGCTTCGCCGAAGATGGCATCTTTATGCGAATTATGAACCCGGACTCGAAAGAGACATCTACCGTCTCTCTGGACGCTATTGAGACTTTAGTTGCCCCTTATGGCTCGACCTTGGTCGATAAATTCTTTGAAAAGATTCATCCTGTCTTTCCGGTGTTGATGGAGGATTCGTTTCGGCAGTCTTATCGTACTCGACGGGGGTTGTCGCCGCTTCTGCTGGCGGCCGTCTATACATTGACACTTAAATATCTTGAATTTGAACCGGCAGCACGCTCAGCACGGAAACCGGATGTGAAACGAATGGAAGATACAGCCATGAAATTGTTGACCGAGTCTTTGCCGCATGCCGATATTACAACTATCCAAGCCGGTATGCTCATCATGCAACGGTCGTCTCTCAACACGTCTTCGTTGAACGGGCAAATTGTCACCGCTGCGTTTGAGCTTGGTCTGCATCAGGACTGTTTCAATTGGAGGATTCCGCCTGCCGAGCGAGGATTGCGTAGACGAATGGGATGGGCGTTACATACACAGGATAAATGGTGTTCGCTTGTGCACGGCCGACCATCCCACATGTCAGCTGCGAACTGGACCGTCCGTGATCTGGTCGAAGATGACTTTATTGGCGCATTTTCCGCAACATCACCAGCCAACAAAAGGTCGGACACCGAGTCTACTAACGGCAACGGTCTCGGCCACGGTCCTCTCTTATTCTGTCAACACGTCGCCTTAACCGCCATCCTCGCCGAGATCCTCGACACTTTCTACACTCTCAGGGCAGCCGAACAATTCGCCGCTGCCGGCAACAACAAGACCCGATATATCCTCGAAAAGGCCAAACCAGTCCAAATCCGACTGAAAGACTGGTTTGCCCGTCTCCCGACAGGCATGAAAATGGATTCTGCGGCCTCAACAAGCACAGAGATCCTCTTTGACGAAGTGACCGAAGAATCCGCCTCCAACGGTGCTCTGCACGTCGCCTATTTTGCGACCGAAATCACACTGCACCGATGCATAATCCGCTCCCTGACACCCACCACAGCCGACAATTATCTATCGCACATCTGCCGCTCAGCAGCAAAGACACGCCTCATCAGCGCAATGGATTTTGTAAATCGTCTCCGCCCCGCCCATTTACAGGCTTTTTGGCCCGGGTCCTCGCGCACAAACTTTGCGTTGATCGGTTCATTCGGAACGTTGCTGTTAGCCACCGCGCCCACAAGAGAAGAAGCGGAATTCTATCGCCAGCGTCTCGCAGAGTATAGATGGACGTTGAGCGTCAGTGTCAAAAACGCACAGTTCCTAAAACACGCCATTGAATCCCTCGATCTGTCGACTATGCTTGCGCAGAATGTGCCCGAGAAACCCGGCATAGAGGAGTTGATGGCCGGCGTAGTCGCGAAGAACAATCGATCGAGACGCGGTCCGGGCGGTCGTCAGTCTACGTCTAACGCCATGGACACCACGGGCCTGTTTTCCGGCAGTGCTGGCGTTGGTGACGGTGGTGCTGGAGGAGGGGCTGCAACATCATCTGTTGTCAGCGGCTTAGCGTCACCGGCTACAAGTCCAAGTAACATGGACGAAATGAGCGACGTTGACGATGACGATGACGATGACGACGATGCCGGCGAGGACTATTAACCTTCCTCATTCTTTTCTTCTAACACCGCCTCTTTCATTCCCTCACTTTAAAGGGAAACCATATTATAGACTTTCTTGTTGTCGTGTTTTGTTGCTTATTTATATCCCATTTCCGTTTTGCATTCTTTTCATGGTTACGAGTTATGAAGCGTTCGTCATCATCACCACCACCGAGCACTACCTTCAGTGTTGTATGTGTGTGTGTGTGTGTGTGTGTGTGTGTGTGTGTGTCATTGGAGGGATCAATAGATGGATGATACCATTTTCGGATTGTGTATATAGAGGAAGGATACCAGATTTCAATAAAGATTATCGATCGAATCGTACGTGTGAGTTTTTAGGGTAGTGGTAGTAGTAGTGGACAAGTAACATGAATGAATTCACTTGATATCTACGTAAAAACGACAGACAGACAGATAAACAGACGCCGCCAACGCCGTGTAATATGAACACTCATGAGACAAAGCTTTTCACTGAGAAATGACCATCAGATTTAAACGAGTAGAACGGCTGGATATCGCATGTCAGTATTCATAAACCACATCATTCAGTTCCTGAAGATGGAAGAAAGGGGGGTCATACCGTTAACAGTCCCGTCCAAATCAGGATTATTGCTGACTTGCGCGTATTTACCCCATACCACTTTTCCGGATGTTGTCACCAATCCTGCCATCCAATTAGCACAGACCTTTCGTTAAGTAGTGGAAAGGAAGGAATACCAAGCTCAGACACGTTAACCTCAATAACGGTACCCTTGGTCAAGACGCCGAGCTGAGTGTACAGCGGGTTTTGAGGGTTCTTTTTTACGGAAAGGATGGGGAGTTGGACTGTGACGCCGAGCTCCGGGTGCTATTCACTGTCAGTCATGTACCCTTTTGAACATTGATTGGGGAGGGGAAACGACGTACTGTGACATTAGCCTTTTTGTATCGGAGACCCATCGGACTATATCATCTGCATTAGCATCGCCTTACTCCAAAAGCAGGGGCCAAAGGAGAAAGGGCACACCGAATAAAACGCTCAAACTTGGGATTCCTTCTCGTAAAGTCCTGCCCCACAAAAGTTGGCTTCGTAATCATCCTCTTCCACGATTTCTTATGTGTCTTCTTTCCCGTATTCACAACCTTGAACATCTCCTCCTCACTAATACCCTTAACCTTGGGCAACGGCACCGAGAACTTCGCCGCCTTTTCAGATCTTTTATCTTTGATCGCCGAACTCAACGCTTTAGCGTTCGTGGCCTGCGACCGATCGAGCAAATAATTGGGCAAAGGCGTAGCGGACGAAGGCTCCGAGGGCGCCGCAGATTTGACATTCTTCTCTTCCTGGGCGCGAATGCGTTTCTTCATTTGAATTTTTTCCGCATGTCGTTTCTGGGCGTACATCTTAGCACGTAACCCTCTCAAGGATTGCGCTTTTGCGGAGGCGAGGTGACCCTCGCGGGCTTCGCGTTTGCGGGTTCGTTCTTCATGGTCCAGGCGGCGGCCGTGGGTTTTTTGAAAGCGTCTATGTTCATTGCATTAGTTTTTTGGGAAGTGGGGAGGGGAGGTTTGTGGGAGTTGGAGATGGTGGACGTACTCGATATACCTGTTGAAAAGACATGTTAGCAATGGTTCTTCAAGATGCAATACTTAACTGTGTTTTGCTGGAGGAAGACAAACTCGTTCTGAGGCTGTAGTAGACATATTCGTTAGTTATGGTTCGACCGATTGCGACAGCAGATGAGATAGAACATACCATATTGGCAACCTTTTCTTATGAACCAGATTAAAATGGCGGTAATAAATACCCTGCTAAATAGTAGTGAAGATGAGGTTGAAAAATATGTGCCCGCAAGGTCTTGGCGCTGCTGATAAGATTAAGTCTGTCTCTTGGTGGGCTAGTCTATATGCGGAATAGTGTACATCATAACCCTAAGTAACCCTGCTGGATTCAGCACTCTTTTAAATCCATCTCATACTTTAACTTCACGTATAAATGCTTGATTCACTATGTGTGCTTCGCGAAACCTCTGTCGAACTCAATCTATGAGAATTGTATCTATGTCTCTCAATGCAATATCAGCAAATTCGTATGATCTACCAAGCTCTTTATCAGTTTTCTACATAGCGAATTAGTTGAGCACTTCAATGAAGATATAGTCAAGCGTATCCCGGAACTTACCAGTGCTTCTGCAATCTCCAACACATCGTTATTCTCAACTCGCGTGAGGCCCTGTTGCTCCTCAGTAATAGTAGGCAAAATAATACGTCGAGCTCTTAGCTATCGGCGAATCATTGATAAGAGAGCTATGACAACATCATTGACAATGGATATCAATCATTTAGAACGCTCTGATACTTTTGCATCCCTTCACTGTTTCAAATTCTCCTACTACAGATGTAGAAGCTGTAAGTCCCAGGCTGACCTCTTCTTCGATCTCAAGTTGATTCTCGCTCCCTTTTTGCATGGAAGTTGTGTAAATTACTAAACTGGCTGCCCAGGGATGAAATGATAGAGTGGAACGTGAAGTTCGTATTCTCATTCAAGAAATTGTTCACTTTTAAAAACCGTAATCCTCTGACAAAACATCCAGCATTCTGCAGTTTTTAAAGCACTGTATTTCACCCAACCGAATTGCCATATTGCTATCGTATTCTGCTCATACAGCTTCCACATGTATTGCCTGAGACGGATCCCTGCGGTCCATCTCATGGTCCTCGCCGTCATCTACCTTCTCCTTAACACTAGCCCTAACAGTCTCCTCCTCGGTGGGGTATGCATGTTTCCACATAGTCCACAGCGGCCTTTGGAAGAGGTCATCCATACTCTCAATAGACCTTCTCTTCATCTCCGACAAGCAGAAGTAGATGAAGACGACCCCGGCATATGTCAACAGTGCATGCAGCAAAAAGACTCCATAACCCATATTCGTGATCATATTAGGAGTAGCACGAGTGACGCTATGCAATCCAGTTGATAAAGAAACAGAACGACATACAAACTGATCGAATTCGTGTGGGGAAGATCTCAGCAGCAACAATGTAGCATGCAACGCTGTGCCCAAAGGACCATCCAAAAGCATAGATAGAGATCCAAACGATTCCCACAATGCCACCGGCCCCCAACGGTTCCCGTATTGGTTCCCGCATATCGCAGATATAATGCCAGGTAGAGAGAGCATTGCTGTGGCTTGTAGAGTAGCGCCAACCAGTAGTGTGATACGACGACCAACTCGGTCAACGAGGTAGGCTACCTAGAAGATGGTTGTAACGAGTTTGACAATTTCGTAGACACCGGTATCTAGGACAGTGGTACTGTTACCACCAACGCCGATGAGGGCGAAGATTTCTGGGGCGTAGTACTACATAACTTTTAGTAACTTTCATCTTACATTGGAAAGGAAAGTCACTCACACTCAAAGAGTCAGTTCCAGTGAACTTGTGGAACAGAAAGAGCATGACAGCGAGGAAGAATCGGCGAAAGTTGCCCTTGACCAAGAAGATATCCTTGACCACAACCCAGTAACTGTGACTCTGGTAACATTCCTGCTCGTATCGTACCTGTGCAGCCATTTCCTGATATTCGAACTGCACATATGGATGCTCAGCAGGTAGTTTGCGGAGCTTGTTTAGATTCTGCAATCCTTGCACCGCTTTTCCATGGTTGATCAAGTAACGAAGCGACTCGGGCACAAAGGGGATCATCATGCACATAAGCACACCTGAAATGAGTTGGATACCCATAGATACGCGCCACTGAATGTCTCCGCTGGTTTTTGGCCATAGTGACACACCGTAATTGATCCAAAAGACCAGCATCAGAGACAGGATGATGAGCAGGTTATACATGGCCGTCATTGATCCTCGAACTGATTTGGGTGCAGCTTCTCCCAGGAACTGAGGACTGAGCATCGATGTTGCGCCCACCTTTAAGCCTCCAATAAATCTTCCAGCAAGAAGAGTCTCGTAGTTAGCGACCATTTGCAAGATCGCACCGATAACGAAGACGAAGCCCCATAGGAAGACAGCGCATTTGCGGCCCAGTATGTCAGACGTAGGTGCAGCAAGTAGAGCACCTGCCGGACCGCCGGCGGAAACAATAGCTGTAATTGTTCCTTGTAGTCATGGTCTGGTCAATTCTTAAGGTCATACAAATCATGGATACAGTAAATAGGGCGAGGGACATACCTTCCGGTTATCAATCTCTTGCTGTGGAATATTTACCAAACCAAATGCTTTCTAGAACGAAGGCAGTGTTATGATACCCCCGATATTGCCAGGGTCAAATCCATAGAAACAGCCAGCCCAGGCCAAGCTGATCATCAGAAGGAACAAACGAAGGTTGAAGATTTGCTTGGGGTCGGATTTAGCATCCTCGCTCCACCAGATGCTCGTTCCTCCTGCCATGTTGTCAAGAAATGACCAAAAAGGCAGTTAATGGAATAGAAAGGACAGTATGTTCGGCTGGGTGCTTTCTGATATGTTCTGACCCTTTTGTGTTCTCTCGCCTTTCCAGACGGGAAACCCGTGGCGCTTTAAAGGTGAGCAGCAAACCTTGAAAGGCAACCCCATGGGGCAGGGCACTGATATTGTGGGGAAGCCTCGTTGCTCTCAGATCAATGACTGGTCTGTTCTCACCACCACCGGCTTGTCCACCGACGTTTAGTGTCATCGATCTATCACCGATGATTTCTCTCTTGTCTCCATGAAAACTCTACTTCTTTACATAGCAAATCATTTAAAACTTATTATATTAAGTTTTTGACTGATAGAAATTTTGGCAATCAACTGAAATGCTATCTCCTGAAGCACCCGGAGCTGTTTGATCACATAGACACATTTATCGATCAGAAAGAACAATGGCAGTCACTCAAGAAACCATCTCGGAACGTTCAGACGGCGCACTGCGCCAGATATTAAAGCCGTACTTTTACCGAGAAGCATACTACGACCAGCGACAATTCAATGCCACGCCTCCAATCTTCTACGCCTGTCTAATGGCGACCTTCTATGCGCCTGGTTTGGGGGCAACATGGAGGGCAAATCAGATATCAGCATATACCTGTCTCGTCTCGAGTCCGGCAAATCGCAATGATCTGACGCCATTCGAGTGATTCATGACAACACGCGCAGCGAGCAGAACCCAGTGCTTTTCAGTCATACAGACAATAACATCTGGTTACTTTACACATCGCAACACAGAGGAAATCCAACACAGAGGAAATCATGATTCGGTCGTCATGAAGCGGATAGCCTCACATGATAATGGGTACACATGGAATGAAAAACCAGAGGTCATCTTCTCGGAGCCCGGGACATTCATTCGACAACCTATTATTGTACTGGACAACGGCAACTTAGTCGTGCTGCAGAGTCGACGCTGGTGAGAAATGGGTCGGGAACGATGATATTTCAGTCATTCGCATATCCCACGATCAAGGAAAGAATTGGTCTGAGACTCCTGTTCCAGAAAGCACGGGATGTGTACATATGGAAATTCAGCAACTCAAAGATGGGTCGTACTTAAGCCTGTATCGAAGTCGATGGGCTGATTTTATTTACTCATCTACTTCTCCCGATGGAATCACATGGAGTCCTCCGAAGCCGACTTCCTTACCCAACCCGAATGCTGGAATATGCTTCGACGTCCTGTCCTCCGGTCGAGTCGTGGTTGTATACAACCATTCCTCTCGCCAGAATGCTACAGGTCGCCGGACGGGCCTATACGATGAGATCGGCGATGAGGAAGGCGATAATCGACAAGATCAGACGGTCAAACATGAGGGTAAAGAAGCCTTTTGGGGAACGCCTCGAGCTCCTTTGTGTGTTGGCGATGATAATGGAAAGTCATTCGAGCACAAGATATTGGAGGACGGGGATGGCTTCTGTATGACGAACAATATTGAAGATAAGCTGAATCGTGAGTTGTCATTACCCTAGTATGGTAATTGGAGATGATGGGACAATTCATATTGCATTCACGTATTGGAGGCAGATCATCAACTATGTGCAGATTAGGAATGACTTTTTTGATTAGTGTTAAGTTAGTTCAATGTTACAAGCAATGAATTATAGGAACAAAAGAGAGTACAAAAGTGCTAGTAGAATTTGATTCTCTTACAAGGTTCATTCTCTCGTCAGCACCCAAAGTAGATAGACCCCATCCTCTTGAAGGTAGTATATATTGTGGGTAAAGTAACAGCAAAACGAACCTGCCCTAACCACTCAGTTAATATCAAGGTGTCCAAATATCCTAAAAAAAAAAAGAAATAAAGAAATAAGGTAGACACTATAGATCGTCACTTGCGAGTCTGCCTTAGTGAATGGCAGGAAGATTCTGCGGTGGACAGAGAATCTAGGGTCACTGAAAGTTACAAAATTCTTTGACTAGATATAGAAAAACTTCCGAAGCTATATCAAAGCAGACTCCTCATTCAATTATAGAACATATTATGGTATAAAGTAGTGGTTTGTTTCCATTGGCAGATTGCTTACTGCTCACACCAGCAACATCGCCAACAGCTTGATTTCACCAATATAAAGAAAAGTAAAGAGAACTTGAAGAACTTGAATGATCAAGCGTTTCAATAAGTAATCACAAGTTCTTCGAGCGCACCATAGATCGATCAGGACTTCCCGGTTATTAGTTTCCTTTGATCAAGATCTGCTTCTCGGTCTTAAGCTTATCAACAACTTCAACAGGGATCTTCAGAACATTTGCAACGATGTCATGAGGCGTTAGAGCAAGCCATTGGGTAAGTGAAATGTCTTCAACAGTGTCACTTTTGAAGTTCTCAATCCAGATAAGTTCTTCGGTCTCAGAAGTGTTCTCGATATAGTGACCTGAATGTGTGAGCCACTGGAGCATGTCTAAGAGTTGGGGAGGCTTACCACTGTTGGTAGGGAAGACTGCAGTGTCACCAGCACGGAAATCAAATGTACGTGCTTTCTGGCCGCCAATAAAGACAGTTGCTCGGGCTGTTCCCTGATGAAAGTAAACCCATTCTTGAGCCTACGTCATGTGTTAGCGTTGCCAGGAAGTAATATAAAAAGCAGTCTGAGAACACGACATACATTAGGGTGCCAATGGAGCTCACGTAGTCCCTTTGGCTCCAGAGTAAAAAATCCAGATGCAATTGTTTTAGCAACTGGAAATGTGGTGGAATCAATGCGTCGAAATGTGCCACCACCTCCAGGGACGTCCTCAAGCTTGTGATCCTTTGCATGGTAAACGTAAGAACTGTTTCCCACGAGCGCGCCAGCTGGGCCGACAATATGGGTGTCATTGCTAATAGTACCATTCAAAATGTATGGGAAAGTCGGAGGGACGTTATCGAAGACGGAGGCATCTACCCCAAAATTCTTCGCCAAGATGTCCTTCGGCGTATGAGCAACCCAGTCGTCGATCATAAAAGTAGTTCTACTAGACTTAGCACACACCTCATGTATAAGAATCGATAGAATGAATGGTATACACATACCCCTGAGCCTCAAAGTCACCGTCGTCGAAGACAAGAAGATATTCATTCGCATCCTGCTGACCCTGGACGGTATGCGCGATACCAGGAGGAAAGTACCACACGTCACCAGCCTCCAGCGTGTCAACCTGATACTGGCCATTTTCGTCGACCGCAGACAAGAGCAGAGATCCGTTGTAAAGGTATCCCCATTCGGCCTATGCAATCAGCCTCATGCTTATAGTTTCGTAAGAGTATGGATTAAATACCGTGCGATGCCAGTGGAGTTCACGAATGGCACCTTTCTTCAGATGTTGTTGGGCACCCGCAATATCGGTGCTCAGCGGAAGATCTGAGATTATCTGCTCACGACTCCAGCCACCAGGAAAGATGTTGGTCTTGGAATCTGAGAAACTCCACTTGAGGTTGGGAACATAGCCGGCGTCCGTACTCTGGCGTCCCAGGTTGTCAGGGTTTTGAAGGTCCAATTCATGATTGGTTCCCCCTGACGTAGAAGGTCAGTTGTTTTCATCAAAGCAAGGCGTTACAAAAGCATACCGACAATAGGAGCACCCTTTCCAGTGGCATCGTTGATGGGTTCGCCATCAGAGAAACCATCACGTTTGGCAAGGGTCGCCGCGGAGGCCAAGCCTAGTAAGGAGAATGTAAGAAGATGCATCCTTAGTATTGAACGTGAATGCTACGAGGGTGAAGACGAGCTTGTTGATAATAGCTGTAAATAAGGATGTTGTAAAAGTTGGGAGATGGACATCATAAATAACCACCAACAGGCAAGACACACCCCCTTTCAATCAGACTGAGGTGCTTACATTCATGGCATGATTCCACTTGGAAATGATGAAATCAAAATAAAAGAAAGAGCTAGTCATCTCTGCATGTGCCGATATTTAGATACATACAATGATTTTCTCCCGGGAATTAGATACAAGCACACTATAATGGTATATCCAAATTATGGTTCAACGCGAGCGGGAAAAAAATCAAATAGTAGAGCTGGCTTAACTTCAAAGTAGACAATGATAGGATGAGGACTAGCCGAACACACTAGTCTATACTCGTGGTCAGTAATCTTTCCGGAGCATACCTCGAGGGCTCAAGAACCTGCGTTGGCAGCACTAGCTGGATACGAGCCTCGTTGATGATGAAGCCATGTTGAAGCACGATGTCACCATTGCTTGGCAGCATACTCACTAACAGACTTTCTACTCGACGAGAATATTATCGCGGCATATCATGCCGATCATTACCTAAAATCTCTTGTACATACTCATAGTATAGGTTCAGCACCATGCAGGAAGAATGATACGATTATAACCAACATTCTTCAATAGGAATAGGCACTTTAGTACACAAGCCTCAGGTTTTAGGTTCTATGCCCACGACTGTTTCGATGCCTCAGCTGCCGTAATGTATCCTGCCTCTTACGGGTTGTCGAGATGAAGGCTGTATAGCATTAGTTCCTTCTTTTGACTTTTTAGATGTATTGTTCCCAGAGTAAAACATTGACAAAGACTTTGAGAAACTGTTTCTGAGTATGTCCTAACTTACTTACATAGTTCCTACTTAGCAGGCTACGGTTAGAATAAACTTGTAGTACAATGACTAGAACAGCATTATGCATTGAGGCTCGAGTCCCCCAAGGCACCGCCGAACTTTAGACTTTAAGTTACTCTTCCCCATCTTAACTTAGTTCTGATAATCCTTTTGATGTATGGTCAATGTATGGTTCATGCATGCTTCACAATTTCCGCCAAGAATCACGTATGACAACTATTTTCCTCCCATGACACCATATATCTCCTCACAAAAGGGGTCCACATGATTAAATTAGTCATATAATGGATTAGAGGAGGCTGATACATTCTAGGAGAAGAGTGATTAGCTATATCAGTATACAAAGCCTTGGTCAGTATTTCCTCTCAACAATGCCAGTAGTAAAGCAGCATCAATCTTACAAAACTATCTGTTTACTCTTTCAGCTCACTAGCTTCACATCAATATACATTAACCGGATTCCAGACCTAAACAAGATCCCTTGTATTTTGTATGCAGACTAACGAGTCGATAGCCTCCATCTAACACACTGTCACAAACTCTATCGATCATCTCTAGTGACAAAAGTCTGTATTGTAGCCAAAGGATTTACTTGAAGTATTAGCGCTCAATTTGACATTCACTGCTGCAGTGCATTGACCTGTTCCCAAAAGTTGGTTCTTCTAGACAGGTACAAGTCTAGAGCCGCTTGGCTTTTTGACTAGGATGTTCATCACAGTATAGATCTACGCAGTTCGACTCCCAAAGAACGATGCCGAGTATATCAAATTCCCGGTACTGCCCATATCTGAAATAGTTCATGCAATCGGAGGAGCTATTTCTTCTATTGAACTACAGATACGGACTAAGATGGTAAGTTGGAAGTCTCTAATCCATATAGGTTTGTTGCTGCCCATGTATCGCGTCATCACCAACTTGCTTTTGTTGGAATGAGGTTCATGAGCCCGAGTGATGCAATGAACTAAAGGGTATGCTAGATTCTCAACATCTGCATGTCAGATACAATGTGATCTTAGAGCAGCTGAAAATTTTAGAAAGGTTTACAGATGGCCCGAAAGTTGTCTGCCATCTCTATCTATCTTCTACATGAGCGCACTTGAATCATTAGTCAAAATGGCATGAACCATATAGTTCATTGACACAATGTGCCTCAATC
Organism: Talaromyces ruber; assembly: GCA_022813215.1. NCBI lineage: Eukaryota > Fungi > Ascomycota > Eurotiomycetes > Eurotiales > Trichocomaceae > Talaromyces > Talaromyces ruber. Next base: position 115,566 of record JAKLMW010000026.1, on the reverse strand, counting down.
TTTCACTCTTCGATTTTGTTACAATAGACCCTGTGACTACGTAGAGATGTAAGATAAAGATACTAGGGCTAATTGCAATATTACAATGAAATGTTGTCATTCTGGTATCAAACCTGTTTAGCTAGATCTGTTCATATGGCTGTTATAAGTCACAGCCTAGGGATGCATGCTAGAGCAAGTAGTTGGACTTAGTGTTAGAAACTAGTTGTAGTATTTGTGTTTTATATTGTCAGTGCATTATGGGTTTATGATGCTCATAGATCAGATCTGCTGTAGATCCTAATAATCATGCATCTATTAAGATAGTTAAACATAACATTGTGCTTGTCTATCATATCGACCTATCGCTTAAATTATCTAAAAACTCATCTCCAGATAGCAAGATCCACATACATTGTCTCTCCAATACTCGATGTTTATATTGTACTGGAATATAGATCTCAGCTTCAAGTTATATTCGCCTTGAAAGTTCTGCAGCTACTCTCTACGAGGTTATATAACCACATATACTCGATGTTTCTCGAAGAGCCGAGATGCGATTGGGCCTCATTTGGACAGAATTCTAGTATGCTTTGAGCCAAGAAGTCAAAAGATGTACCAAAACAGCAGATCCTCTCATTTTTAAGTCAATCATGCTTCATTTCCATTAGTCGATGCTAATAGTGTGTATACTTTCTGTCCATTCATGTATAGTCCTGCTAACCCCCCAGGGGAGATGATATCCATATGGCTTCAGCATTAGCTTGAGCCTAACAGGTAGTATGGTTCTTGCTTGGGAAACAAAGTTGCCACTGGCGCTAACTGCGGATTATTTTCTCTCTCTCTCTCTCTCTCTCTCTCGCTGTGCAAGGTCATTTGACTTTACTCATTTCCTGAGGTCGTATCGTAGTTCACCTAATGATCATCATGATTCGTCTTCCTGAGTGGTTAAGCACGACAGACTATCTTTGTTCTCATTGATGACATGCTACACCTGATGGATTGCGAATTTATAAAGATGTTGTCGAGGGAAAGATGAGGAGAAGTAGGATAAGGAACTTGAAAGCTATATATAGGGAGAGGAAATACCTCAAATGTGCTCATCTTGATTAAACTACTCTTCCATTGGAACAAGATATCATTTGTTGAATCGAATCTCTGGTTTACAACGAGACAATGGCAGGTAGTTTGATCAGCACTCTGGCGCTTGCCTCCCTCGCTCAAGCTATTTCAATCCCTTCCATCCCCAAGATCCCAGGTGTAACGACACCTCTGATACAACCTCTTTATGATCTTCTGCCGGCGTTGCCAATCTTGCAGTTTCCTTTGCCTCCCCTCGACAGCCCTTCTTTCACTCCCAGTGACATTCAGCCAAAGAAGATTGGATACTATTGGACAGGAGCCGGCGACAAAGAGCATGCCGATTTTCTGGCAACTTATAGCCTTGATGATGTATGTACAGTCGACACATGATGGACTTTTTAGCAGCTAACACCTGTAGGATACATTTGGTACACTTATCTACGTGACCGATGTCCCCACTAGTGGCAACGACCCTCACCATATTGGTGTTTCCAAAGACGGAAAGACCATCGTCGGCGGTGGTCTTCTCTCACTACTGAAACTTCAAGACACTGCTTACTATTTCGATGTCACTAATCCTTATCGTCCGGCCTTTAAGAAAAGCAACAGTGCTACTCTTTCGTCCATTGCAGATGAAATCCGTGCTAAGCCTGACGGGTAAGATGATCTTGTTCCTGCTGCGATCTCTTCAGAAACAGAACTAACAATTCGATCAGTGGATTTTTCCTAACCTACATGGGATGTAAGTATAGTCTCGACAAATGTCTTACTACATTATAGATGTTAATATGCTCTTATTTATAGCTGCCCTTGGCACATCTCCGGGTAGACTCGTTGAAACAGATGCTGACTTCAACATTATTCACGAATGGCCGGAAGACGTGGAGGGAACTCTTGGTATCTTGGCCGAACAGTTCTCCCCGCACGGTATCTCTATCGACTGGGAAAGGAACTATATCCTGACCTCTGACTTCGTTGTCCCTCTGTCAATCTTGAAACCTAGCACGGGTGTTATTCGCGCCCAGACACTTCGCCTCTGGGATTTGGAGACTCGTACTATCATCAATACTATTACCATCCCTGGTGTAAGTTTACTACCGTGTCGAGGCTAAAAACCTTTTCGTTAACTGTCGATGTAGGGTTCTGGTATTCAAGATGTAAAGTTTATTCCTGGAAACCCTGAAGGTGCTGCTATCGCAGCTACCGTGGGTAGTGCCCAACTCTGGGCCATTTATCCTTCTCGCAAGGATGCCAACGGCAATAATGGTGTTGCCGAGCTCATTTACGATTTTGGCGACCAGATCCGGGACACTAACCCTATTGCCAGCTAGTAAGTTCCTCTAACACCCCTGAAGAACTCGTAAAATGTGTTGCTAATATGTACATGCACAGTTCTGATATTACTCAAGATGGCAAGTTCATCTACGTTACCCTGACATCGGCCAACCACGTCGCCGCTCTGGACATTAGTGACCTCACCAATCCTAAGCGTCTCGATGACCCTAATGAGGTTCATCCTATCGTTGGTCCTCATTATATCAAGGTCACTCCGGATCAGAAGCACATCGTCGTCACCGACTACTTCGTGCAGACTGGTGAAATTGGTATTGTCAACGTTCCCGCAGATTTCAAGGCGCAATATATCGACATCAACGACGATGGCAGCATCTCCTTCAACCGTTCCATCAACTTCAGCCAGGAATTTGAAAACCGAGGCGGCGGTAAGCCGCACTCAGCCATTGTTTTCGATCTCACTGACCCGGAGAACCCTCAGTACTATTAAACGCACTTTTGAGGGGATGCCATGGGGTTCAGTCATGAGAGGTCATATAGTCATACATGGTGGCCACTTGCAGCTACTTGGACATAATTCACAACCTGGATTTTCCCATATCACCATTAAGCTATGATGCCTTTTGTCATTCGCAGAGGTACCAAATCTCATTGACAATAATGCTAATCACATCAACATATACAGTCACTTTCTCTCCCAGATTTCATTCGATTTGTTGTTCTTATTTTCCAGTTAGCAGAATTACAGGAACTTAATACTATTGTCTTGATTATGATTCTTCCCGTATAAACCATTGGATTACCATGTAGGTTCCGGAACCATATTGGCACAATAACCGAAAATCATTTGTCTTCGTTCATTCATTAAGCCAGGGCTTTCCCGAATTCTGATTCGTTGAAGTTTTTTGCTATACGATCTCTCGGCATAAATGATGACCAATGAACGGCTTCAGACCTGGTGGCAGTCAATTAATGCACAGGTCTATCTCAGTGTTTCTGGCTTTGCTTCTGCATAGTCTCATTCCTCTCTCATTCGATGGAAGAATCGTCTATCAATGAGCCCTTCGTCCTGGGAGCGATGGCGACGCAAATTGATTTTCTGATTGATTTCCGATAAACCACTGAGGGGTCATCGCGGGGATCGGCATAGAGAGACTGAATGGAGATAGTAAGTAGCTCGATGGTATATTCTTTCATAGACCTTCGCTGAAGTGTCGCTCTCGTTTACCAGTTCCTGTATTCCCTCAACATCTTGGATTGTTTATCTGGCCAGTTTACTCTGACTAGTCCCAAATAAAGAGCTTGCGCTGGTGCATCTCCGCTGAATAGTGATCCATATTTCATGCTGCCATTCACCCGCTCTTTTTTTTTTTGACGCTCACAGCTAGAAATCCATGGCAAAGAATCAATGCCTAGCGTTTCTATTCCTGTATCACGCAGTAACATTAGCTTCAACTAGCTATACAGGATCTTCCGAGATCTTCTTCAGCTGTATCAATCACCACCCCTTTGTCCACAAGTAACAGCTCATCAACTCTGTTCTTAGCATATTCGACCCTCGTCCAAGTCTTCAATCTCCCGGTACTCGTATCAATCTCCCAAACCCGTGTCCGTCGGTGAAGTCGCTTTTCGCCATACGAACAATATCCCCCAAACCCACTGCCACCTCCATAGCATAGCCAAGGGCCAAGCCGAGGGGATTGTCGCTGGATTTTTGGGGCAGCAAAGCACAGAAATCATTGACATGATCGTGCCAGCAGCCTACTGCTGATATACCTTCTTTGGCCAATGTATCATAGAAGTGAGAGTTGACGCTAGGGCACTCAGTCGGTTCTCTCCGGTGACCGTTGCGTATCCTAAGAAGGCCGTCTCCGAACTCAGGAAAAGGGATGTGCAGGAAAGTCAAAGATAGATGAAGATGACTGCCGTTACCAGCTTCCTCACGCAAAAGTCGTTGAGTCTGAGAAGTTTTCACGAACCATTCAATTTGACGTGGCTTGATAGGGTCGTAGTCGGGATTGTGTGTAAAGCTTGGTATTTGCCCGTGGGAATCCAAGAAATACAAAGTCGATAATGAGAGCCGTGAGGGGGATGGCGCTAAGATGGGAAGATAGAAGTTACCTATACCGTCGACTCGTTCTGGGCCTGGTTCACAGAGGCTAAAGGGTAGATGTTGAAGTATCGCCATCTGGGCCAAGCCTGCAATATAGTTAGAACCAAGACTCGGTTTATATGATTTCATAGTTATCTTGCGGAGCAATAAGGGTTGTCGACTGCTGGTTCTATGAATTGGCTAGTTCATGGAAGAAGTTACTCACGATCCAATGCGTGCTCGCCCTCACTATCATGATTGCCAAAGACGGCTGCGAAAGGAATTGACCGCTTGATGATAGGGGCAACGACCTTGAAGAGGGCAGATTGGCTGTCGGGGATATCATGGTGCAATTGGTCTCCAGTGAGAATCACCAAGTCCGGTTTCTCGACATCCAAGACCCCTCCAATAAATTTTACCGTCAGTGGGTCTGCCTCACTCGCTGGAAGAGGGGAGAGGGATCCCAAGCGCATCGATCGCATCTTCGCAAACCCCGACACCGGTGACCATGTGCGTATTTGAGATTTGCACAATCTTGAATTTGCCATCTCTCCTGACTCTTAAAGTCGCCCGGGCATCCGGTTCCGGTGTGTCCCTGCCGTGGAGTACGGTCAGTCGTGCAACTGGTACTTTTGGCTGATTGGTAAGTTGGAGCGATGATTGCAAAAGATTCCATTGTGGCCGTGGATCGACGGCATCTACACCAAAGAGCACATCCACCTCTGTGACAGCTAGGTCTACCATCCCACGAAATTTGTTTTTCAGTATCCAGATTCCGCCCGGTCGACTCTCCCATGAATGATCCGAGCTTGAATCGGGAGGCGTTCTGCTGATTCTGATATCCGTAACCACCAAGTCCTCGTCGTCCAGCTCTCTCTCGTTAGCTAGCGCTACATATAACCATGCGTGCTGCTGAGATTTGTATAGATGTAGATCTTTCTTAATGGGGTGCCATTTGCGCGGATCCAGTTCACAATTAGCAGTTGTCGAAGAGAAAACACAGATATTCAGATCTGTAACAACCGGGTGAGTAACAACGTTTACATTATCAATGTATTCGTGGAATGCCATTTTGCGCTATAGGAGGACATATGTGAAACCAGCGTTGGACTTCACTACGTGTTCATAATTTGAAGCCAACTGCAACACGTATTTGTTCATGTTTCGTTTATGTTCTCCTCTAATTATTATTATTCGCGCACTATAAGCGGTTGGAATTGCCATCTAGTTTCCACATTAATTGATTCTTCAGTATTAGGGCCTGGCAATCGAATATCGTAGTCAGAATAACAGTACACGCACAACAGCTACAAAAGTCAATTCACATAAGCTAACTTACATCTCTGAGAGCCTTACATAAGTCCCTCACTCTTGAGAGCAGAATCCAAGATCTGTCAAAAAACTTTCAAATGTTTGGAACCTCCGCGGTCTGAGCGCTGATCGCCGGGGTTGATGTACAGGGTTCGCCGATGGAGCATAGCACGTCTATCTCTCAGGTGATGGTCATGCATGTCAATATTATTAATGAAGTCAATGATAGGCTGACATTGAACGATTGTATGTCAGTATATTCGAATGAAATAGTTGCGGAGATGCGGGGAAATTGGCTGATGGAAACACATAGTATTATTATCTATCCATTCTTAGCACGGATGCTCTTACGGTCATATGTCCCACAATATTTGGAGTGGGTTCGGGTTGGTATCATCCTACGTACCAGTACAATGGGGCATATACAGCAACATTTTGGCGGAATGTAGTTTACATGTGATGTTGAAAGTAAAGAGTTTCTCCTCATTATCAAATACTGTTGAGCTGAATGAGCATGCAGGAGCAAATTTCAATTTGATGACTATCGACTTAATTCTGAAGATCGCTCAGCTGTTAAGTATTATGTTGATAGCAATCAATGCACACCACGAAATATCTCCCTTAGATCTGAGGTGAAAATGGCATCCCAACCTCCCATGCAATACCAAAGACTCGGCAAAGGCTCCCTCACTCTTTGACATCCCATTCGCTTTCTATACTTGTACAATCGTTGGTTCTCTACGGTTCCAGAACACGAAGCAGGGCTTGGTGTAAGACTGGTCCAAGAAGCCCCACGAGAGTGAGCTCATCAGTATGGTAAGATAACTCCTATTTGATAACTGGCTTCTAGAATTTTGTTGGGGAAGGAGGGCCATACTTGTAACCTAGCAATGACTGCCTCAGACATCCGAATCGCTAATCCATAGACAAACATAGACAGACAACTTGGAACGGGTATCCGTACAAATAAAGGCGTGAAACTATCCCCTTACCAACGACGCATATCAAGTCCTGTAGCGATAAGGAGCGTGCGTATGCTGGTTGAATGGTCCAACCGGATTCTTTGGATGGACGCGTTCAAACAATAAGTATGTACACAAAAAAACAAGGGGTGGCACATAGCGCATTGGATATTCATCAATATATAGATAAAGCAGCAGTAGAGTCTCTATCATAGGCTCATCATACTCATCTTCCCAAAGTTCGCCCACTAATCACGAGTCCACCAAGACCCATCTATACCAAGCAGTATTCCTAACCATCCTCCGACGATCAAAGAAAGTAATATAAAAGCAGTGAAGACATGTGAAGAAAAACGAATGTACAAGGATATGTATGACGAGAAACGGTCTATATTATAATTTTCATAATTTGGATGTGGTGGTGAGACAGGAGAGGAAATATGCGTGCGAAGGAAAAATATAAATCGGAGATTTTTTTTATACAAGATTTTATTTCTCAGCCTTGGCAGCATCCTCCTTATCTGCCTGGACATCCCGTCTTTCAGCGCTCACCTGGTCGGCTTCAGCCTCATTAGCCTCAGCAGCCTGCTGCGCAGTCGCATCCGACGCCTCGATCTTGGGTTGATCCTCCTTATCATCGATATTCTCCGTATCCTTTGGTGCCGCAACGCCTTTACCTTCTTGCTCTGTGATTTGAGTGTTTTCTTCCTCAATCAATTCCTGTTGTTCCTTAATGACTTCGAGACGTTGTCTGTTGGTGGCTGCGCCTTCGGCGTTGTGGACTTCTAGCTCGATCTCATGGAAGAGTTCTTCGGGGATACTAGACAACACAGAGCGGAGCGCGTCGATTTGGGAGGATAGTTCTGGGTCCTTGGATTGGGTGGCGTATTGGTATGCGTTACTCAGAACGAGCATAGTTGAGGGGACGCCTTGCTTAAGACGGAGGTCTAGCCACATGGAAAGATCGTCTCGGAGACGTCCTGGGGATACACCGTGGGTACGGAGACCACGCGATGCACAAGCCATCTGCAGCTCGGGCACAGAGAGAGAGTCCACACCCTCGTATGAGATTGCTCGGTCATCTCGCTTGATCTGGCGCATACGGTGACGAATGTTGTATCGCAGCATAGCATCCGTACCGAATGTGTTGAGATTCATATATTTGCACATGCCGACCAATTGCGGTCGAGACAAGTTATCCAACGTCAAGTCATCCTTGAAAATCTTTACGACTTTGATAACATCCGCATCGGAGGGTGATTCGCCAGTTGAGCGGAGTTTCTTGAAAAATTCAGTGAATTCTTCTTTTCTGGCGTTCTCGGCGCTCAACGGTAGACCAGTCTCCTTCAAAGTGTCCTTCAGGAATGCAGAAACCTCCTTCCGAGTACCTCGAAGGGTTTCGGCCTTTTTGTCCCGCGACTTTTGTCCTTCGTAAGTGCTGGGAAGCATGTTGGGGAAGATTCGGAGAGCAATAGGGAGTAACAATTCGGCAAAGGGGACAATCACAAACACGGAGAACGGCACCAAACGTGCCAGATCCTTGACTGTACGTTGTAACTGATGGGTTCGTCAGTACCACCTTCCGAATGACAAAAAGAGAGAAGCATACCTGTCTGTTCTCACGACGACTCAGCTCATAACCCGCAGCCATCTTCATCGCCAACTTGACACTAATGCGCACTTCGGTGGCAAGCAATTTCGTTCCATCCCAATAATGCTGAATCTCATGCTTGATCTTCTGTCCAAGAGTCATCTTCTTTTCCTCCTTTTTCTCCACGGCTCGCTTTTCCGGCTCCGCCACCAGTTTCTTACTGTCGATTACAACGGTCTCTGGAGATGTAGCATTGAGTTGAGATTCCCCCGATGTCGTCGTCGTAGCATTTTTGCTTCCTGCTGCTTGGTCTGCTGCCTTCCGCGACTCCGCCGATGAAGAAGAGAGTGGCTGCCTAGCTTGGTTGGCATCGAAGCCCGGAGGTGGGAATGGCGTGCCTCCGGAGCTGTGACTCGATGATGTAGAAGTCTCGGTCGCATATGTGCGCTGGTTGGGAATCAAGACCGCCAATGCATTCAAGTGTGTGGGAAATGCTCGACGGTTGCGTTGGGCTTGTGCTAGGGATCGTGCTGCGAGGATACTCGGGAAATTTCCCGATGCTGGAAATTGTGAATTAGCATATTGCAAATCATACTAATGGGCTCAAAAGCAAAGTATAAACTTACTGATGCCATATACACGCCTCGCAGAAACTGAATTGGAGAGCCTTGCTGTCCTCATGATGGCGAAGCTTTGAAGAAAGAAATAAATTCGGCCGAAACGGACTCGCAGTTGCGAGCAGATAGGATTCTGACAACGAACAGCTAGATCAAAGAGGTTCACGCTTCTTCTACGTCCACAACCTGGTGTATTACCTCGATGAATATCCGGTAAGGAAGTGATTGTTGAGTTTGCTGAATAACGTCAACTTGGGTGTCGGAGCGACTCTACATTTCCACTCCGGAGTCCGGAGACACGTAGTTGCGGGCACGTGACATTCCGGCTTCGGCGATAATCTCTTCTGAGACCCCGGAGTTAAGGGCTACGTTTGATTGGGGGCTGCAACCGTACAACAATTTACTAAGTATATCAACCAATTATTCTAGACATATGACGTATCTGAAAGATTTCGCATTCTGATGTACAGTCATGTCTTGCAAACACGGCACCGAAACAAATGTACCAAAGACCAGGGTTATAAACGACCGTAACGCACATAAATGGGCATATTAACAACGATGGATAGCAAATGGCACGTCAAAAGATATCAACAACTGAACCTTGCATAGGTGGTATCATCAACAGATTCATAATTCATAACGCGATGGGGGTTGTGCGCATGTGAGAGCCATACATTCAAAGACGGTCTTATCAGGAATGTAGGAGTAATCGATCAGAGGAGAAAATATATAAGTGGAATGTATATACCTCATTATCTCACATCGACGTGTGAGATTAAGCGGCTGTTCGGTCGCGCAACGCAGATGCAGCATCCGGTGCACGAGTTTGGGCACCAGTAGCCTCGGAAAGGGCATCAAGAGTCGGAATACGCTCAAGACTAGGTTTGTCTAATTCCTCGCCAGGTGTCATAGCTAAGTCATTGAGCAGTCGGGAGCCTGGATCGGTAGCGAGACCGGGTGTAAGATGTGGACTTGTGGCATAATCCGGACTGGCTTGCCATTTGGCGACATCCTTCTTCAGCTGCTCCAATTCTTTTTGGAACCGTTTTCCAAAGACATCAATGTAATAAGTTGCGCCGTTATGGATACTCCAGACGAACACTCCGAGCATGAAGACAGAGCTAGCCCAGCGATACCAGAACCACAAAGGGCATGGAATCATTGTCAACAGTGCGTAGACATATTGAATCATCATAAAAGCCGGTTCTTGAAGAATGTTAGGAAGGCTAAGCACGAATTTACCAATCCAGGTTTTCGCATAGGAGCGTCGAAGCCAAGTGTAACTAGTCGGTCGTCCAGCGGCAATTTTGTCTGCACGACGAACGGTGATCCAGCGGTGATAGGATAGTTGCCAGACTGCGTATGGGATGGAAGCCCAAAGCATCATTGCCAACAGAGTGAAATGTTCGGGCGCACCAGGCTGACTGAATTTGATATCCCAGACTGCCGGAAATCTCTCTTTCAGAGACTCGGGGGGTGTCAAATGCACAATACAGTGGAAAGCGGCTGGTGGCATAATATGGATGAAGACACTGGCAATAACGTTAGCGGATAAACACTAGTAGCGACAAGTAAAACTTACCTGACGACCTTATCCATGCTGTGAAACACCAAAGAGTTGCGCCACATAGCGATAGCGACCGCATTGTTTCCGTAAGCGAGGCAGTACGTTCCAATCAAAAGCCGCTTGGACTTCGGGAAAACCCAGATGCTCAACATGGACAGGAAGTTGACAAAGTAACATAGATCGGCCAAGAAGTAGTGGTATCCTCGCCTATGGTAGGTGTACAGGCGAATAGGCATAAAGTAGGCAAGCTGAGCAGTGTACCACCAATAAAATTTCTCCGGTGCAGCTCCCATAAGGTATCCACTGATGAAAATGTTCATCACACCGGCAATAAAGGATAGTTTCTCCCGCAAGGTGACTGTTGCTACCTTGCTCCATTGTTTCGTCAACCGATCGACCGAATCCCGCATACGAACTTTGTACTTATCCAACTGCTCGTCAGCAGTTGGGATTCGTTTTCTCCATTCATCCACGACGCGATCTTTGGCAAGCCCAGAGACAGACTTGAGCTTTTCGCGCTGTCGACGCACTCGATCTCGTTGCATACTCAGCGCCTGGTTCCATTTCTCCAACTTCTGTGACAATGAAAATGTATCGAACAGTTCGGAAAGGCTCAACTTATCCAACGGCGGGAACGTGTCCCAATCCTCCTGGTATGAGCTGCTGTTCGAGAATGACGGATTTCTCGACAGTCTTCCGGGGGTGGATGTAGGCGAAATCGAACCATCGGGAGGCACCGATGAAAGGCCATCTGCATCGGTAGCAACGAGGTCTGGAGAGAGGGGTGCATTCGAAGCCATGGCTTCTTCAGGTAAATTAGGGGCGGACTTGCTCCGGGAGAGCACATTCGGATCAGGCATAGCGACCTCTTTCTGTTGAAAGTCTAACAGTGTGTGAGTGCTCCGTGCGTGGATTATATAGGGACGACTGATAAAGCGGCTCAAAGTCAGCATGGTCTCGTGATATCGCGAACTCGTCCGACGACTCGCGTGTGTTCTTCCAGATGAGTGACAAGAATATGTCCGGAGCTGTCAACTTGCAGGAAATTATCCGCGTGATGCAGGTACACCTTGTCCTCGACTCGAAAAGAAGATAAACGCGCAAGTCGCGGACTCAGGGCGAAGCGGTGAATTTGTATGGAAGAAGATAAAGATTAGCAGTTACTCACCAACGGTATAAGAAGCCACGAGGCCAGTAAGGTCAAGTGACTTCTGGTAGAAGCTGACCGGCCGTTTTCGTGTGCCGAACAGCCTCAAGATAAGAAGGCGTGATGGATTTAGGCAGAGTCGAGATTGTGCTTGGATGGCAAATGTCTCCAAGCTGTTCAGCAATGACATACCAAGCTCTTTTCGCGTGCTTGATTCCACGTCCCTGGTTGGCTGTCTGGCCAATAGAGCCCCGTTTTTAGTCTTTATTTGGTTAGCTCAGGAATCTTCGATGCCTTGTCGATGCCTTGCAGCCTGAGGCATCTTTTGACCCTGTTCGTTGTACTACTTCAACCTCTTCAACCCTTGGAAGATTGTTCACACTACACACTGCAAGAACAATATAACGTATCATATAAGTCGAAAGTTCGATGTCTTCTATGACCAAAATGATGGATTCGTACCAGTCTTGTCTGCATCTTTGATATTAAGACGCTTATGTGCATGAACTCTATACACTGCAAACACAGCACTTTTGTCCAACCGCCTACTGTACAACAGAGAAAAGTTCGAATGTAACACTTTTGCGCACAAAGTAGCCATTAAGAAGTACACCCGAAAGTACACAATATCCACACATATGGTGAGTCGCTCAACTGCCGAGATCTATATATCCATTGAAACGCAGCCAAGACACAAATGAACGCCCGAGGGATGGGAGGACACCTGGAGTTTCCTAACTTATAATAAAAACGAGGTGAATAGTTTCCAGTCCCTTTTGTAGATATACAATCATCAGTACGGAGGCTGATAAGAATGCGCCGACGCATGTACCGTTGGGTTCCACAAAACGGTAGTTGTGACAGGCACGGAAGGAAGCATGGGTTGATGGAGGTAGGTTGAGAAAGACGAACGATGGTTCTGGGGGGACAGATCAATCGAGTGAGGGGACGTTTCCTGTGACATGACGCTAGATGCAGCGCTGCTATTGTATTCTCGTGGGCTGTAATGAATGTTGCTGTCAAAGGAGCTGGCGCGAGTCGATGATGGAGCGCCGGAAAGAGAAGGAGCGTTGGAATAAGGCAAGCTGTACGACTGCGAACGTTCCGGCATCAGGTGACCATAAGTGACTGCCTGAGGATCTGCTGTTGTTGTCCCGTCGCTCCTGCCACCTGATCCTCCTGCTTCTTGACCTTGCACACTTTCTGTCGTCAAAGAAACAGTTCCCCAGGAAGAAGGACCACCACTCTCGCTATTGCGAGCATTGGATTCTGGCGTGCTGGAGCCGTCGCTTGACTCAAACTCAGGTCCAACTAGACTGACTTGAGAAATCGGGATCAATACATCGCCGGCTGCGAAACAGTCAGTCGTAGAAGCATTGCCAGGTGAATTGACAGAAGACTCACATATTTCGCCCCTTAGGTATCGCTCTTCCATATGTCGGACGCTGTATACCTCATCGAGAATCTGAAGCCTCTCAGGAGGGCTAATAGACCGGCGTACATCTTGACCTGCATCGCGAAGTTTCTCTGCTGTGACATCATGGCTTTCGCCGAGCTCTCGAAGAATGTGAATGAGAAGTTGAATGCGCTCTGTGATCTCGTTAGCAAGATGTCTTTCATTTGAAACGATGAACATACCTGGTTTGAGGAGATGGTCTGGCTCTTTATGTGTAACGCCGGCAGGCCACCAAGGCGGTTTGGTCATTTCCGGATCAGCGCGCCTCTCACCTCCAGGGCTGGAAGACGCCCGTCGCCCATTGTAAGGATAGTTGACCTGTTTCCGCGGCTCAACAAGCTTGATAAATGCCTTGGCAATGACCCTACAGTTCAATTGTTGAAAAGAGTCAAATGCCTTTTCATAGTACTTTTTCAAGCGGGTTTCATCGTCGACTCGTATAACGCATGCTGAAGAGGACGGCAGACTCATGGTAGCGTATCCAAAGTCGGGGGTCATTGAACCTGGCATTCTGGGGTCCCGGCGTCTTCCGTTTCGTCTGTGCCGTCGGCTTTGGTCGAGTTGCCAATCGCATGGAATTAGAGGGCCGGGACTCCCGCTCATGGGTAACCAATTTCCTTTTTGGCGTGACCTTCTGGGAATATGTGCATAGACGCCTCTACTGCGTTCAGACCGCATCGGCCCCGTTGTCACTGCCCCTATGTAAGTGGAGGTCCGCCATGTTTCGTTGACATTACTACTGACCAGGTAAGCTTGCAAGTGTCGAAGACCGTGGAGACACTAACTCTGCAAATCTTTCTTGTATGTCCGGAGTGAATATCACTCTGCCTGGGTCTGCAATCGATGATGAACTTTCAAAAGCAATTTGACCGTCTTGGTTGCTGTATATCATGGCGAAGTGTGGGTAGTGGACGCCAACTACTCCTGGTGTGCTTGAGTGGCCGTTCTGCTTACAACAGTTTGATTAGCCAGTTTCAATCCGAGTTGCAGGACGAGGACGTACCACGGCTGCCTGGTGAGACGATATGTTGTTGAATGGAATCAATGTGCAGTTCTGTTCTGTGCTCAAGCTATGAGACTCGTCCATTCCGCTTGTCGTTAAACCACACAATCTCGCCGACGATATAAGTGTTCAGACAATTTCAAAAGAAACACCTTTGGCTGATAGTGAAGGTAACCAATCAATGACAGGGACTAGAGGCGGGATGATGAAGGAGGGTATATGAATATGATATGTGATACGAAGGTCTGTTGCGAGTGTGACTCAGTTACTCAGTCAGTATGATTGACGAGAGACAACGATTTATAGAGACTCGTAGGGAGAAGCTTGATATTAAACGCCGCTCTATTGTTGAGGCAAGTGATGAAAGCAGATAGTATAATCCAGGATAGGTTATATGGATCAGACTAAGAATCTTTAGGATCGACTACGACCTAGGCCCACTAGTTAACTATATTGAACTTCATACCCATGTCAGACGAGTGTCTACGCGGGTTGAATGTGTATACATGAGAGGTTTAGCTTGGGGTCCAAGCACTCCGGGGAAGGTAACAACCGATCCCGCTAGACGTTTGGATTACTCTCGTCCCGTCTGGCCAGCAAGGAGTTGCGCCCATGCAAATTCTAAAAAACCATGGATCACGCCTTTTACGCCTCAACTTTGACCTACTGGGTATCTGAGGAACGTTAGCCGTCCCTTTGAGGATGTTGAATATGCGGAAACTGTGGACCTCTAGCTGTCGCCGCGCAGATCCAGCCTACAATAACTAACAATGCGCAGCGAAAGGAAAAGAAAACATGACATTCGGCTGGCATTTCCGGATCTCTACAAACGACCTGTGGGTACTGGCTGATATCCTTCCAGGACCGGGTTCAGACCATGCAAAAAACACGAGAAATCGTGAAGAATGTCCGTCCATCGTTTACTAGTCGGGCAAACAACATCTTCACCAACCGGCCGGAATCGCGGAATTGATAAGGGAAAAAAAAAAAAAAAAAAACTAAAGACGCCGGAAATGTTTATAACAGTTCCCCATGGGACTACTGTACGAAAGAGTGAACGCGCCAGGACCCTGTCTAGCGTTTCGAAGGATTGACAAGATGGCTACGGAAGAGCCCGCGCACCCCATTTCCCTGCATGATAGTCCGTATGCCGTGCGGTCCACGGCCTCCACCCTGTCCGTATTAGACTGCGCATGCTGTGCGGTAGGGTTGGCACTGACTAGAAGATTCGCGTAAGAGGCTGTCTTCGAGGGCAGCTGTCTGTATGGGTGCTTTAGCCATGCGTCTAGTAGGTACCTAGGGCTATGCCGCAAGATAGATTACCATCTAGATTCTAACCTTCGTCATTTGAGACTAGAAAGCTATGTCGTCAGATTTGCTGTTGATCAGAGCAAGAAATCCGAGATATTGGAAAAGGAACCGCCTGCTTATCTGGGCAGATCTTGGATCCTGAATATTCACACATGACATTTCATTGAGTGTCCAAGTTTTTACTGTCTCTATTTGGAATTGATTAACTCTTCCCGATCATTCGGCGCAGATGGAAGACGCCTGTTGGAAGGGGTTGAGAATCGAATCGACAGCAGCTCCGAGAAATCGTTTGAAATTGCGCATGAAACATTACGGGCATTGACAGACAAACAAAAAGATAGTAAGCAAACAATATCTGAGGTCTTGATACTATCTACGTATGCCATCCGATCTATTTATGCAAGGCGAAAGAAGAGGACAAAGGTGGGACTGCCTATATCGGTCAAGCATTAGTGGCAACAAAATGTCGATATGAATGTACCTACATATGATGCTTTGGCCCAGAGAAGTAAGAGGTAAGACGGTCATTATCAATCATTCTTGAATTTCCTTTCGGATCGGAACATTATGACCCTTAGGGAGTAAAAGTAGTATGAACAGAAAATTACGATACAAAGCGGTGAGCAGGAGAGCAATCCAGGAGGGGCTCAGTGCGCGTAGTGTAAAGAACAATCCTTGTTGACCGGTCTGTTTGGTTGACCAAAGGCCCTGCCTTGCGATCTGATCACCGTGGGGTCTACAAATCTGAGGATGAATCTGAACTCGGGATTCTGGGAGATTTGTTTGGGACGTTTCCGTGCCTAATCGAGTAAGTATGCTCATCCACCAAAATTGTCGCCTTGTTTTATACCATTTCTTACTTTAGACATCTACATGAATATAAACGATAGTCAAGATAGACCCAGTCTAGAATCAAAGGTACGATGCGTTTGTAGCACGGCCAATTTACAATACTGTGTATGCCAGCATCAGCCGGCATAACGACGATGCCACACGTGTATTGTGTTAGTTGCTTGACGTAGCATTTAAGAAGAAAGATGTCTGCTGAATCCAGATCCTCGAAGGGATTTGTCCACCGCAACTTCTCTTCGCACATTTGATCCTAGCAAGTAGGTATGCAGATGACATCATGCATCTAACCCAGATCATATCTCATCTCATCTGGTAGGCTTGTAGATCCAGAAGAAAATTTTAGAATGTAGTCCTTGTTCTTCAAAAGTGGAGTTAGCTGTGTGCCACCGATACAGCCACTAACAAGCCACCAAAAGCCCAACATCGAAGCAACAGCGTACTGACTGGCTGTTTAACACACATGCAATGCATGTTCTTACTTTGACACCGAATTGACACTACACTGTGTGCATAAACATCAAGGATGAACGCAATGCATCGGTCAGCCAGCCCAGCCGGTTCGGTTTGCAATATGTCGTGACAAGTGACACAAACTGGGAAAAGGAAAGAACCGTCGAGTTCGCGGATGGTAGGGAATGAGTGTGACTGGCTAATGTGTATTTACGTACAAACATACAGAACCGGGTTCTACATTTGTTATCAGGGCGCACAAGTCCGCGGAAGGTTGTTATCAAGAGCAAAAGGCCAGAGAAGTAGTAAGTCAAGCAAGTGGTCAAGGAAGAGAGGAAGGTGCAAGAGGCCTCCGAGCCTAAAGCAAGTAGCACGTCCATACAAACGCTGGCTTCTCGCCTGCGTGGACACGATATGCATAAAAAGCAAAAATATTTCAAACGAAAAGCCGAGATACCTAGGTAGTGACCAATCAATCAACTAGAGAGCATCTCGCCCGATTTTCTACTTAAACACTTACCATACTAGCCAGGATCAACAAATAAGGATATACCAAACCAGCCAAACACACAGCGGTCTACTGCTTTTTGAGGTTGTTGGTGTCCGTGACGACCTACTTGGAACCCGCTCCGTCCATGCAAACTACGATTTTTTTTTTTTTTTTTTTTTTTTTTTTTTGTGCAAACAACAAGAATAAATAAAACCGGATACTCTGAATATGTAACTAAGGTCTAAGCGAAGATTTAGCTTGCAGATATTTTTTGTCCGGTGCGGTATGGTTGGCTACGTAGGTGCTAATTTAATCATCCTTGAGAGTCCTCGTGATTCTAGACCATAAGGTTCCGATATTCAACGAGAATGGCTGTTTGTTAATTCCATGGTGGGGTTGTCGTTGGTTTGCTCTTTTAGCTAGCTGTTGACGATGCTTGAAGGCTTGTCCGAAGTAGGAAATTCGGTGGGTAGCTATTTATTTCCTATTTGGGCCATCCATGTCGGATCTGGATTGTTCACTGTAATTAGTTGGATAGAGAAATCGGATCACGACACATTGCTTCTACGAACAATCGTTTAAAATCCTTCAATAGGGTATGAGTTCTTTTCCACAAGAAATAACATCAAGTAATGTCTACACCCAAATCAACAAGATCTGCTCCTCTTGTACGACCTTAGAGGAATCTTCAATGCCGAAACAAATTAACATCATCGCATTCAAAGAGAGCTATATACAGATAGTGAACTAATCAATCTAGCTTGACAAATTTTATTTTATCTGGCTGCTCGGAGATGTTTGCTGAATATACGACTCAACGAGCTCCATGCTACTCGAGCCATCGACACATCACATCCAAAAATCTCCATGCTCATCCCTGTTAGACGATTGCATACTGTCACATTGTCAACACAAACCTTTAGGCACAGACATAAGACAAATGCTTCATGTACCTAAGCTCCTACAGTTCGATAACGGAGCATGGACAACTGTACACCGTCCGATTTTCCCCCGCTTTTGCCCTGCAAAAATTGTCCTTGTCGTGACTCGTCGCTTTGATTGGAGGTAATAGATTTGTCCAGTCACGTTGGTTTGATGTATTGAGTGTATGAATAGCGGCTTGATCAACGGGTTGATAGAATACTGTATGAAGTCAATTGTACAGACAATGAATCAAACAATGAATAGGTTCTAATAAAACTTTTCCGGGTCTATGGCGTTATGCCGTGTCGCATCTTGTCAACGAGTCAGGACACACTTTTTATCTGTTGATCTACGCATGCAGGTATCGTGCTACAGTAAACTTTGGATATAAGCACCTAATTCAGATAGCCAAAAGATGTGCTACAACCCAGGTGGTGCTACATGTCGGGTACCATACAAATAGTAGGATTTGTTAGTAAAATTGCTAGATAAAGAGGATAGGTCTATATATTACATAAATACGCCAAGCCCCCCACTATTTCCTGTAATTTTACATGATTCTAATTAGCAAATATATTATATATATCCCTTTCTATAAGCACTTTTGTCAGGGAGCTTGAAAATAAGTATGCTTTTAGCTAATATCCAGGTTTTGAGCACGTTTATATAGGGGAACGATAATTTTTTATTTTTGGTGCTATAAATCGGGTTGTGCTACTAGCCGGGGATCTTTATCCAGGGTTTACTGTATCAATCCAACCATTCTGGCCTAAGTTAATTGAGACGCTGATATCTGGGGAATCTTCCATGAATTCCAGATATTAGACCCTGGTCATTTCAAAGTTGACCGCAGCTACAAGTGGAAAATATTCTGGGGCCCCACCGACGAAATTCATAGATAATCCTTCGGCGGTTGCCATACCAGCACATAATTTTAACAACAGTAGTACGTAGTGCCAACCGTATCCAGACTCGATATTGCGGTAGAAGCAGCACTCGGACCTCTAATCTGATTTAGTAAAAGAACTGCAGCTATCTACCTGGATGACATACGACTCGAGACCTTGGATATGGTAGAGTTACCTTACACTAGCGTTGGTCTTTCTCTCTTTCTTTCGTTTCCTAATGATCTCCCACATCCGAGGCGTAGACACCCAACATGGACACGAACTGGCCAGGAATACCTACGATAGGTAGTTTCGTACATGATACTACCTATTCCTACCAAAGATTTCTGTTTTATATTTCCAGAGGTCTTAGAACTTTCTTTGTCTAACAATGGAGAGAGATTATGAGGGAAGTTCCACGAGCGACATGTTGAACGACCTTCAATATCTGGTTCAAAATCGGTGAGATGCGAGTGTAGAAGGTTTCAGAACCATTTATTTTATGCCACTTCTGGTTTTCGCGAAGAAGTTGCTTCACTCCATGGGAGGACGCTTTAGGGCAAATCCGGAAACCCTAAACCGACTCGAAACGACGCCAACGGCTCTCGACCGTTTCTGACGGCCAACCCATGTGTTATTGTTAACTGAACATGTATTTGTGGACCTCCATCTTGGCATGGAGGCTTGTTCAGAATCGAAAGCATACAATCCTCTGTCCCGACATCTGCGATTGTATGACTTGCTTACTGTAGATGGGACCCATGATTGTGTTGTCAGTAGTTAGGCGAAAATCATTGATATTGGAAGTTTGGAACATGCATGATTCATGATAAATCGTCACTGTGGCTTACTTCTATTATTGCCCATTTCATCTAAACCTTACTCAACGGGCAATTTCGCAGTTCGTCGGTCTCTAGTCCGGTCGAGAAGAACGATCTAGAAGAAACCCATGAACTCATACATAGTACGAAGTTGAACTTGCATAGTGAGCCCTTTCCCCTGATCCTTAAGCAAGGGGGATGACATCTGAAACCAAACTTCCCAAAGCTGAGGGAAAACACGGACATGTGGCTTTCCTTCTCCATGGCATTTTGGAACCTGTCATATTTATGCTCAATTCCTTCTAGATTCCTTCCCACTTGTATCAGAGCTTTCAGCCACAAACCGGGAATGGCATCTGGTATTCTTGGGTGTGGGTATGTAGAACAAGGGTATCAATATCTACTCAGATAGGTAACTGGGTAGACCAGATCTCCGTCCAAATTTCTCCTTTTCACTACATTTCCGCAAACTATAGTGTTGAGATTATCTAAGAATAGAACTTATTCCAATTCTTTAGATGTATCAACGATATACTAGGAAATATGTATGTGTATTACCAATCTACATACACTAGCTCCCATCCTTACAGCTCCAGAAAACTGATGTATCCCCAAACTCGACAGCTACCCTAGAAGAAGGCCCTAAACTACCTAGCAGCTATATATAGGGGGAAAGTCCTCCCGACGAATGATCATCGTATATTGCTTTTTTTTTTACCTTTTCCGAGATCGTTCTCAATCCGTCCACGGGTGTTGGTTTGCGAGAATGGTGGGAAATTGTAGGTCAACTGGTGCAGATTGATTCCAAATACCGGATTATGGGGATTTGTCGCGTTTCCTTTTTTGATCGAGAGGATTGGATCGATTATTTACTACACACTTTACTCGCATACGAACGGCATAAGCAAGATGGATAATTCGATCTTGGACCTCTTTTAGAGATTCATGATTCGATTTCTAAGGGCTTGGAAGTTCGAGCAGAAAATGGATAAATCACAAAATTTGGCGAGTAGAACAGGTTTCACATGATTACGAAAAAAATATCGCTTGTTGGCGCGGTGACCCGACTGATTGATTCGTAAGATATATTTTACAGCAAATTGAAGCGAAGGTGAAAATTGAATAAAGCCGGTTACACTGCAGGCGAAAAGGAGAAAACTGGAGACTGAAGTTACCTTTAGGGAACAAACCCTTGAATGTGAGTACGCCCCCCCAATCCATCCTATCCATTATTACCTGCTGTTGACATGACGCGAGGGAATTGATACAAGTGAAGATAAAACATATTGAAAGCCATGGAGCTAGCGATAGCAAATCGAAGAAAAGATATCCGAATGTTTCGCAGTGCGATCTGTCTATTGGTATTTGCGGAGCTGTTCGATATGTTAGTAATAGCTCTATAACAGACTGCATTGACTGAACACTTACATCCAGAGTGAGCGAGTTACTGCTATTTTCGGTCTGATCCCGGTAGATACCCACAAGGGCCTCACTCAATTGGAACAGGCCCGTCTTCAAACTGATGACAATGAACTGCATGCCCGGAGCAGCATGGTCGCGGATGTAGTTAGCAATGCGAGCGACATTAGTATTGTCAAGCGCGGCGTCCACCTCATCCAGAACGAAGAATGGCGATGGTTGGTATGAATGCACCGCAAAGAGAAGAGCGAGAGCGGCCATGGTCTTTTCACCTCCGGACAAGTGCTCCATGTCACGAAATCGTTTAAGTGGAGGCATGGCGTGATACTTGATGCCGTCAAGATATGGCTCATCGGAATCTTCGATATCAAGATAACTATACCGACATTAGTACATTTTATGATCCGCAGGAAAGATAACTCACGCTTGACCGCCCAAAGGATAGTTGGCACTTCTGGTAAGCTCCCGGTAGATAGGACCGATTTGTTCGGAAATATGTGAGAATGCTTTGTTGAACAATTCTGATCGCTTCGTCATGACATCTTCAAAATCATCCTTGGCCCTTCTAGCACGCTTCCGAGCATCCTCAAAGTCCTTCTCCGAACTGCGGAGTTTGTTCTCAACCGTTTCTAACCGTTCCATGGCTCGAGTGTTGGGTGCCATCTTGTCTAGTTCGGTGTTGAGTGAGCGAATGCGGTCTTGCAATTCCTCCTCAAGTTTATCTTCGGCAGACTGCATGTTGTCAGTGGCAATTTATAATACAGTAAGGTTCATATATACCTCTTTTAGTGTCTCTCCCAAAGAATCAAAATCAACTTCGATGCCGTAATCCTGAACACCTGGAGCCTCTAGCCCTGTCATAGTTATATCCTCGTCGAGATCCATAGCATCCTCGTCAGCGGTTTGTACAAGCTCATCGATCGGCAAATTATCTAGAGGTGCGGAGCCATCAGTAAGCGGCAGGTCAATATCTTCGAGCTTGCAACGACGAAGGAGAGCATAGCGGCTTGAAGAGTTGCGCTGAATATCACCCTCAAGTGCATTTACAGCCTTGAGGGTGTCTTCAACGTTCTTTGAACGTTTCTGAAGCTCTCGTCGCTGAGCACTCAACCTTTCTTGGGATTCTGAGTACAATTCTTTCTGATCTTTCAGGCGTTCCTTGAGAATTTCCAGTTCGGCCTCGAGTTCATCTAGGCGGTTGCGGATTTTGTCCTGCTCGGCCTTGAACTCCTTGATTAGTGCCTCGTCCCGCCTGTACTGTGCTTTTAGAGAGCTAATACGGTCATCTGTTGCCTCAAGACGTTGTTTCTCAAAGCTCAGTTGATTCTCGATTCTGCTCTTTTGAGTTGTGAATTCCAACTTCTTGCGAGAAGCCTCTTCTTGAAGGGAACCCTGCAAAGCCTCATAGTCGCGGATACTATCGTAGCCTAGACGTTCACAGAAATCGCCATAGATCTCGTCCTCCACACTAGCAACGGATTGCTCCGCAGAAGCGATCGAATTCTCTAGCTGCTTCAGCGCCTTCTCTTTCTCACGTAGCTTCGGCTGCACTTCTGCAATTTGTTTTTTGGCATATTGGAGTTCGCTATCTTTACTTTTAATGTTGCGTTCGAGAGCTTTCAACTCTTCTTTAGCGTATGCCAATCTCTGTTCGAGACCGACAAGTTCACCCTGCAAGGTTTCTTCATCTGTTCCGCGGCGGTGGCCTTTAGGCAATGCAGCGAGATCGGCAAGCAGCTTGTCTTTTAACTTGTGCAAGTTTTCTA
This sequence comes from Talaromyces ruber, assembly GCA_022813215.1. Taxonomy (NCBI): domain Eukaryota; kingdom Fungi; phylum Ascomycota; class Eurotiomycetes; order Eurotiales; family Trichocomaceae; genus Talaromyces; species Talaromyces ruber. The sequence goes on along the minus strand of JAKLMW010000026.1, from coordinate 92,542 downwards.
ACTCGGAATCATCCCACCTCTTCGAGCTTTGTTGTCCAGGACCTCGACCACCAGTCATCAAACCACCTTTGTGAATTACTGTCCCGTCTAATGTAACAGCTTTGGCATCCACACCCTTCTCGTAACACAGATACTTGGCAGTTTCCAGGTCATCGCACACAATAGCATTACCGCAAGCATAAGTGATAGCACGAGAAACGGAGTTTTCATAATCAACTGTCTCAATTGCTGGACGCATGCCGCGATGCATACCTTTGAGGTTTGAGTTGAAGGCCTTAACTTGAATGGTCTCAAGAGGAATGAAAGTGGCTTGACCGGCTCGCTGATCACGAAGATGTTGGATACATTCCTTGGCAGTCTTCTCGTTGTCTACAACGATAGCATCGAAATGACGACCTAGGACGGTGCTGACGGCTTCGGCGTACTTCTTTTGCTTAGGTTTACATAGATCGCTGACGCGGCCCTTGACCCCCGGGAAGATGCGCTTTAGTGTAGATATCATCTCTTTCATTCGAATCTCCTTCTCGCTTTGCTTCCTGCCATCGTCCGCTTCGAGCAGCTTTTTCAAGACAACTTGGAGTTTTTCTTCCATTTCCGTACGCATTTGAGACACTCGCAGACGCTCCGAAGTCACAGCGTTTAATTCTTTCTTCTTACGATCGATATCCGAAGATGTATCTTTAATCGTGTCTGCGATATCAGTTTTGCGTGTCTTTAGAGTCTTGGCTTCAGCGTCGAAGCTCTGCAATTGCCATTGCAAATTATCGAATTTGCTCTTCAAGCCATTCACGGTTTCGGCTTCAGTCTTCCTTTGGCGTCTGAGGTTGTCAAGTTTTAGCTGCTCGGCTGAAGAACGCTTGTTGACTTCTTCTTTCAGCTTGTTGTATTCCTGGAGATCTGCTTCGCTTAATTGACCGCCGGCTTTACTCATGGACTTTGCCCATTCAGCCTCCCACTCAGCCTGCGCTTTTTCGACGACCTTCAAGTCTTTTTCAAGGCGAGTCACGTTTGCAGTTTGAGTATCACGCTCTTTAGTAATATCTGAAATCCTCGAAGAGTACCTTTGGACTTTGCCTGACGTGATTTCAATTTTTTCATCAATTGGCACCAGAGAGTTCGTTGCGTCCTCGATTTCCTTTTCCTTCTTGATAATGTTGCGTTCCGCGGTTGATACCTCTCTACCCATCTTGGCATGTTCCTTCTTGGCTTCTTCGAGATTCTTCTCGTATTTTTCAACACCGCGACGATATTCTTTGAGCTCATCCTGATGCTTCTGAATCTCGGCACTTGACTCGTCGATCAATCGCTGAAAATGGAAAAGCTTCCACAGGATGTGCGTGATAATGGCCTGGTCTCGTTCTTCGGCTTTCCGTGCGTAATTCTCCGCTTCTCGCTTCTGCTCTTGGTACTGTTTGATCTCGGAGTTGATTCCACGGCGACGATTCAGCTGAAAGGTTTGTTGTTCTGCAGCTTCTTCCTGCTCCGCTTTCAAACGTTCGTATTCGGCCTTGTACTCCAGACTACCAGAGATTTGCTCAATCAAACGAGTCAGGTCCTTTGGCGACTGTGAGGCAATAGCTTCGACATCTCCCTGGAAGACAAGGAAATTGCGTGCTTTGATGAGAATGTTTTCCGCCTCCAACGCTTCGTTGTATTGTTGCGCAGTCACGATCTTATTGTTGATTCGGTATTCGCTGACGCCGCCACTGGTGATTGATCTCTTCCACTGCTGCTCTTCACCAGCATCGTCCTCGTAGACTGCCATCACCCAGGCCGATCGGGGGTCGCCTCGATCCCCCTGTGTCTGCGAGTCCTCGGCATCCGAGCCATCCTGCGCTTCGTCTGTATTACCGTTTTGTTCAGGAGCGGTCGCGGATCCGTCGCCGTTGACTTTTGAAGTTCTGAGGACACGTCCGCGGTAGACCAGATCTTTGAGGTTGGTCGAACGGAGATGCGACGATTTTATACCGAGGACAAAGGAGATGGCGTCCATACTAAGGAGATAATTTAATGTTTTGATAATCATTTGGAGATCAGTAATAAACACTTACGAGTTCGACTTTCCTGATCCATTAGGACCGATAATCGAGGTAAAGTAAGCATCACCAAACAGCAATACATGGTGGCCCTTGTAGGACTTGAAATCTAGATTGGGAGTCAGCTTCTGCGTAGGTTTCCTGACGTGATTTTGTTGATGAAGATAATCATACTGAATAGCTCGAGTCTGACGAGCTTCCCCATTTTCGCGACAAAGCCTTGGTGGCCGTAGAATTGCTCAAAGTGTTGTCAGCATAAAAAGACGAGAGGGGTCGCGCTCTGCCTTCCCCGTACGCGCCTGCTCCGCGGACGCGACTCTTAGCCAGGCACCTCTTGGCAAAAGTCACGTGTTGATATCATAATTTGAATTATGATTGGCGAAAGGGGAGTATATCAATGTAGCCTACGAAGCACTACATATATGTTACCTCAATCTGTTGTTCAGACATGAGTGGCTTCGAATCGAAAGGCAGTATTAGCTATCGTCGAGTAGTAAATGTCTTTACCCCTGACTCAATTGAAGTGTTACAGAGGAAATTATCTATACGTATCGGACGAAGCTGATTCCACGCTATAATCCAATACAAATGAGTTATAATCCTGGAATATTTAGCATCAGGAGCTTTCAAATTGCTCAGAGACAAGTATACTCTATCACCGAAGGGCTCTTCCTTTGCGGATAGAGACCGAGCCACCACGTTCTTTCACAGAATATCATACAGTATAATACACGGCGATCGACAAGGCAGTTTCGCAGTCCCAAAGGATCTAAGAAATATCACCGTTGTCCAGCAGGCTGTCCGGTGGGACTGGCGAGGGCAAGCAAATCATCAGAAACATAGCCATCAATGCCCACCCGATAAGCACCCTTTTGCCCTTGCATCTCCATCATAATAAAATCCTCCTGCGTAAAAATCCGACGAATAGAGATAAAAGTCTTGAAAAGACTGAAATTGATCGCTTTCAATGGATTCTTCAAAAATGATATCTTGAGGTCTTTGGCTTGAGGCATAGGAGAGCCCGCGACTAGTCGTTCGTGGAAAAGCATCTGATTCGGCGCAACAGTGACTGTATACGGTCTTCGAAAGGGTGTCATCGAGCGCACTCTGACTCTTAGAAAAGTCTTGCCTTTGATATCCACCGCTGTTATATCCCGGACAAGCCTTGATGTCCTCGATATGAAGACTGTGCCCATAACGCTCATCACGATGCATACACCGATATTGAGGCTTTTCTGCCAATACGCTAGATTGGCTCGAGTATCCTGGTAGTCGAGCGAGGAATTGATAACGGCATATCCGAATGCGAATGCGGCGATACCGTATGCGCCAGTGATGTAGGGCCGTTGCGATGAGGATTTGAAAAGGACGACTTCGCCCTTTTGGGCTACTTTACGGTCTATCTCCGCGTAGCTCGCTGATTTTCGACCAATGAATCTAATATCTGTGACATTCTTGCGAGGCGGTTGCTGGTTCGCTGGCTTTTTGCTTGCTGGTTTTGTGTTTGGTTGCGCTTTGGAGGCTTGTCGCGCGGAGAATTTGGCTAGGCGAGGAGCTTGAGATGTGAAGCGCTGAGAGGGTTGGAAGACTGGCGTTTTGAGGCACGGCTTTGCGCTCGATATGAGCACTAATGGTCGTTTGAACATTGTGCTGTAATTCAATCTGAGATTGAATTGATATTAGGTTGATTGAGGATCAAGGTTGCGGAAAAAATAAGAATATGATCTTCTTGCGCTAAAGCGATATTTCAGACAAAATAGTTAGTCAATCCATTGTTTTTATGAGATAAAAAGATAATGCCAGTCACAAGAACAGAGGAAAACTCACCTTGTGGTCTAATTTCTCACAGTCAAACATGCGATCACAGTCCAAAAATAAATTGTTGTCGGAGTAGGAGCTCCGTCCCGCTAACGCTCACCGGACGAACCGTCTCTGGCCGTAGCTTTTCTCAACCTCAACCTCGACCATTGGATCTACGACACAAATAGAGCGCCTTCCACCACTATGCCTGCTGGCTACTAGTTTTACTAGGAGCAACAAACTCAACTAGCAGCATATATATCAAGCAAATTCACTATCAATCGTCATTTGGTGAAAGCCCTGCATTGGCAGCGTCTTTTCTCAGCCACCGCAATGGCTGCACGCTTCACACTGAAGCAAGTCCCTCTGGGTCTTCCGCGACGCCAGATCCTAGTCAATTCCATCACAAAACGTATATCCCCCTTTCTACTCTGTGTCCCGACTACTCCGACGACTTGCAATGCTAACATATGATCAACACAGGCTTTGCCTCAACCCTCACCCAGACCCCAGGCGGCTACCCTCTCTACCCATCCGTTAGCACCCTCCTCCTCCAAAAGGGCATTCCAGACTCCGAAATCTCCAAAATCCCCGCCACAGGCCCCAAGGGCCGTCTCCTCAAGGGCGATGTCCTCGCATACATCGGCGAAGTCGCCGCTGGCTATCCCGCCGAGCAAGCAGCGCGCATCGAGAAGATGGGACATTTAGACCTTAGCAACATCAAGATTGCGCCTCCACCTGCACCACCTGCAGCTGCTGCTGCACCCGAAGAATTCGTCCCAGAGTTGCCATCAGATATCTCGATTGCTGTGTCGATTTCCTTGGAAGCTGTGCTCTCAACCCAGAAACGTATCAAGGATGCTATTGGCGTCACCGTCCCCTTATCAACCTTCATCGCGCGAGCCACCGAAGTCGCGAACGGCGACCTTCCGCGCTCAGCGGCCTCGGCGCCATCGGCTAGTGAACTATTCGACGAATTGCTAGGTGCTGCGCCCATCAAGTCTACACGCGGAAACTACGTGCCTGAAATCAACACTGTGCCTCTCGACGAGTTTGAGAGTATTAATGAGGACGTCTCGGTTAGCCAGGAAGTCGATATCATTGATATTCTATCCGGCAATGTGTCTCCCAGTCACAAGTCCAGTTACGTTGAGCCCAAGCCCCCCACAGCTTCTGCGCTCAATGTATTTAGTCTCACCGTACCCGTTGGTGAGGAGAAGAGAGCAAAGACGTTTTTAGATCGGTTGAATACAGTGTTGACTGTCGATCCTGCTCTGCTGGTTCTTTGATTTGGAGATGCAAAGATTAGCTAAATGACTGGTTGTGTTTTTATTCTTTTTTTATAGATTCTTTTCAAGAAAGGCACAATGGCGACTTTTCTCTATATACTAAAATTTTCTCCTCTAATGTCGGTCTTTCGCTTTTTTTTCATTGAGAATATAGTCATGATGACTGGACTTGTTAGGTTACTTATAAAGTCGAATGATAATCTCCATTCGCATCGGCTACAATAAAAAGAAAAATTATATGCATATGGTTGCATTATAATTTTAGAAAATATTGTGCGAAGTACTATAATACATGATCTCAAGGAACAAACTCCTTTAATGTCAACCAATGCTACCCATCCTATAAACATTCCATCGTTATTATCAGCCAGGAAGAATGAAAAAGCACCAAGCACGAAGAGAATGCAAAGAAACGCCATTTAGCGAAAGGACGCTGAAAGAACGGCCTTAACGCCATTGCCGATTGAGCTGAGGTCGAGAAGAAATGGGGAATATGTAGATTTGAAAAAGAAGAGTGCCGGAAAATTCACGAAATGCAACAAAACTCCAAGCGAAAACAATTCCAAGATAGCTGAAAATCCTCAAGCGCCACGCTCCATGCCCATGCATACACCGTAGTGGCAAGGTGAACCAACGGATCAAGAAGAAAATTTCGAAATGTATGCAAAGTTCGTGTCTCGTTGATTAGCAAATCGAAATTTCGAAAAGTGCATGCATAAATCAATCAACGCCGTGATATGCAATGCCAAGCAGATCCACCACCGGAGGGCACCCGCGGTAGGAATAGTCACTTTAAAAAAGTCATCTCCAGGTCTTATCGTATTGTACTCAGTTCGGCAAGTCGACTGCCTCGTCGCCAGTCGTTGCGATTCTGAACGTCAAATATCTTCCAGAATCGTAAGGTTTCGTCACCAGCACCCGTGACAATAGTCTGGCCATCTGGACTGATAGCTAAATATAGCACACGAAATGTATGACCAGTCAACGACACGATCTGCTCCATGCGCGGATATTTCCAGATTACTATCTGGTTCTGACTGTAACCGTGTGTGCTGATAAGCTCGTCAGAATTTTTCGACCACCCCAGGTTGCACACCTGGCTTCCAGTGTCCAATTCGCGAATCAATTGGCCAGTGGCAGTGTTCCAGAACTTGATTGTACGATCCGCTGTACCACCACCGGAAGCCAAGAGATTGTGTTGATGTGGTGACCAGGCAATTGCTTTGACAGCCGCAGTGTGCTGTGAAAACCGATGTAGCGGCGTCTCATTCAACTTATCCCATACAATAAGCTTGTTATCGTTTCCGCCAGACGCGAGTTGACCATCCTCTGTATTCCATTTCAGGCCGCATACTTCTTGTTTGTGTCCTGCCAGACGACGGAGGTACTGATCAGGGGAACGCACATCTCGATGAAATATCAGCCGATCGCGTCCCCCAGATGTCAGGATATGTTCGTTCCATGCCAGCGCACCAACTCGGTTGTGATGGCCGATCATAGTTCGAAGGCGTCGACAGCTCTCAGCATCCCAGATTTGCACAAGCCCTTTCCCAGTACCAATAGCAATGTGTGTTCCGCGTTGGATCCAGCTTACGCTAGTGACAGTGTCGTCCTTGAGTTCACAGAGTCTGGTGACTTGGCCTGACTGGGAGTGCCACATGTAGACAGAATTAGACAAGCCGACACCTAGAATATTTGTGCTTCCCCAGTCCACAAGGTTCAGATAAAAGTCATCTTGCAGATCTGGTGCGTCCAGAACCTTGAACGGTACCTTGTGCACCACACGAGGTTGTTTTCGCGGGGTACCCAAAATTCTCTGGCTGTTGTAATGGATGGGTGAGAGGCTGTAGAGCTCCGATCGCGGATTCAGATTCGGTCCGTGTTGGCTTCGAGGAGTTTTTGAAGGAGTAGGGTGGCTGGACCCAGCTCGAGGGGAAGAATAGTTGAGAATATTTTTATGGGGAGTAGAGGGTGTCAGAGATGCAGGTGGGGGAGTGTGAGAACGAGTCGGATCATGGGCTTTTGTGCTGAAATTGAGGTAAGCATCTGCGTCCGGATCGGGCTGTGGCACAGAGTCGCCAAAGAGTTCACTTCGCAGGACGCGGGAGTATGTTCGATTGGCTTCTTCAGCTAAGTCTTGTCAGTAAATTCACTAAAGTAGGAGCCATGCTAACGTACTTCGTTGAAAATGGAGTTCTCCATGAGGAGTCCGCTTCTTTGTCCGCGATGGCGTAGATGGACAACCGTCCTCCCCTAACAAGCTATAGGTAGCTTGAAGATCCTGGCCCTCGCGGTTGGGAATAAACCTGTGATCGCATTAATGATGCCATTACGAAGTAGCTTTGCCCAACAAATGATGGGTATTCACCTATCTCCATAAACCCTCTGTCTCTTCCGGCTTGGGCTGGCGCCTGGGGTACGTTCGCGTCGATGACCGGCTTCATCATAGTCTTTGAGGGCACTTGCGAGAGCGGCAGGGTCCACGGCTTCTGAAAGATTGCTGAGATGTGAGTGGTCGCCACTCGTCTCTGGGAATGACAATGTATTCTTGATAAGCCCGGAGGGCGGGGTACGAGAGCCTGGCGGCGATGCGAGTCGATTGGACATATTATTCAGAATATCGGACGTAGATGGTAGCCCGTCTGACTCTGTGCCTCTATCGGTCATGGTTTTGATGGGGGTGGAGGAATCCACTCCCCGTAGCAACCGAAAATGATCGAATTCACGTTGGTGTATATTCTAATCGGAGTGCCTGGGTTGTTGTGACAGAATAAAAAATCCCAGGGTGAGTCGAAGTGAGTATAGTTCCTTGAGTGAACCAACAAGAAGATGCTTCTACACCTCTGATGAGCCAAGGCGACTGTTGCTTAGCGCTCACTCTTTGTTTAGTCGCAAACAAGGATTGGGGAGAATGCCATATAGAACCAGGTTGGAGCAGGAAACTTGTCGATTGAGAGAACGCACTTTCATTGATGGTGTTTCGTTGGCAGTAGAGAGAGGTGTTGTCGTGAGATTGGGGGTTGAGGATTGTCTGGTGTTGTGTAAGCGTCCAATGTTGTGGTCGCTGGAGCGCAGACCTGGCTGGTGCTCAGCGGAAGGAAGTCACCCACTCTAAACTCTCGCTCCTCACTTGGCAACCGCAACGGGGTCACGCGTTTTCGATACGACAATCAAGGCTAGTCCTGATGCAGGAACATCAACATTGCTTAATTCTAGTACCACGTCGTCAAGTCTCATTCACTCCTTCCTCAAGCTCAAGAAATAGTTATTGGATCATTTGACGAGTCTACATTGGCTAAGTCAATTCATTATACAATAACATATTTTGTTTTCTTAAGATTGATACAGCCAAACGCTGGGCGTAGTACGTCAGTTTTCTACAATGCGCGCGTCGATGTTATGATTTGGCGTCTCAATCTCCACGCGTACAACCCTTGATTAGCCCTTCTACACGTAGGATTTTGACAGGGTTTGCCCCCAATGCATCCACATCCAATACAGTCTATTGTCGATATTAGGCTCCTGTCTGGTAGACGCGAAACGCTCGCTTGATGATTCGATCAGCGATTAAGTTGACCTTTTCACTAACGCAATGATACCACCGACTCAGTATTCGCTACATGTATCAAGTACATTCCTAGACGGTCCACAGAAGGTACCAAATAACATACAGTACTTCCGAGTCATTCTCAAGATCTTATCTTAGGATAGTCGTAGAGACGTCAGTGACACCTTAAAATTAAGGTTGCAACATCCGACGGCTTGGCACCTACTCTGTACTCCGATCGAGTACCTTCCCTGCGAAAGGCGGAGTGGAGAAACATCAACCACTGATGATCTCGGGATTCTTACGAACCATGAGATCGAGACTTCTCTCATCTTTCCAACTGCTACACGGGTACTCAATCAATAGCGCTTTCCCTTTCTCGTCTTCAACTATCGCACTTCACATTGGTCAGCACCAATACACCACCATGGTCAAAATCAATCACAAGCAGGCCGCATTGGATTTCTTATCCTTTGTCAACGCCTCCCCCACTCGTACGTATTTCTGTGAAGCCGAATTGTGGCCATGAGCTTATAGAGACGTTCGTGCAGCTTTCCATGCCGTCAAGTCGAGCAAGGAGCTACTCACAGCAGCTGGCTTTGAGTCAATCAAAGTATGTATTTCACTTTTCCAACGTCATGCCGTCTATGTATCAGATATGGTTCACTATCTAACGTTCTCAGGAAAAAGATTCGTGGTCATCAAGTCTCCAACCTGGTGGGAAATATTTCCTCACCCGCAATGGATCCACTTTGATAGCATTTGCTATTGGCAAAAAGTGGAAGGTATGATGCCCTGAGTCTAGGGATGTGGTCAATCTTTCTGACAATATTTTTAGCCTGGCAACTCTGTTGCTATGGTCGGAGCGCATACCGACTCTCCTGTCCTCAGAATCAAGCCCGTCAGCAAAAAGCAGGGCGAAGGCTTTATCCAAGTCGGCGTTGAGACCTACGGAGGAGGTATTTGGCATACTTGTAAGTAGACTGTGCGAACGTGATGTAGGGCCGTAGCTGACTTACATAGGGTTCGACCGTGACCTGGGTGTTGCTGGCCGTGTCATGGTGCGCGCAAAGGATGGAAGCATTCAGCAGAAATTGGTCAAGGTTGACAGACCTAGTATGAGTCCCTGTCTTCTCTGCATCTCAGTATCTAATTTTAACGTTCTTAGTCCTGCGCATTCCCACCTTGGCCATTCATCTGGAACGCAAGGAATCATTCGATTTCAACAAAGAAACTCAACTCTTCCCCATTGCTGGCCTTGTCGAAGCTGAGTTGAACAGAACCAGAGACCATACGCCAGATTCTTCTCAGCAGGAAACCCCGACAACATCTTTGAAACCCACAACAGAACGTCATCACCCTTACCTGGTCGAATTAGTTGCGAAAGAGATCGATGCTAGACCTGCTGATATTCTCGACTTTGAGCTGATTCTTTTCGACACTCAAAAGTCATGTCTAGGCGGTCTTCTCGAGGAATTTATCTTCTCTCCTCGCCTGGACAATCTCAACATGTCCTTCTGCGCTGTGCGGGGACTTATTGAATCCGTCCAATCTAGCAAGGCTTTAGACAACGAAAGTGCAATTCGGCTGATTGCACTATTTGACCATGAAGAGGTTGGCAGCAAGAGCGCTCACGGTGCCGATTCGGATGCTCTGCCAGCTGTTCTTCGTCGTCTTTCTGTGCTACCCGCCAAGGAAGCCGGCAACAAGGCCGTTGACTTGTCCACTGCCTACGAACAAAGTCTCACAACATCCTTCCTCCTATCCGCCGACATGGCTCACAGCATTAATCCGAACTACAGCGCCAAATACGAGTCCGACCACAAACCATATCTGAACAAAGGTCCTGTCATCAAGATCAACGCCAACCAGCGCTACGCAACCAATGCCCCTGGTATTGTCCTATTGCAAGAAGTCGCACAAAAGGCTGTCGAAGACGGAGGCGACGTTGTGCCCTTGCAACTGTTTGTCGTTCGCAACGACTCTTCCTGCGGAAGTACTATTGGACCCATGTTGTCCGCTAATCTGGGTGCTAGGACTCTGGATCTAGGGAACCCTCAGCTTAGTATGCACAGTATCCGAGAGACTGGTGGCACAGAGGATGTGGGACACGCTGTGAGGCTGTTTGCAAGCTTTTTTGAGCATTATTCGGCTTTGTCTCCTACCATTCTCGTTGATTAGTGGTGTCTCCTTTAACACGCTATGTGCATTGAAGAAATGAACAATCAATAGTCTTTGTTAACCTTTAACGAGAAATGCTAATAAACGAACATGGTAGAAATGTATACAACAAGATACTATAAATACATATGTGGATGCAAAATCTGTACATCCTTCTCTAACCCTATCAGAGCTATTCAACAGGCGTAGTAGCATTATGACTCTTCTTCTCAATAACATCCACCGCCTCCTCGTGAATAGCCCCCTCCTGCAAAACCTCCGCCCCTTCCTCTACCAACTCCTCTAACGACTTCACCTTAACCTCCATAACCCTCAAAATCGTATATCGATGCTTACTCTTGATGCGCTGCACATGTCTCCGTCTCCGCTTCGTCTTTTCCTTGATCCGCAACGGCTCAGACTCGATACCAAGCACTCGCAAACGACATTCGTACATCCTCTCGTCGATGTAAGGGCTCCCCTTGAGCGTATAATCACGCGAACCGACCACGGAAGCGCGGTTGAAGCGGATTATGTCGCCCGATTTCACTTTGGGCATTAGGAAGGGGAGACGTAGTTGGTCGCCTTCGGTAAGGAGATAGGGCCGGTCGTGTAAGTGCGCCGAGATGTAGTGAGGACGCTGGGTGTAGAGGTATGGTAATTTGTCGGCGAGGGATTGCGTGATTTTGAGGTTTGAGTCGAAACGAGGTGGGAGAGGAAGTTTGTTCCTTATAAATGGTGTTGTTGAAGGCTGTGTTGCGGCATCTGTGACTGGAGATGTGGTTGTTTGCGATACGGAGGCAGAAGATGATGCAGATGAAATCTCAGTAAGCGTGGCTTGGAAGTTTTGAGAACCGCTGCTGGTAGATGCTTGGTGAAGATATGCTCGTGGTGCGTATGAGAAAAGTGGTTGTTGATTGGCGACTCGTTCGACGCTGAAGAGGCTCCGGAGAGCTTGTCGAGAGAACATTGTGAGGGCTTATATCAATTCGCATACAATTGAAAGTGCTTATTGATCGGTGAACGTTGACTCAGAGAATTATCGCCATGCCTGATAATTGTCGGCTTTTGAATGTCTTTCTATACTCGGGCCAGTGAAAATCTACGGAACTGCGCGAGTTGCCGCTTCGGTTACCGGGACGGTCACGTGTGAATGTTCATGCCTTAATTTTAAGGCTGCTGTCTTTTCTTCCAAAATATACTTCATCTTTTAGATAATGGATACTTGCCAAAATGTGTATGACGTGAAAATATAAAAGCTCATATGTCAAGTTCTTCATTAATCTTCTATTCCACGCTGGTGGTAACATTGTCAATATTTATACCTCGGCGTTTCCGGTAACGTCACTAACTTGGAACACATCAACTTCAAATACTTCAGCAGTTACTTAACGTATTGGCCTAGAGTCTTGTGAGAACGTTCACCCAATATAGAACCAGGCAATATCTAGTGACTCATATATTTATACCGACTTTTAACGGCTTACTGCAACATTCGGATCAAAAGTAGATGCGTCGATCGATTCCGCATTATTTTTAACCTAGGCATCTTTTGGCAACGAGGGGAAGCCAGGTAGTATAAATGAGGAGACCATGTGTCGGATCTAGACTTCTCAACTCACGTACTTTTATATCTCCCTCACAGAACACTAGAGCGGGTTCTCTGGTGTCGCGCACATTTTCATCGACGACGTGTGCGGCTGTTGACAGTGCCGAGATGTCGCCGTTATCACCAGAGTCAGCGGTATGTATATCTAGTATGACGAAAATAGCAATCCAATCTCAGGTACCAAGATATATGGCAATAGCTAACTCTACACAGAAAGCAATCGCAAGATTACGCGCATACAAGCCTCCTTCCAGCAATTATGATTCAGTACCACTTACTCGGCGAGCAGCAGTGCTGATTCTACTCTACGCTGATTTGAATGGAGATCTGAAGACCGTTCTAACCATCCGGGCAAAGACATTGAATTCTTGTAGGTCATTTCTACCTGATTCATTGATGTGAATCAACCACTGATAAACGTCAGTTGCCGGTCACGCTGCATTCCCAGGAGGTGCTCCTACCCAATCGCAATGCTCCCGAAGCTCCGTAAAGGATCTAATACTCATACTTGAATCTAGGAAAAGCAGACTCAGCCCACGAAACAGCCTTCCAAACAGCCCGCCGCGAAGCAACCGAAGAAATCGGCCTGCCAAACATAGACGAGCCCTTGTTCCCGCCATTCAAAGTAGAGCATCTCTGCGAACTACCCGCCAGCCTAGCTAGAAATGAGCTTGTGGTTAGACCTTGCGTCGCATTCTTGCATTCGTATGATGAGAAAACGGGTAAAACGGCTGATCCAGAGACAGCGCTGATTCCGAGGCTGGATGCCAAGGAAGTTGCGGCTGTGTTTACGGCGAGGTTTCAGGATTTTCTGAGGAAGGAGGTTGATTTTTCTTCCTCTGGTAGCTTAAAGGAGGTGGATGTTGAGAGACAACAGCTGGAGGATTGGTATCAGGGTTCATGGACGACGTGGCATGAATCTAATTGGAGAAGTATGTATAGTCCCAAGTTGAACACGAGTCGAGCACTGAAGAATTGGTGTCCAATTTCTTGCTTCCCCCAGTTTCTTGGCTATTCTGTTTTTGTATTTTTTTATCATTCCTTTTGTGTGCTTGTGTTTAGCCTCCGTTTGAGGCTGTTTGTCACGATCTATAGTCCGAAACTGACAGACGTCAACAGTGCATCATTTCTACATCCCCATATCCGAAAAAAGCGTAACCAAATCCAGGCCCAAACGCAGATCCAAAAAGATACAGGATGTCGCCATCACAAAACTAGAAGAACGCGAACGATCCGGTGAAATATCTCGCTACAAAGTCTGGGGTATGACAGCCCGGATCCTGGTAGATGCGGCTCGATTGGCATATGACCAAGAACCGGAGTTTGAGCATAATAGCCATTTTGGAGATGAGGAGATTATTGCAAAGCTACGACGGATTGGGAGGTTAGGCGCTGTCAGGAGGCCGGGGGACGAGCTTACTCGGGAGACGATGCAGAAGGCTGCGAAACTTTCTTAATTTCATACGTAGTACGTACTAATCAGATGACAAGATTAAACCCTACACATGTATCATGAATGACGTCCGAGTCCCGGGTACTCCTCCCCCTTGATAGAGGCCAAAGAGAACTCTGATGATAACAGCGTCGGAACAGAAAATAGGACCTGCATGTCCAACATTCCAGAGAAGAAGATCCTGCAGAAAACTCATGCTAATTCAACCTTAGTTCATACTACTTGATCCGAGCGGCCGCTCTGTTTGGCCGATCATGTTGTTCTACTTTACCCCTTGCATGCATCACCGGCCGGCCTTGTCCCACCTTTTCGTTCGGCTCTGCAACAACAAACAAATAACATTCATTGACGAGCGCCACAACAATGACATGAGCCGTGACTCTGATACTAGACATTTTACACTCTGTACTATGTATGCATGTCATGGACGGTCTGTGTGGGGGCGCTTGAATGCCTGGCTAAAATTACCCTTGATACATGCAGACAGCACCGAGAAGTAGCAGCAGGATTCTTGTCTCGGCATAGATACGTATTGTCGATCCATGTCTTTCTTGTTTGTACACAACATGGTCTTACATTAGATTCTACATATGCAAGCCGATCTGATATAAAGATCGGATTGGAGCCAGATTTGAGAGCTCTCAGAGCTCTCTCCTCACTGCTGCCCAAATAGGAGATAAGTTTGAGCTGACTCTCTTATGTTTGATACATCCTATCTGTTAGAGAAAGAGTTCTATCGATATGGATTCACTGACGACGTTCAACAAGTCTGCGCCAGTACTGGTTTCCACATCCCTGGAAGGGCTCGAGATCGGTGTTCCCCCTCCAACACGTGTACCAGCAGCCTGGCTCGATAAACCTTTACCAAGTCTCCCGGATCGGACATCCAGTGTCTACGGCACTGAGAGCACAATTGATCTTAGCGGCTGCATCGAGAAATCTCTGGACCACGACGATCTTTTAGCCTTGGGAAGGAACAGATCAAAATCGGATGTTGACTCGGGTGTAGCATCAACACGTTTCTACCACAAACGAAACGTGGCAAATCGAAAATCGCTGAATACACGTACAAGTGAGCGATACTCGATTGGTTTCAAGGCTTTCTTGACGGAAGAGCAGTATGGTGTAGGGATGCACCTAGCGAGAGCGAACCATTATTTCAGAGAGAAGAAGTGGGAGATTTTTCCTGAACTAGGGCCACAGGCTGCCGGGCGCGATGCTTCATCGCCTACCGCTACGAAGTCACCGAGAAGAGGCCGACCTCGGCTTCCGAAAGGATTCAGTAAACAGCAGTTGTGTCAGGGAGAGGTGTTCGGTATCAGTCTCAGACCAGTTGCTGAGCATATGAAGCCTGTTATTGAGCATATCAGACCAGTTGTCAATCACATGAAGACTCAAACTGAGAATCTCAAGCCGGTTGCTAGTCATATACAACACACGCTAGTGACCAAAACTTCGCGATTACGATTACGGATGATGTCTGTCGAAGAGAAGGAAGAGGAAGAGGGAAGTGCGCAAACAGTTGCACAGCTATCCCGCAATGACTCCTCATCATCCTTGTCCAAAGATTCAGACAGAACTCTCGTCAACCACATTATCGAACCAGTCGAAAGTCCAGAAATATCAGGTCCAGCCAAACCCAGCTTTGCTACTGTCCGGCAACGCATGCGAGACATGCCACCATGGATCGTCACTACTCGCTCCGAGCTCAGAGAAGACTCCATAGCACTATGGAAATCAACATCCACCACTATCCTCAACATCCTCTCGCATGCAGAGAACAAATTGACCGCAGCGACGATGACAAGGTCGCGAAGCTGCAGCCAGCCTTCACCTGCACACAGAGTTCGACAGTACACTAGCAGCGCATCCGTTGACACATCATCCGCAAACAAGCCTCTACCGATAGTCCGAGTGGTAACTGAGAAACCAATCCTGTCTATCCAAACCCACTTTCATGCAGCATCACCGTCAACGACAGAAAGAGGGGGGGGATCAGTGGCCTCCACTCCGGACTACGCTAGACACATTCGCGCAAAAAGTAAGAGCAAGACCAAGGATACTATGGTGTTCTTAGCTGCTGCCTATGACGGTGCAAAGCAGAAGATTGCAGATGTGCAGGCAGCGCGGAGAAGGGCTGGAATAAAGAAGCAGATTCGTCTCGTGGGGCCGATTGATCAGTATCCTGATGGGTCTATTAACCAGCGATTTTGAATTTCTGATTCTAATGGGAAGGAGCATTTTGTTTTTCTGTGTACCATATGAGGTTTCTTTTCCATTTGCTACATGTGCTTGTTCAATTCAGCTACCATATTCTCCTCATACCCATTTACCTACAAGAAGTCTTGAAACAGCTTGTCTAACACTGAACTGAAGACTCGTTCAGATGACTCATTTCCGTTTGCCATAGCCCAAATATCGTGGCCGGCCGCTTTAATGTCCGTCTGCAGGCGATTCCAAGAACGGCTCGACAGATCACATTTTCCCCCTCTCCCTGTCCTCCTCTCTGACGTATCCGAAATGTCGTAAAATGTTCCGAAAGTCTATTGATGTGCCTCGGACGCCCGGCCATTAGAAAAAAACAAAAGTTGTTGCATGGATAAGCGAGCCCTTGCTGTGTGGCGTGCTCTGATTCTATGTAGTCGATGTGCGTGCGTATCCCGTGTCGGGTTACATGCCTACCGTAGCTTACCGATGCAGATTCTGGATTCAGAGAGCATGAAGATTCTATCTAGGTAGTAATCAACACGCAGGCCACAAATTAGGGGATGGATTTGTGCTCTAGAAACCAGGTACGTTTTGATCTTGGATGCTCCCTACTAAAGCAATACTATCCGATAAATCCGACTCCTCGCAAACAAATGTGAGGGGATTCATTCGCCGCGACGATGTTTATTCGTCTTTGATCTTGTGCCCTCTAAGCTCAGCTGAACATGAGTATGAGCAGACAGCTAGATGGTCTGGCAACGAACGTTCCAAGCACGAATATTAGCCCTAACTCTAACATGACCAGAATAGCCAGTCTTGAGGTTAGTCAAGAATGTATGTCTCCCACAATCTCAATCTACTATTACTTGATACGTACTGCAAGGATCCAGTGTTGTGGCCCACGGATACTTTGTTAGGTACTTAGCCCTAACAAATCGAGTCCACTATCTGTCAACGCTTGTTATTCCTTTGACCTGGACTAAAATTACTGTCCAAGACGAGAAGATGGAGTCATTGCGTTGTCATGGTCAGGGATAAGCACCTCCATGATCTTTCGTCCACGTGTCGGTAACTGAAGAATTCCGCATTTAGTTGTAAGGTGAATCTTCGGTGTCGTGCTTGCGTTGTCTACATGTTTACAAATAAGTCATCAATGATTCGACTACTTGAATCAATCAAATCCATCGAAGGGTCTCAAACCATTGTCAACGGACGAATAATTCAATGTTTTTTACGCCTCCGAGTTTCTCTTAAAAGGCGGCCTCCACAAAATCATGCGAGATTGATATCATGTTCCGTTTCCTATCTTATTCATTGGTCTTTCAGGAACCAGACTTGTGCCCTAAGAATAACGCAGGTGACCTGAATGTATCAGCTGAAAGGCTCCACAGAAATCCTTCCCGACTAGGAAATAAAGAGTCAGTTAGGGCTTCGAGGACATAGAAGACCCTCGTGTTATTCCTCATATGTAAGTATGATCATTGTTGTATGAGGAGAACAGCATGAAACACTGGCGTAAAGAATATGATACAGGAAGTTTGATCGCTGTCCGATGCGGTTGATTGATGAATGATACTTTGGCAAGGACAGTACCTGGAAGGACTGGTCAGGTACTTTCAAGGTCCTTTTTGGAAATTCATTGTCATGCTTGCAACGCATATTGAGGACTTTCTGACAGACAGTGGAAAGGTGTTTTCGATTCCTTTATCCTCATATGAAACCGGGGCATACGCCGTCTTTCTATGTGAGTCTCCATAATCTAGCCATGAAAATAGCGACAGATACTGCATGTGTGAGAGGGTTTCGAAAGCCATAAATGAGAACCATTTCTCCTCGAGTCTATTGCAATGACATTATTCATCATCAAATCAAAAACACCAATCCACTCAATCATTCTTCACTTACTCTTCAAATCACCAATTACCAACACATCAAGCATATCAACATTGAAAATGTCGGAATCTCCGGTCAAAGTTGATGTCTCTGGCATCGAGAAGGTGCATCTACTTCGCACACTTTGGGCAAACTCCCAAGTTTCAGCATGGTGCCAAATGCACGACGTCTACGAAGACTTTGACGAGGGGGCTGCCAAGAAGACATTCGCCGAGTGCGACGGTTCTTTTGGCTACTTCTGTGGACGTATCATCAAGTGCAACTTGAAGGGAGATTTGGTGGATCCTAGGGGATATGATCGGGACAATGGAAAGGGTGCGTTCCAAAAGCTTGTGACCGAGATTCGCGAGTCCTGCCGCATTCCGCCAAAGAAGCCAGAGTCTGCCGAGGGTGCCACTGATGAGGCTTCTACCGATGCTTCATTAAAGTGAGAAGGTGACAGCTACAGTCTCAGCCAGCTTGAAGGAAGCCTCCGCTAGGACAAACCTAGTTACAACATCTCTTTCTCCTACTTAGGCAAGCGAGCTCAATCAGATCTTCAAAATTCTATCTCTAAAGATCCGTGTCCTGTGCGTATCTTAATTGTAGAAGTGGTTTGTTGGATGCATACAATCCAGTAAGCTTGTTGTAATATATGTTTCTTAAGCCCTTCAGGAAACGCAGTGTAGACTGGGACCGCGCACTTTCAAAATCGGCTTTTTAACGAGTCATCTCATCCAGTCCCATCTGATATAGATAACTCGAACCCAGAGATATTTCAGATGTTTGGTACAGTCACCATTGACCTTCAGGGTCTAAGACAATTTGGAAGCATACAATATCTGTGTCATCAGAAACATGAACATTGGTATGACCTTCAACTGATCACCTCTCACACACACAAAGATGATATTTCCTCTTGACTCAGAGAATTCACCATGGAGTCAGAACACGTTCTTAGTGAGTCAAATTTGGTGACTCGAAGAGCTTTCGAGTAGACATAAATAGAGGAGATTTCCTAGATTCTTTCTGTACTGTTAGCATTAGATTCAGATCAGTTTGTTATTTACTTAGTCTTGACAACTATTTACATCTCCATCAAACATCAAACAAGACTCAAAATGTCAAAGGAGGCTGATATTAGCGGCATCGACAAATACCTGCTGATGAGAAAGTTATGGTATGGTGTGAGATGGACGGGAGAGAGCGAGGCACCTTTCTATGATGCAGAGGAAGCCAGAGAAATATTTGTTAGACAGAATGGAAATTTGGAAACGTTCAAAGTCTGTGGTAAAATCCTTCGCATTGATTTGAGCGAGGACATTGTAAATCACGAGAGTTATGATCTTCAGAATGGAACAGGGGCCTTCAACAAGATCCTTGAAAAAATCCGCACACCACAGCAGCCACAAGGCAATATCACTCAATCTCCGGCGACAGCGCAATCCACCTCAGGTCCTTTGGCCGACGCTCAAGCAGACGAAGAGAATTCCGAGGGTCTCGAGGATCACAGCGCCTGGGGCAGGTGGGCCAAAAAAGTACATGAACATCAAGGACGTCAGCGATGATTCTGCTATTTTGGCTTCAGACATTCGTGCTCGATGGAATGACTTAAGTAAGGGAGAACCTTCTTCTTGTGGCGAGAACCAAGCTATCCGATGGTATGGCTGGCGTAGTGATTTGATATTCAGAAAATACCCAAATAATCCATTTGATTTCACTTTTCTTTAATCCGTCTTTAGTGTAACATGAACGTGGTGCGTTCATCGACTCCTGACATCCTTGCCATCCTTGTCATACTAGAGTGTAGACTACCTTACATCATCTAACCATACATACTAGTATCCTCACATGTAGACAGATAGCTGAACAAGCATTTGGAAGAAGCCTTTTTTAGCCCTTTTACTCAGCTGTCTTGTCTTGGTCAAGAACGACAAGTCTGGTGCTTAGCAAGGTGGAACTTCGGGGCTGTAGTTCCAATGAGTTATCCGGATCTGGATCCAACCTCAAGGAAGGCTAACCTAGGTAGAAGATTTGCCTGTCGGGTCTTGTGATATATCTCAGCGCGAGATGATGGATGGAGGATTACTCCGCATCTCCACTTGTACGTATGAGAGACGGTATTGATCAGTAATGGAGCTAGCCGCTAGTGGTATTGGACTCTAGATTAGTGTAGTATGATTGGCCTACACTGCTATGTTTACCCCGCAGGTCCTCGTCATTGACTGTATTTTGGTATGTACCTTGTAAGTGGCTGGTCAATACCATACAATAACATGATCTGCTTCTCCTCCCTTGTCTCAGCTTTCCTCGCCATCATTTCCTGCTTTAGTTGTTGTCATATTGAACACGTACAGTCATTCCGACAAATCCAGTCTATCTCAGACTTTCCTGTAACCACATCTTCATATCTTCCCTCTTGTCTGCCTATCATGGGTGGAGAAGCCCACCCAAGAGCTCCTCCCAGCTCTTATCCGAAGCTGGTCGAGCGCCCGGTGGGCCAGCATATCCGGAGTATTTACCTCGACAGATTGCGCCAATTCACTGACGAGGGTCTCTACCGCGAGGACGGGCTTGTTAGGTAGTCTACCATGACTGATTAAATTTACCTGCCGACGCTGACCCCTTGTAGCAAGTATTATGATGCCGTTGTATCCGACCAAGAACACGTTAAGCTATTTGTATACTCCCCACCGAACTTATCGCGACCAACTTTCGAAGATGCGACATCACACGAATTCAACCCTACCAGGACTGGCAGTGCTTTCGGCCCAAGTTGGTCCACACACTGGTTCAAAATCCACTTGACAATACCACGAGACTTGCTGGGCAAAGAGCGCTTGGAATTCCACTGGGATGCAGGCAATGAGGGTTTGATTTGGACAGAGCATGGCCATCCGTTACAAGGGTTGACCGGTGATGGTGAACGTATCGAATGGGTTATCCCAGAGAGCTTCCGTGATGGTAAAGAGCATGTTTTCTACATTGAGATGGCATGCAATGGCATGTTTGGAAATGGAAACGGAAGTTCGATAGCACCTCCGGATGATAACCGCTATTTCACGCTCTCGAAAGCACAGATTGTCGCTGTTAACCTGGATGCTCGAGCTTTGTATTATGATTTTTGGATTATTGGAGGTAGGACTTGCGCTTTTTTTTTTTTTTTTTTTTTTTTTTTTTTTTTTCTAGGCTTTCCATCTGCTAACAGTCGCAGATGCCGCAAGAGAGTTCCCGCAAGACTCTTGGGAACAGCATGAAGCACTCATGGTCGCAAACTCTATTATGGACACTTTTATCGCAGGCGGTGGAAGCAAGCAGGCAATCAAGGACGCCCGCAAGGTCGCTCAGCGATATCTAGGCGACCGGGTTGATTCTCATAAAGTATATGATACTGACACGGAGGCGGTCGTTTATGCAATTGGTCATTGTCACATTGACACCTGCTGGCTATGGCCATTTGCAGAGACGAAGCGCAAGGTCGCTAGGTCTTGGTCAAACCAATGCGATTTAATGGACCGTTATCCGGAGCACCGATTCACCGTTTCTCAAGCTCAGCAGTACAAGTGGCTTAAAACCTACTATCCATCTGTTTTTGACAGGGTGAAGAGTTACGTCAAGAAAGGACGCTTTCAGCCTATTGGCGGCAGCTGGGTCGAACACGACACCAACCTTCCTAGCGGAGAGTCTCTTGTACGACAATTCCTGTACGGACAGCGGTTGTTTGAAAGTAATTTTGGGGAAAGATGTCGCACATTCTGGCTGCCAGATACCTTTGGATACTCGTCACAGCTACCACAGTTGTGTCAACTAGCCGGTATGAAGCGATTCTTTACTCAAAAACTGAGCTGGAACAACATCAACAACTTCCCTCATACTACCTTTAACTGGGTTGCTCTTGATGGCAGTCAGGTTCTCTGCCATATGACACCAGCTGAGACTTATACTGCATCTGCTCATTTTGGCGACGTTAGGCGGAGTATCACTCAGCACAAGTCCCTAGATCAAGACAAGACGTCACTCTTGGTCTTTGGTAAGGGAGACGGTGGTGG
Source organism: Talaromyces ruber (assembly GCA_022813215.1). Lineage (NCBI taxonomy): Eukaryota > Fungi > Ascomycota > Eurotiomycetes > Eurotiales > Trichocomaceae > Talaromyces > Talaromyces ruber. The sequence goes on along the minus strand of JAKLMW010000026.1, from coordinate 70,519 downwards.
TGGCCCGACTTTCGAGCACCTAGAGAAACTGCGTCGCTGCCGTGGTTTATCTGACAAGGTCGGTTTGCTTCCTCGTGTCAAGATGAACACCTCCGTGGATGAGTTCTTTGATCAGCTACAAGAAAAGGCAGCTAAAGGCGTGAACTTTACAACCTGGTATGGTGAGCTATACTTTGAGCTGCACCGAGGCACCTACACATCTCAGTCGAACAACAAGCGCAACAACCGAACAGCCGAGTTCCTGCTTCGAGAGATTGAATACTTCGCAACCTTGGCTACTGTTGGCAAGACAAAAAGCAGCTACAAATATCCCAAGGAAGACTTGGATAATATTTGGGAATCGGTACTGCTCTGCCAGTTCCATGACTGCTTACCTGGTAGCTCAATCGGCATGTGTTATGAAGACACAAGGGAGATTTACGCCGAGGTTTTTGCTACTGGTCACAGACTTAAGAAAGAAGCTCTCGCTGCTCTTGGGTTTAGTGAGCCTAAATCTAGCGAGAATTTTCAATATATCAACACCTTGCCTTGGCAACGATCCGAAGTTGTGAAACTTCCCGAAGCTGTGTGCCCTAGCAATGGGCCTAGTTACGCTCAAATCAGTGGTCGTACTGGTGCAATTGACGCTTCTTTGCTCAATAACTCTGTGACACCACGTGTTAGCATCAAGGAAGTGAAGCCAGGAGTATTCCGTCTTACTAATGAGAAGTTGAAAGTCGACATCCAGGACGGTGTGATCGTTTCGTTGTACGACGTCGAAGCTGAACGAGAAGTGATTTCTCGAGGAGGTAAAGCCGGACAACTGGTTATTTTTGATGATAAGCCCTTGAACTGGCAGGCTTGGGATGTAGAAGTTTTCCATCTCGAATCTCGCAAGGAGCTCAAGTCTAGCACTACCTCCATTGCAGAGAACTCTCCCCATTATGTAAGTGTAGTGACGGAAACTCAAATCAGCGAACACAGCTGGATCAAGACCACCATTAGCTTGAAGGCTACCGTGGACAATGAGCCTTCATATGTCGAGTTTGACAGCGAGGTTGAATGGCGAGAGAACAAGAAGTTCCTCAAGGTCGAGTTCCCGGTCGATGTCCACAACACTGAAGCTTCGTATGAGACTCAGTATGGCATCGTCCGTCGGCCGACACACTACAATACAAGGTACGGCTTCACTAACTAACTCGTAATTATTATTTTTAACAACCGAACAGCTGGGATATGGCCAAGTTTGAAGTCTGCTCTCACAAATGGGCCGATCTCTCCGAACACGGCTACGGAGTCTCCATTCTCAACGACTGCAAATACGGCTTCGCCACAGTCGGTAATGTGATGCGATTGTCGCTCATGCGAGCACCCAAAGCACCTGATGCACACGCCGACATGGGCCGTCACCACATCCGCTACGCCATCTTGCCTCATTCCGGCCCTCTCGACCACCGCACGATCCGCGCCGGCTACAACTTCAATCAACCTCTAACCGCCGTCTCAGCGACCAGCAAGAACACTGGCGCCTTCGACGCAATCCACATGACCGGCTCAAAGGCCCTGATCCTAGACGCCGTGAAACGCGGTGAAGACGACGAGGACGTATCCCGGGGCGAACTCGCGAAGAGACCCGGTCAAAGCATCATAATGCGACTGTACGAGTCTCTCGGTGGAAAAGCGCGTGGAACTATTCATACTACCTTGCCGGTTAAGAAAGTGTGGAAGACAAATTTGTTGGAGGATGATGAGGCTGAGTTCCCGATTGTTGAAAATCACAAGGATGCCACGCTTGAAGGGCAGAAAAGTGTAGATCTTGAGTTGAGGCCGTTTGAGGTTGCTACTTTTAGATTGCAGCTGTAGTCGGTCGTCCAATATCAGACAGTAACAATATACGATATAGCTTGAGTTGATAGCATATACATAGCACAATTTCAATCATTCAGATTATATCGCCAGTAGAAATGTCCCTTCTAGTCTACCCATCCAAGATAGCTAGAATAATATAAACGCCATCCATCCATTTTTAATCTTACAGTATAAACCCACAAAACGCCCTGCTTGAACGCACTCAGATGACACAATTCTCTCTCTCTCTCTCTCTCTCTTTCCAAAAAAAGGGGGAAAAAAAAGAGACTTGCTCAGTCCCGCCCATAGGTAATCTTCAATCTCTTCGCAGGCGGCTTACTCGACCCATCAAAATCAAAATCATCTTCATCCTTCGTCGCCACGGGTGTAGACGCTGATCCAGACCCACCACCGCTTTTCTTTTTGTTCTTTGACGATCCTCCCTTTGAGCCTTCGGACTTGGAGCTTGTGCCGTTGCCGTTGCCGTTGTTCAGTGTTAATGAAGGACCGCCATGCGAAGATGTCGGGGTCGGCGCGTGTGAAGGTGTAGTTTGCGCCGATGATGGGGCTGGAGAATCCTATCCACCCGGGAAAATTCAAATTAAATCCCAGCCTCTCAATCCTGACGAAAATAAGGGAATAGAACATACTCTCATAAACGAAGCCGAACTCCTACTGAAAACCCTATCAACCTCCGAAAACGCAGCTTTCCGTCTTCCACCCGTAATCGCGGTGCCCGTCGAGCCTGAAATAGATAAACTGCCTGCTCCGCCACCTCCTCCCAGACCCGAAGAGCTGCTTGATCCTTTGATGTAGTTGTCGAAGCCCTTGATTATGTTGCCAGCGCTGGTATCTTCGAGGTATGATTGCTCAAAGCGGTAGATTTGTTCTTCGAGTTGGGCCTGTGGAGAATTAGCGTTCTGTGGCTTTTTGACAAGGGAATGGGGAGGGATGGACGTGTCCATTACCATGCTTTTATCCATAAGCCTCTTCTTCTGCAAAGTGTCGCGTAACTCGCGACGTAGTTTTTCGTAGTATGGTAAGCCGCGGTTCTCGTTGTTTGCTGCCGCTGCCGCGCTGTTGTTGTTGCTGCCGTTCGCGCCAGTTGAAGAAGCAGCAGTAGTAGGGTTTGCGCCGGGGTTTTTGTTGGTTGTAGTTGCGTTCGAGGGCATTGTGTTTTGTGTCGTTGCGTTTTGCGATGCCCGATCTGTGGTATTTGATGCGCTTGTTGTAGTGTTCGCGGTGGTACTGGTTGGAGCTGGATTTGGTGTTGCAGTCGCCGTGGTGGGTGCGGCGTCGGCCATTGTGAATGAAATTGCGAACGTTGGTATATACGATGTCGAGCTTGGTTGTCTTTTGAGTCGATTGCGCACGAACGATATAGACTTGATTAAAGTCAAAGGGCGGAAGACGCGGACAGCTCCGAGTGTTTGTCCTGTTTGCATCTGAGCTTGCCTTGCCTCAAGTCGTTATCGATCGCGCAGGTGACGACAGCTGAAACCATCTTGCAACCTGATCTCAACTCGATAAATACACATTGAGCAACTGTATATTTACATTTTTGGGCGACTGGAATCTGAAGTTGAAAAGTTCTCGCTGTAATTTGACTAGTACGAATCATCGAAATGGATCACTCACATATGGACCATGGCGATATGGACATGGGCCATGGTGGAGGCCAGTGTGTTACAAGCGTACGTTCTTCTACTCTTTTTACAAGACGAAGCTAATAAATTATGGATGAAGATGTTATTCACCTGGTCCACTCGCAACATGTGCATAATCTTCCCCGAATGGCGCGTCCAAGGCACCGGTTCACTCATCGCATCCCTCTTCGCTATCATCCTACTCTGTGCCGGCTACGAAGCTGTCCGAAGCTTCACTCGTCTCTACGAGGCAACACATACACAGCGTCTGAAAGCGTTTTCATCTTCTGTATTGGCTGGTAAGTCCTTCATCATACCCAATCCGTTCCCATGCCACTCCCTTCCGCCCTCGCTCCCCGCCAGCCTATGCTGAAGCTCGATTGTCTTTAAGACACTGAGAACGCGGGCCCTCGAACTACGTCGGGTGATGTTGATCTCCCGGAACAATATACCAGAAGAGAAGGCCTTGCACGATTCACGAACTCACTGCTTGTAGGCAGAGACAGTAAGCAAGTCTTGGAGCGAAGGGGGAGGGTGATCATGGCGACACTTTATGCGGTACAAGTGTTTTATAGTTTTTTTATCATGTGAGTATTCAATAGTCGACTGCATCCGATGATGACAACTGACATTGTAGGCTTCTCTTCATGACATATAACGGATGGGTGATGATTTCCGTTGCTGTTGGTGCGTTTGTCGGATACCTGGTTTTTGGCGGTGATGCACCTGCGACGAAATCTGCTGCATGCCATTAGGCTCCAGATGCTGGTATTTTTCTGGCCGAAAACCGCAAAACGACACCATACTATCGTCCATGCGTGGAATATGAGTTCCATATCGCTAGTGAAGGCGACAAGTCCAGACAGATTGCGTGTATCATATGTCTTGTGCCAGGTCGACTAGGGGACTTCGATATCACTATCGTCCCCACCAAACCCAAAGCTGAACTCTTCAGCTTTGCCGCTTGGGTCATCGACCTGAGAATTAGCACGAACAATTGCATCCCATTTTCGCTTCCTTCCTTCCTTTTGTTTTGCTAGTTCTTCCAGCGCTTCGTCAAGGAGCTCTGGATACGATTGTCTCATCTTCTCGACAAATCTAGCGAAAGGATCGTCAACATTTTTACGGAAGCCAGATACCTGGTCGGCTTTGTTTCGTAGAAAATCCAAAGCCGCAGATAGATGTCCTCTAGGCACAAAGTTCTGTGTAATAGCAATTGACCGCTCGAGGTTGACCACCAAATGCCACCAGCCTGAAGGAACGTGTAAAACTTCCCCTTCTCCACAGATCCCCTCAAGACATCCTGGCGTGCGTCTTGCCTCTGCATGAAAGCCTATCAACCATTCAGCAATACTTAGAGGTGATGTCACCTCACTCTGGTCATCCGAAACGTAAACGCCAGGAGGAGGCGGCAGTTTAGACGAAGACGGAAACATAATCCAATACTTGGACCCACGAAGTACAGCATTCCACGCACTTGTCGCGTTGGGATCTTTGTGGAAAGTACTCCCTGATCGCTCAGGTCCTATGATGAGCCATCGACTATCAGGACGGTCTGAGTCGAGGACAGCGAACAGATCTTCCCCGAAACATGGTGGTGGCCAATACGCAGCATTGGGGACGACTGAAGGGTGACCGACTTCCAAGCCCATTTTGTCCACAAAACTGCGGTCGAAGAGATATAAGGGACTTTCGTCTGAGTTGTTCCTCATGTATTCAACGTACGTATTCAACGGCCAGTCTACAGCTTCGGCGCGGAAGGTCGTGCTGCTGTACTTGGCTAGAAGTTCGTCTGTGGACCATTTTTGAAAGACGGGCCATTCTTTGACTGGCTCAGTCAACATGAACGGTCGATCTGTCCATTTATCTTGGAAGTCTTCGGCAGACAGGTTTTCGAGCCGAGGTATCTGATTTTGAGAAGGAATGCCTGTAACATATGGGTCCAATGAAATGTGGGCACAATAGAACGGACGATGCAGAGCATCAGAAAAGAGATTCGCACAATCAATCGTTGGAACTTCTGATGGAGACAATTTCAGAAATGTAGCTCGCCAAGTCCCTTGCCATACTAGATCTTGACGAGACTCCCTGCGCAAATTAGTCTACATTTTGATTTTGATTTTGATTGCAATCGATAGGAGCTCTTACGCAACTAGGAAAGCCTTCCATAAATCCTCGGACCGTGTGAATGCATACAGCGCTTTACACGTACGACCGAGGCTCAACAAATTTGTTGAATCGAGACACTCCAAGCACAATTGGATCAGCTCGTCTGGGAGTATGTTGAAGGTCCCTATAGCGTCACGAAGATTCGAGGTTGCCACCAAGGCATTGCCACTCGGTTTGACTCCAAGTGGATGACAGGGGATTGCTTCCCATCCGTTCCTCGTGCTGTCTATAGCCTCGACTTGGCGAGGATGAGGATCCTTGGGAGCAAGTTCTGCTGCTGTCATTATGACTGTCGCCCTGCCACCTATCTCCTTATGGTTCGTTCTTTCAGGTATAAAACGAATGTTTTACTCCGTAGTAAGTCGGACAAAATATCACAATGAACCAGCGAACCAATCAAATCCCATACGCTTAGCCTTATTAGGACTAAGGCCATCAACGTCACCGAAAAAAATATTACGGTCTCTGATTGGCTGTATCGAAAATACTGACAAAGCGGCGCTTAATTCTGGACCAATCAGAGCTACTTATATGTACAAAGTGGTGGGCCCGCTCAGATGGGTTGGCCAATGAGATGCTGTGGTCTAAGCGGTAAACGCTGGCAGTAAGACAGGCTTTGGTGGGAAAGTGGCAGGCGCAGGTTTTGCAGGTGGGAGGAGTTGCCTCGCGCTAAGATAGAAAATTTCACGGCCTGCAAAAAAAAAAAAAATCTACTACTACTTGCTTGGCCTGCCTGCCCTTTCTTTTCCTCCTCTTTCTTCTCTCCCCACGTTATTCTCAACGAACACACCACTTTATCACAACTACTCAAATTCTAGAATCATACAGCGCTCTCTTGTTCGAGAGCCGATTCTAGTTTTTCTTTTACACAAGTCCATCACTCTTTCAGTGTCTTAGCCACGACAATATCCCCGCGGGATTGTTTGTGGTTTTTCTTCGACCTCGCCAACGCAACCCCACTGTCAAACCGATCGCAGCGCAGCGCCTGTGATCACCCATCTCAACTCTCGCAATCATGGCTTCTAAAGGCGGCTTGGAGGAAGTTCCTGAGGGTATGGCTTATTTTATTTTCTTTGCGACATTTGAAGCGTGTGTTCCGTTGTCAAGGCGATGATATCAAAGGATGTGCTTTGAGATATTCGTCTAGCAGCTACGCTTTGCAAATATTTTTTCCTCTCTCTAAATAAGAATTATCGACTAACGCACATTCTCTTACAGGACAGATCGAGTCTAACTATGACGAGGTCACCGACTCCTTCGATGCCATGAACCTTAAGCCCGAGCTTCTGCGCGGTAAGTCCAGTCGATAAAATTCTTCAGTGGCGATGAACGAAGGCTGACAACCATCAGGTGTCTACGCTTATGGTTTCGAGCGCCCTTCTGCTATCCAGCAGCGCGCTATCATGCCTGTCATCAAGGGTACGTTCTCCTCTGGGAGTATTAGTATTCAGCCCACATCTAACATCAATAAGGCAACGATGTCATTGCTCAGGCTCAGTCTGGTACCGGTAAAACCGCTACCTTCTCCATTTCCGCTCTCCAGAAGATCGACGGCAGCCTTAAGGCTTGCCAGGCTCTTATCTTGGCCCCTACCCGTGAATTGGCCCAGCAAATCCAGAAGGTCGTTGTCGCCATTGGTGATTTCATGAGCATCGAGTGCCATGCTTGCATTGGTGGTACCAACGTCCGTGAGGACATGAAGGCTCTCCAGGACGGTCCTCAGGTTGTTGTCGGAACCCCCGGTCGTGTCCAGGATATGATCCAGCGTCGTGTCCTCCGCACCGACAACATCAAGATGTTCGTCCTCGACGAGGCCGATGAGATGCTTTCTGTATGTTCTCCACTCTACTTATGCCCGGCTTTTATAAAGTAGCTAACATGGAATAGCGTGGTTTCACCGAGCAAATCTACGACATCTTCCAGCTCCTCCCCCAGTCCACCCAGGTCGTCCTTCTCTCCGCTACCATGCCCCAGGACGTCCTCGAGGTCACCACCAAGTTCATGCGCGACCCCGTCCGTATCCTTGTCAAGAAGGACGAGCTTACCCTCGAAGGTATCAAGCAGTTCTACATTGCCGTTGAGAAGGAAGAGTGGAAGCTTGACACCCTCTCTGATCTTTACGAGACCGTCACCATCACCCAGGCTGTCATCTTCTGCAACACCCGCCGCAAGGTCGACTGGCTCACCGACAAGCTCACTGCCCGTGACTTCACTGTCTCTGCCATGCACGGAGACATGGAACAGTCCCAGCGTGACGTTATCATGAAGGAGTTCCGTTCCGGTTCTTCTCGTGTCTTGATCGCCACTGACTTGTTGGCCCGTGGTATCGATGTCCAGCAGGTTTCCTTGGTCATCAACTACGACTTGCCCGCCAACCGTGAGAACTACATTCACCGTATCGGTCGTGGTGGTCGTTTCGGTCGTAAGGGTGTTGCCATCAACTTCGTCACCGCCGACGATGTCCGTATGATGCGTGAAATTGAGCAGTTCTACAACACCCAGATCGAGGAGATGCCCATGAACGTTGCTGACCTCATTTAAAATTCCTTCTGTCATTCTTGCAGTGTCCTGAAGATAGATCAGATTATGCAAATGATCGTTTGGGACATCTAATCAGTTTGGCTTGGATCCAGCTGGTTTTGGAAAATAATTTCAAAAGTGGCCTTTCTATGCAATGTTCCTGGACTACCCTGCTGTCGTCGGATAGTACAACAGGGTTGGCAGGTTCTCGTATTTCCTTTGTTGTCTCCTTTTTCTCCCAGTTCCATACCGTTGAACATTTATGCTCTTCATGCTTTGTGTTTCAGACATTTACGGATGCGTTAGTTTTTCTTTTTTCTTTCCTGCTATGTATCCTGAAACTTTGTTCTTGCATGAGGTATGTTTTTGCATACCCTTGTGTGAGACGAAGTTATGAGCGATGTTGCCTTGCTTCCTCGAGATCTTCTTGTTTGTTTAAAGAGCTATAGACAGAGGAGGCTGATGGGCGAATGGACGAATGACGATAATGACACGGGGTGGTTGTATACCGGCTTGTTAGCAAGAGATAGAGGTAAATGCCATACTGTTTTCATTTTTTTTTTTTTTTTTTCAAGTAATTGGTAAATTGTTTAGAGTTGGGTCGGAGGTGCCCTCTCGCTCCTTCCTTCCGCGTGTTGCAGCCTTGGGTTTGAAACCTCGAGCTTACAACCAACACCTGTCTTCTCTTTATACATCAGCATGCCCTCCAACACGGCGTCCGGACAGAGCGACGCTCCTGCCAGCTCGTCCAAAACATCGCTCTTATGGGCCTACCAACTGCGCCGCGAACATGTCCACCTCGTATACCGCATCGACGACATGAGCACTCAGCTCATCTCTTCCACCAATAAATCGCAAATCTGCGAAGACCATCTTTCCTCTCTCGAGTGTCTCGTCAAGACCCTGCAAGCAGAGAATTACAATCTGAAGAACGAGGTGACTCTCGTACGCACTAAGCTTACTGCCAGTATCGAGGGCATCAACCAACAGATCACTAAGATTGTGAGTGTTAACAATGCAGCGGAAGATGTGACGAAGCAGCTGGAGTTAGATATTAGGGGTATGGGGCATCAGGTCACGGAGCTGTCGAAGTGTGTGTCTGAGTTGAAGGGAGAAATTGCCAATGTCACCTACCAAAAGGGGGCTCTTGCTGCTCAGGAAGTGGATTTTGAACGAACGCAGGATGAGGCAGAATTGGCGAAGATTGAAGCACGCCCAAGACGGGTTGTCACATTGTCTTGGGGCAAGAAGAGAGGTTTGTCGATTCGTGGAGCAATATATATATATATATCTTTATGGAGACAACTAATAGCCAGAACAGGCCACCCACAGCCCTTCCCTGAACCAGAGGCAGAAATTACAAATGTTCCAGACAGCATGATAAGCCAAACAGCCATGTCCACCCAGTCAATCATCTCGGATACCATACCCCCTCCAAACCCATACGACCACAACTTCCAAAAAATCCACCAAAACGGCCGCACAATCAGCGACTACTTCGTCTTCACCTCCGAACTCCGCTCCCAACTACCTCGCCGAAAACAAGAAGGACATATAGTTGAAGCATTCTTTGACGGTATCACCGAAGACTCGGATGGTGCTGCTTTCAAGGCTTCGTTGGAAGACTATCTGGACAAAGCTGGGTGGGTATGGAGTAACCTTGAGGTGTTTTGTAGGCCGCGTGCATTGCGGAATAGGAGAAGAGCGATATATAATACCAGAGCGAGGTCGAGGGCGAACGCTTTGGCGAGGCAGGGAGAGTCGCAAACATAATCTCCGAAAATGGCTGAATCTCTTCGTACGTCGTGGCAATTTCATGGCTTTAGCTATGCATGCATACCATACACATAGGTACCTTATAATTCCAATCATTTGTATGAACACATCTCACAAAATTTATATACATCCTTCGCACCCTTTAAGAGCAAATCAAGTCTCCTTAAACTCATACCTCCCCTCCACCCTATCTCTACACTCCACCTCAATCCTCTCTACCTGCTTCCCATCAACCTCGATCTCCGCCTTCATAACCTCACCATGTTTCACCTGCCCCACCCCCTTCGGTGTTCCCGTCAACACCAAATCCCCTTCTTCAAGCGTCATAACCCTCGAAATATCAGCTAACTGTCTCGGGATCTGATACAGCATTAAATTCGTATTATCAGCCTGACGCACTTGATCGCCCACGGATAATCGCAGGAATGCATTGTGCGGGTCTGGAATTGCGGATTTGGGGATTAGGTTGCTAATAGGACAAAATGTGTCAAAACCCTTGGCGATGGACCAGGGGAGACCTTTGCGTTTGGCTTCGTCTTGCACGTTGCGGGCTGTCAGGTCGATTGCGAGGAGGTAGCCTATCCATCACCAATTAGCCATTGCCCCACGGGAATCCAAAAGTAGGTGAGTGTATGGGGGGAGGGAGGGAACGGACTGGAGATAGAGTCCAAAGCACCCTGATGATCCTCCGGATCGAGGTCTTTCAGTGTCTTGCCAATGACCAGGCCAAGCTCAACTTCATAATGCACATTTACGCCTTTGGGGAGTAGGACGGGACCCTGTCCTGGTAGCAGCAGAGAAGAAGTGGGCTTGAGGAAGAAGAAAGGTTGTTTAGGTTTGGCGCTGTTGAGTTCGGTGATGTGGTCTCTACAATTGTCGCGAAAGCATTTAGTATTGTGTGAATAATTTGTTTTTGGGAGGGAAGTTGAGGTGGAGAGGGCATACGCATAATTCCGACCAATGCAAATGATTTTGCGACAGTTGTTTCTGAATGCGGTTGTCATTTTGTCGCATTCGTTCGCTTCTTGTTTGCGCGGTGTATCAGTTGGGATTCTGAGAGAAGGGCAAAAGAGAGGTCAATTGCAAGAATGCGATGTTGTGATGTTGACGGGGTATAAGCTCGGAATGGTTGCCGTCCGGCAAAGTAATGCTCCGGACATAGTCCGCGGGATATCAAAGTTTAATCTATTCGTGCCGATTTGCGGAGGGATTCTCGTCCGATTCGTACATAGACCTACTGAGGAAGTTTTATTATAGACATATCATAATTAAACTAGAATTGAGATGTAAGCTGACAGCAGCATAGCTGACAGTTATCAAATATGGACATAGAATCGAATCATAGAGTATCCAGAACCAAAAACCGAGATAACCGTACCCAAGAACCTACTCCAAACATTCCAGGTATGCCAGTATACAGTAAACAAGAGAAAGGAAAATCCAAAAGAATGCAACGCTTGAACGCAAAGGTTATCTGACCATCGGACAAAACATCTATTTATGCTCCTCCTCAACCGCAGCTTTGATCTTGGTGAAGAACCCTGCCGGCCATCCTGCCAATTCTTCCTCTTTGGGCACGCCACGAACGCGACAGTGATTCACCACATTGGTCAGTATACGAGCAATCATTTCTTGCGTCACGGGGACGGTGCCCTCTAGCTGAGCTTCGGGATACAAGAACGGGTCCCGATCGCTGAGTAACTCTTCAGTCGTAGGACGGAGGGTTTGATCGCGCTGTAAGCACCGTTTCATCGTTCGCATCAGACCGGGTGAAACAGTCTTGCCGCCGATTGCAAATTGAGGAAATTCAATGGGGATTTTCGGGTTTGGGATAGCCATAAGTCGTTCGTAGTATTTGGCGATTCGCGCAAATGGTGGCTGTCCATAGACCATTTTGTACAAGATACAGCCCAAGCTCCACACGTCACTTGGTTTGCCGAGTTTCATCATTTTACCAACGCTGGCTGGTAGTCCAGATGCTGCGTTTGAGTCGATGAGGGCCTCGGGTGACATGTAGTTCGGTGTGCCAACTTGTTGCTCCCGATGCACATTGACGGTATCGTCAGATATCGCATTGGCAATACCAAAATCAATGAGTTTCAGCCGTCCCTGGACCAGCAGGAAGTTTGCCGGTTTGAGATCCGAATGAACGATATTATACTTGTGCACAGCTTGCACACACTCCAACATCTCCTTCCAATAGAAACGAGTAAAACTGGAATCAAACACAGCGTCCTCCGCATTTAGTCGATATGTCAAAATCTTTTCCAAATCGGATTCTCCAATTTCCATAAGCACGCTCAAAGTATGTTTCTCCATGTTGACTTCCCAATCGAAAAGACGCACGACTCGATCGACGTTCTCCAATCGCTTCAACAAATCAATCTCTCCTTTGTAACCCGCTAAAGTAACACGATCGACATCTTCCAAATTAACTCGCTTCAAAGCAAAAATCTTGTAGTTTTCGGCCATCACACGGTAGACACGAGAGGTACCTCCACGCCCAATACAATCCATGCGAGTGAAAGCTTTGTGGTTGATTGTCACTTGGCTGCGCTTCTTCCGGGATTGCGACGTCGTTGTTGCTGCGCCTCCTGTCGCTGTGGCAGTCTCCAAAACAGACATCTTAGGTGGTGGAGGAGCTACGGTACGTGGAGTGTTGTTGCTTCGCGATATGAGCGGCTTCCGCGGTGATACTGTTGCGGGTGGCAGTTCGCGTTCCTTATTATCATCGTCATAAATGACCGCATACTTCTCAGGTTTGTCTAGAAGACTGAGACCGGATGGTTTCACTCTTTTGAATGTTGGTGGAGGATCGTTCTCCTGATCTTGAGTAGATGGTAGCGCCGGAGGGGGAACGCGGTATTGAGGTTGATCGCTCTCGGAACCTTCCGTGGTTCCAGGAGTGGATCTAGAATGATAAGACTTTGGCGACGCCGGCCGAGAGAAAGGCATGTCAATTACACGAGGTGCAGCCGGTGCAGGTTTTTCCAAGATTCGTGGATCGGAGTCTATCCACGACAATTTGGGTGAAGACGTTGTTCTGGCAAGACGGCTGGAACCCCCGTTTTCTTCTTGTGCGTATCGTGGAGAACTTTCTCGCATCTCTCTTTCTGGAGTGTGTCTGTCGGACTGGTGGTTCTCGTCTACTTCTTCGCTTTGCCTGCGTAGTACCCCACGTCTAGCAGGGCCATTTAGAAAACTGCCCGTCAGTCTGCCGACGCGCTTTACACGAAGAGAGCTATGCATGCCGGTTTCTTCCCCAGCGCGACTTCTCAATGCCGAAGAAGCACCTAAGCGAGGGACATAGTCGTCTTCTAACATCGATCGCCTTTCATTGCTCAAAGCTTCTGCAGACTTTTGCCCACTCAGACCTTCTTCGTTAGTTGCCCTGGGGCTTGGCGAGTTTGATAGTGGTGAACGGGTCGTGCTTCTTGACCCGGTTATACGAACACTACGCGTTCGTGGTGCCGGCGTAATCAAGTCTTTCATGTAGCTTTGTTCCTCGGAGTTGGAGCTCTCAGGTCTCGATGATGGTAGTCTTACAGATCCAACCCGGACAATCCGCGGAGCAGGACTGCCAGTTGATGAATCATGCGGAGAAGCCACTCGAACGTGTCTCTCCGGTCGCACAGATGGAAAGTCTCTGGCAGAAATACTGAGTCGCTTTGCACTAGTCTCTCGCGATGTTGAACCCTCCCCAACATCTCCCTTCAACAATGCTTTTACGGAAGCACTGAACTTGGGTCCTGGAACCGGTTCGTCGTCTGAACTGTCTCCATCATAGTTTTTGGGATCCGAAATATGCTCATCCGCAAATCGTGTGTGGCGCGTCGCAGGTGAGTTGCGGCCCGGCTCTTGTCGCAAAAGAGAGGACCTGGATGCTCGATGCTGCACACCGCCGGCCCTGTGAGCAGACGATGTCGGTGTTGGTAATGCCTCGGTAGCCATTGTGAAAATTTCCGACGCGTTTGCTTATTCGTTCATCGCATATTCCAAGTATACAGGCCCAATGCCCTGGTGGTGTGTATCCAAATGTGTCGTGTAAGAATATAGTGTATACATGAATAACATTGAAGATGGAGCTCGGCCGTGGCCCGTAGGCTCTAGCGCCGGGCTAAGTCACGTGGATTCAAATCATAACATTGTTGTCATGGCAACGCTTAGTCATATTGACGCAGTCGCGCGATCGGAAATTGTTTGTCACTCAACTTCAACTTCAACTTTGACTTCAACTTCGACAAAAGTTGACGGTCACTTTCTATCTCTATCATCATGCTGACATGATAACATGTGTGAAGCTCAGACATAACTCTCGTGTATTATCGAACTCAAAACTCGCTTCATCCTATTTTTACTACCGACCCAGCACGGATCTATTGACCGCGACGATGTTTCCAAAAGACCAATTTTTCTTTCTTTCTTTGTTACAACAACCCCAAATGCTGAGTACTCGCTCGTTGTGTCAGCGAGGTCTGAGGTCAGATATACTTTGTTTCTCTCCAATTTGAGACTGTAATTTTATACTACAAAGGTTACACTGAACGCTCCGATGGGAGTATGCAAACTTACCTCACACCTAGAATATCCATGGATGTATCCCGGATAGTCGGCTAACAGCGCCCGTCGTCTAATTCGTTACTATAGCATCATGCTTGGAGCAAAAGTGAAATAAGAATAAGAACTGAAAGCGCGCTCCTCTTGACTCAGCTCACGCGAAGCCTGCTCCATAAAGGCTACCTGCTAGAGCAACTAGGGGCTCCGCACAGCCTCAAAAGTTGAAACGAAACACAAAACAGCCAGCAGATCCACACCTACATTGACCACAGATGCTCATCCCGGCTGCGAAGCCGTCATGGCCGTTGACTTTAATCTCGTTCCCGAGAGATCGACATCCATAACAGTCAGATATTAATATTGGCAGGCATACTCTCGGATGAAGCGGATTGCTTCCGGTCAGGCTCTCTAGCTGTCTTTGTTCAACAATGTTGGACCGTAGACTCGGGACTGAATAGTAAAGTCCAACACAGCCGACTCCATCAGCCCCAAAAGGGGTCTGGAAGAGTGGCATCCGTCGCAAACACGAACAGTTCATGAGAAAGCCAAGTAAGTTGAAACTATCGAACGGCGAGCGATTTTCAGGAACAACCCACTCGGCCAATCATCCGCCTGCCCTGATCCGGGCTCCATCGGCCACTAAACTTCATTTGGATGGCTGGTCTGGTCTGGTGGGTTCCTCGGTTCTCAGTCCTTATCCGACTCTCGTATTCATGCTGCAGTCATATTCAGAAGAGGAGACACTGCTACCTCGGTCTGTTTGCAGCCAACTACGGAGCACACGAAAAACGCCACTTTCAATACCAAGAATGTTTCAAGACTCTGATTCTGATACTGATGCGTCTGGTAGTTATCCTCCGAAGCAACAATAGGTGCCCACAATCCTGAGTCAATGTCAGTCAAAAAAGACCAAGAAGAAGCAATCTGATCATCGGAGGGAAACAAGCAACCAGATCTAGGCCTTGGTGGCTATGCTATGCTACTGCTCGGCCAGTCGTTTCACGCTCAGGAGGAATACTGTTTCGTCCTGATTCAACATCCACAGTACCTCCGTACAGAACCATGGATGAGATGCTTCATCTGAATATTGAGTTCATCATGTGAAGTTAAAGTTTGTCGCATATCACGTTTTCAAGATGAGGGGATCAGATCCGAGCATGTGTAGGTTGAACTTCCTACGTATAAAATAGGGTTTTCCGGGCCCTGTCTCAACATGTCTCATAAACTCCTAGAAGCTTAGAAAGGCTAGCAGAAACGAGGAAGATGCACGGCGGAGACATGAGCAAACTTGGCTTCTATTCCCCAATTCAATCTCCACCTGCGCCCCTGATAAGGCCCCTGATAGGCTTGTATCCTTAAGTCGCCCATTAAGTGAAACGAAACTATCAGAATAGGGCTCTCTTGTACGGAGCAAGACTCCGTTGAATTGTTGGACAGACTAAGAGGTTCCACCTTTTTTTTTCCGAATTAGTAGACTTTGTTCAACTGGATATCGTTTGACTCTGTCATGACCCACCGCACTCCGTAGAGAGCTAGCCCTAAGTTATCGATCACAAGCTGCACAACCTTGGCCCACCTCAGTCACCTCGCTCATGACTCTGGCCCATGCAGTTAGATGCTCCGTGCTCTGTCTAGACTGGGATGTCACAAGTCAAACTAGATGCCACTAATGTATCATACAGCAATACTAGGAAAGACATGTATTCCTGTATCAGGGCTTTATGGATCTATGGTCATGCTCAGGTAGAGCCCCCTTAAGTATATAAAGACGATGTTATACCGTCCTCTATTCATGTTTCTTTCCGTCTATCCAGCCATCCATCTCCTTCCAATTCATTCGTTCTTCATTCGTTCACATAGATCAATTTGATCTGACATTCGTTTGACTGCGTCAACATCCACAATCGTTTAAGCTACTCAAGCTATTCAGTCTTCTCGGCCCATACCATACAACAGAACAAGCCGACATACGTTAATATCTCCTTTCCTATTCATATACCAGAATGCGTTTCGCCGCTCTCGCTATCTCGGCTCTGGCTACATGTGCCTTTGCCCTCCCCTCAGCTCCAGTGCCCGCCGTCCTCCACCATGAGCGAGGCCTCATCTCCGACGTGCTCAACCTCCTCAACCCCTCCGACCTGCTGAGCGGTCTCTCCGCCGAAGGCGCCGCTGCTTTCGTGGGTGCCAGTCTCGGCCTCAAGGCTGATCTCATCGATGCCGACGCAAAAGCCAAGTTGAGCGTCTGGCTTGACGGTGCTGACATCGACATCGACGCTAGCGTCAAGACTTCCCTCAAGGGCTGGTGCTCCGGCTCCTCTGCCGAGCTAGATATCGACGTGATTGCTGCAATCGCCCTCTTCGCTCCCTGCGCCGTCGGCATTGCTGCCGAGGGCGGTCTCGTAGTCGACGTCAACGGTATCTCATCCGTCGGTGCCGCTGTCGGCGTCATCCTCGAAGCTTCTCTCCAAGTCGAACTACTCGCTTTCCTCACGGCTACTCTCGACCTCGATTCCGAAGTCAACGTTGCCCTCCACGTCTGCGCAAACGGCGGTCTCGTTACCGCTCTCACCGCCGACGTCAAAGCCGCCCTTACCGCCTGGCTCGCAAGCTCTGACTGCGGTCTTTCTGCTGCTCTCAAGGCTGCCGTGGGCCTCTGGCTCGAAGCCGAGGTTGGTGTTGGCGCAATCGCTATTGGAACCGTGTCTACCGCTGCCTCCATTTCTGGATCTATTGGTATCTCTATTGATGCCGCTGTTGACGCCGCCGGTCTCTTGTCTGCTACTTACATTAGCGCCCTCGAAGCCTGGATTGCAGGTGAAGTTAACCTCGACGCTGACATCAAGGCCATTCTCGAGATCTGCGTTGGCGCCAAGGCATCTATTACTCTCGACATCGAGGCTGTTGAGAAGCTTACTGCTTGGCTGTTGAGCACCAGCTGCTCCCTGACCGTCGAACTCAAGGCTGCTGTTCTTTTGTGGTTGCACGTTCGCGTCACCGAGGTCGCGACCATCTCCGTCCTCGGTGCGGCCGATATTGCTACCTTGACTACATGGATTGCAGGCAACATTGCCGCTGATCTCAGTGCTGTTGTCAAGGGTGTTATTGGTGTTGCTATTGCCGGTGAGGCTGTTGTCAATGTCGCTGTTGACGCTGTTGCTGAGCTCATTGGTGTCTTGACTGGTTGCGTCAGCGGTGTTGAGATCTCTGTCGATATTCAGATCATCCTTGGAAAGTGGATTTCTGGTGAGACTTGTGGATGCCACTCCAACGACAAGAGGGGTCTTGTTGGTCCTGTTCGTGTTTAAGAGAAGCGTCGCTGTTGTTTGATTTGTGTTAATATCGTATAATACTTTGGTGCATGTACAAGTGACAGAGTAATGTGGTATTAGTTAATATCTAATGATAATATCTGCGCATTTGTTCCTAATGATATTAATGTTCCAGTATAGATAGTAAAAAATAAATTTGTCTTTTGTGAAATGCGCTGGTGAACCAGCAACATGATCTCGATAGCAATTCCTGATTTCGATGAGGATGCAGAAAATAGCAGCTCATGGTTGACCTACCAACCTACCTACCTAGGCGACCTACGTCTTGTCGTTGGACGCCCTACGACGCATAGCTTTCAGCTTCTCTTTCAGCACTCTCTCTCGAAGCTCGTTCGCCGACAGGCGGAGTTTGGTTGGTCCTTTGGCCTGTTGCATTATCCATTGCAATCAGTTTTCCTGATATAATAAACAAATGAGCCAATTACACAACCGTACATCATAATACCCAAGCAACATAACAATTGATTGGAAAAATTAGGCACTTACGTCGCTGTCATCCCGCATTTTGATATCGTTCGCATCTGCAGGGGTTCGTCTCTCTGCCTGTGGAGATTCTGAATCATATCGTCGCTTGCCGGCTGGTGCATAGCGCTGAAGCGAGCGACGTCTTTTCTTATCACCCCTTGGGCTCGGGCTGCGGGAGACACTGCGAGAAACAGAGCGATCTCGTCTCGACGAAGTGCTCCGGCTCAATCGGCGGTCGTCTCTAGAAGATCGGCCTTTTATAGCAATATCAGCCTTTGATCCTCTTACGTTACGATCCAATTGACGAGATAATGACCGCCTCCTACGATCCCTGTTGTCCGGCTGTCGAGACCTTGAGCGAGATGCAGAAACTGAAGAGGTGTTTCGTCTAGCTCTAGGAGGAGAACGGTCATGTCTTCTACGACTTCGTGGCGGCGATGGCGAACGTGAGGGACTGCGCGAAGAGACTGACGAATAGCGTCGGCGGGTTCTTCTGGGACTAGGTGAGCGTGATGACGATTCATTGCGGGCAACAGATCTATTTCGATCATCACCGTGTGGTGGGCTTCGTCGCCTGCTTCTTTTGTGATCCCTTCCATCTGGAGACGGTGACCTGCTTGCAGATCGGGGGCGTCTCCTGTTGCGTTCATCTGAGCGGTACGAGCGACGAGGGGGTGATCTGGACAGAGACGGTGAGCGCGATACTGAACGAGAATTTGGTCGAAGACTTCGACGGCTTTGCCGGTTGCCTCGCGGTACGTAGGAATCAAACTCTCGGCGCGAAGGTGCACCACGTCGGTCGGGGCTGCGACGCCGAGGAGACCGCGAGCCTCTGCGGTACGAGCCCCGGCCACCTCTATCGTCACGGAATCCTCGATTTCGATCCGACCTCTCTCTTTGTCTGATAGATTCTAGTTCCCTTTCGCGCTCGCGTTCTTGTTCTTTTCGCCGACGTGCTTCTTCAGCGGCTCTTTCTGCGTCCAACTGTATAAATCAGCGAAAAGTTCCAAAGTAGGTTGCTAAAATGACTCACTTTTCCTTGTTTCAATTCTAACTTCTTCGCTTCCAATAACTCCTTGGGAACACCTTGAGGACTTGATTGAGCGCTTAGGCACAGGTTCCACAGCTCCTGGCAGAACTTGGGCGTGTCTTTGTCCAGGAAACCGGTCAATTGAATTTGAAGAGCTTTTATGTCGGGCTGTAGACACGCGGACTTGTCAGTATATAGCTTGTGGTTAATAGCTGATGCAAGCAACTTACATATCTGGAAGTCTCCAACAAGCCAAAACAGAGCTCAATGATCACGTCGTCTTCGTCGCCTAGTAATTCCGAAAGTTTTCCCGCAATCCATCTATCCGCAAAATTAATCATGGTGGTCCTAAACTCGGGTTGCAGCTTCTCTCACTTCTTCATGACCTCTATATTCACCTTGCTCATGTCCACTTTTTTGCTGAACTCTGGCGGGAATTTGGTCTGCTTCAGCAGCTTAGCATCCACATTGCTAGCCATTATGAAGATATATAAGCTCTAAGAGAGCTGGTCGAGTCAATGTATAGAACGAGTAAGCAGATAGCAAGTGAAGAATGAACAAAGAAATAGTCAAGGCTGGAATTAACGATGCCGATCACAAGAGTCAATACGGACAATGGCAGAATGTAGATCGACAGTCACCGCCTTTTCGAGCAAATCACATGACTTTTTTGCACATTTATATGGTCGACTGGAAAAAAGAAGAGAAATCGATCTTAGAGAGAAAAGCTGCTAATTGATAATAGAGAAGAGAATGACAAAAGGATAAATGACTGTGTGCAGCATTCAAGCATCCAACTCCCTCAACACCCGATTCACATCCTCCCTTGCTCGTCTCAACCCAGCGTCAACAACAGGTTCGGAATTCGGGTCACTACCCATATGCTTGATCTTGACTCCGTAATGGAGATCTACAAGCTCCTGTGCTCTTGAGAGCTCGGCGTGTTGGTCTGGCTGTTGTTGGTCTCCAGCCGTAGTCGCCGAGGAGTCTGTTGGTTTATGGACGTTGACGAGAGCGAGGGCCTCGTTGTGGCCCTTTATAATAGAGTCAGTTATCAGGTACAGGCGATGTATGATTGTATTTGAAGTAGTGATTGACGTTACTCACACAAGCTCTCAGGGATGTGAGATCGGAGAGTACTTCGGCGACTTGCATCATGAGAGATTACCAACTATAGTCCGGTAGGTTTCGTAGTCAGTATTTGCTTGTGTAGTTGTGAAACTCTGGCCAGAAGCCACAAATGGCCTGCTTTCAAAAAGGGGACACTAAATTTTGATGTTGTTGACAGCTTGGAAGTTGATGATGACATACAGCCGGTAGAAGACTCTGGGGTATATGTCTTGGCATCTTGAAATGAAAGTAGAAATACAAGACATGAATGTACCACAAAAGATCTACAATTAGTAAAATAGCTCTTGTGATTGAATCCTTGCAATTGAATATTAAATATCTGACAGTTTACTTTTAAACTACATGCAGTGTAAATTCACTATTCCGGTCGCAATACGTTAGATGATCAAGAAGCGTACGGCATTTCTGCAATTGCTGCTGAGCAAGTACCTGCGAAGCATCAGGCAAGCACGTTCTTAGCCTCACCTCATACCACTGCATAGCTGCCTTTACGCTGAAAATCCCTATTGCAGGACCAAAACTTTGCCATGCATTCTGGCAGCAGAAATCGGCCCATACGGTGACTTTATAAGCCAAACTCTCGGCCTCAAACACCAGGCTGTGAACTGACATCGGGTGTGATAGATCATTCCAACAGATATTAGGATAAGGCGAGACAGAGAATTTGTCGTAAATGTTTATATAAAGTGTAAGCGTGACCGCCCAGCTGAAAAGCATCAGGCGTGCGGACTGGAGTCCATCGAAATGAGTGCTAGTAGCTGGGCTACGTCTACTTGGATATCGATGAGCCCGAGGTTGAAGTCGATCTGTACTATTCATCGATGTCCCACTTGAAGAGAATGTGTGTGGTGGTCCTTGCGCTAGGCGAGGACTGTTGAGATTCTCCCACACTTTCAACCTATGTATGAGGTTCAGAGTCTGGCCAGCGAGTCTTTCCAGAAATGTATGCTCATATTGTGCGAGACAATTACCAGTTGTGAGGCTATCAATCTGCTCGAGAATATTTGGAACTTCCGCGGCTAGATCCAAGAACTGATGATAAGAGTTCTTTGCGCCTTGAGGCCAAGAAATGTCGATCCACTCTGCTTTCGAAAGAAAGGTAGATTTTCGAAGAGTGAGGCTTCGCAATACCTACCTAAATTAGTCCTTGCTGGCAAGAGGAAGCAAAGATATTGAGAGGACATACACCAATAGTCCTGTAGAAATAGAACAGCTGAAAGCCAAGAGGATTGGTGAATATCTTAGGGCCATAAAGTTGGAGAACAGTCTCTATTCCACTAGCATGAGCTTCCCAGCCTGTGCTGGACTGAGTGCCAAATTCGAGAAGCTGCAGGTAACAATGAGTGTCTAGATAGGTGGAGAACCATGGCGTAGCCTACCTCGTACAAGAGCAGCATCGTAATAGTCGGCAATAGCTCCTCGGTATACTTTGAGCCCCTGAGGAGACCCTGAGCGCTGGATAAAGCACTGCAATAGAGACTGCGGCCGCGATAGAGTGCATCGTTGGAGTGCACTTCATGTCCGATCCAACCGTATCCCACGCCGGCTGCAGCTAGAGATAGGGTATTCGAGCATACAGACCCCTGATATAGGGACAACAGCCATGCCAAAGGAACGTCCTCGGAAGCTCGTTCAGGCAGGCAAAATGTGATAAACGAACTGAATGACTGGTCATAGAGTGCATTGTTCACAGCATGTGTGAATGACCGAGGCTCCGGGAGATTATTACTAGCCAAATACTCAGTACCTTGAGTATGTGGTACATGTAAACCATGTTGAGTTGAGAGGGTTGCCACTTGGCCTCGCTGTTGATGGCGCCGCGGCTTTTTTGAAAATGTGCTCGGAGAGGTATTCCGAAACACTAAAGCACGGTCATAGCCTTCGCAGGTCCACGAGCATCTAGTACACTGGTTACATGTCGGCTTGCCGCCATCACACTAGGTAGAATGTCAGCACTAGGCTAATGTATGTGCGACTTTCAGGAGCGCTACCTTGATCTTGCGTTTGCGGCATGTGTGACATCCTTTCGAGCCTCCTGCGACGCCGGTCATTCCATCGAGACTACTATGACATCCTGCAGGGCACTCAATAACGAAGATCAGGATCGAACTGGGGTTTGATTGAAGTTGAAATGTGACGTCGGACAGAAAGAGAGTCGAAGTGCACGACCAGTCAGATTGCACAGAATATACAAGGATACGCTAGTCCGTTTTTAGAGATAAGATGCGAACCGACCAATGTTATGCATGCCGCGTCTCTACACTCCACCAGATCAGTCTATCGCGACATTTTTACCACCTTCTGAATGCGACATTTTCTCTCGGATTTTTGACGGCTTTAATGACAATATGCGAGGTCTCTCTATCATCGAAATCGAGCTTGCCCCAGCGTCCGTGCTCTCCTTAAATACAGCGAGTCTTCTTTCGTGAAAGGTCAAGCACATTTGTCTACTAAACATTACAAGTAACCTCTACATATAATCTTTACTGCACAATGTCTTCTCCTCTTTACAAACAGGCTCTCATTATCGGTGCCACCTCTGGAATTGGCGAGGCTCTAGCAATCAAACTGGTCGCCAACGGAAGCAAAGTAGTGCTCGTTGGCCGACGACAAGAGCGACTCGACAACCTCGTCAAAAAACTCGGATCAGACAAGAGCTCAGCGGTGCCCTTCGACATTACAAAGCTACAGGACATCTCTGCCTTTGCGTCCAAAGTCAACTCAGAACATCCTGATATCGATGCCATCATTCTGAACTCTGGAATCCAACGATCGTTCGATTTCGCCAAACCAGAGACTGTTGATCTCAATATCGTGCAGGAGGAGTTGACGACAAACTATACCAGTATTATACATCTTACAATGGCGTTCCTGCCGTTTTTACAGGCCCAGAAGACGACCACGCACCTTATTTATATCAGTGCCACGTTGGGTATCATCCCGACCTTGATCCGCACGGGAGGATATAATGCTTCCAAGGCTGCGCTGCACCATTGGCTGCTCGTCTTCCGTGAACAGCTCAAGCAACAACCAGACAATCAAGTCAAGGTAGTCGAAGTCTTCCCACCTGCAGTGCAGACAGAACTACATGATGAACGTCACCAGCCGGATCTCAAAGATGGCGGCAAGATTGGTATGCCGTTGCAGGCATTTACCGACCAGACATATGAGGAATTGCTCAAGGGTGACGATCAGTTTGGTATCGGGATGGCCAAGGGAACTATTGATGGATGGGAGAAGGAGCGGGTGAATCTTTTCCATCAACAAGTCCCGGTTGTGACCAATGCCTTGAGCCAGTTCCTGAAGAAATAGTTGATCGAAAAGCATAGTGCAATTTATCGTGTTAAGTTTGATATGTGTCTCCTAAAATATCTATCTAAACAATCGGCATGTAAGCCGATATGTTGCATCCCCCGCCATCACGTGGAGCGTCATGGTCCGAATCGGCGCCCCGCGGCCCGCAACCAAGCAGATTTATGTATCCGCGGAGTCAGCTAGAAGATCTTGCTATGAAAACTGTGTATAGTACTTCTGTCTCTTTCGCACATCATAGACCTGTTTTGCTTCTCTCGTACGTTCCTTCCATTGCGCAACACATCAATCAGAGACCATGGCGACCTCCCCGCAATATCTCACTGGTAATCCCGCCGCCCTGAACGAGTTCATCGATCGTTTCGACGTGAGTTTTAGCATGACGAGTGCACGATCGATTACTAATTCTTGCCACTGATAGACTTTCCTTTTCGACTGCGATGGTCAGTAATTTGCCGCTTCAATGACAATGCCAATGCGTGTTTACTGATCCGTAAATAAGGCGTGCTTTGGTCTGGTGACCATACATTCCCAGGAACAGCTGAGACGTTGGAATTGTTGAGAAGCAGAGGTACACTTCCACTAAAGATACTGCAGAAACAATCAGACACTGACATGTTTCGACCATGAAGGAAAACAGGTCGTCTTCGTCACTAACAACAGCACAAAATCGCGAGCAGACTACAAAAAGAAACTCGACGGACTGAACATCCCAAGCAACGTCGTACGTTGACCATCCCTTATTGTCATATCCAACTGACCCTCTTTGTACCGCAAAGGAGGAAATATTTTCCTCCTCCTACAGCGCCTCAATCTATATCTCCCGCATCCTCAAACTCCCTGCCAACAAACGCAAAGTCTTCGTTCTCGGCGAAACCGGCATTGAGCAAGAACTCCGCAACGAGAATGTACCCTTTATCGGCGGCACCGACCCGGCTTTACGTCGCGACCTCGTTCCCGAAGATTACAAGCTAATGGCAAACGGGGACCCGTCTATACTCGACCCCGAAGTCGGCGTTGTACTCGTCGGACTTGATTTTCATATCAATTACCTCAAGATGTCCCTTGCATTCCAGTACATACGCCGCGGCGCAGTATTCCTCGCCACAAATATAGACAGCACATTGCCCAACCAAGGCTCCCTTTTTCCCGGCGCAGGCTCGATAAGTGCACCCCTAATCATGATGCTAGGTAAGGAGCCGATTGCGCTCGGAAAACCGAGTCAGGCGATGATGGATGCCATTGAGGGCAAGTTCCACTTTGATCGTAATCGAACTTGCATGGTTGGCGATAGGACCAATACGGATATCAGGTTCGGTGTTGAGGGAAAATTAGGGGGTACGCTAGCTGTGTTGACAGGCGTATGTACCAAGGATGATATTTTGAATGGGCCTGTAAAACCGGTGGCTTATGTGGATAAGTTGAGTGACTTTTTGAGTGCGCAGAGTAAGTAAGTATAGATGGATACGGAGTTAGAGTCATACATAGATAGCATATGCTTTGATCAATCCTCGTCTAGTTATATGTTTGGTCTATATACAAAGTACCTCGCCGGACGAGGACATCACGACGAGGTGGAAGAGGGATCTTTCATAACGCTCGATTCGGCTCTCAAGTCCCGGACGTGTTCACTATCATGCATAACGTAACCCTTGAGCTCCCACATCGCCAGCACCGCATCCACCGACTTTGGCCCGTCCGCGCGAAAAAACAATGCTTTCTCGGCAAACCGAGGAATCGCTTCTCGAAGTACCTGACGATCCGAAGCCGACAAGAGGGTGCTTAGGTCAATTATAGGCACGGTAGATTGTGTCTGAGGCAGAGTGATATAATCCGGAAATTTCGAGTCAAAGGGATCATTTGCTTCCGAATCCCCTACAATAACCACAGCTCCCGTCCTCATATTCTCCATCTCAAAATTTTGCAACCCTTCAACCACAGCAGATAATGACAGGTTTGATACATCCAAATTCCGCCATTGATCAGCCCTTTCACTCTTTATTTGTTCATACCGATAAGCCTCCTTGAGACTCTTCACAACCTTCCTTCGCAGATACTTGAATACCAAATCAGTCAATCTCTCCGGTAGCTCCACTTTCGAGATATCAGCACTCGAACGCATCCGCCATTCGGAAGGCACCAAGTGAAATGGTTTCACCTTCCTTGTCGCATTTCTCGCGAGAGGTGCGTACTCCATCAGAAGCGCCCGCGTGAGCATCCGCATAACGGGCGGTTTCCTATCATCTGACGATCCCTCAAGCGTCGTGGTATTTGATGAAAGTTTGTCTTTCACTAATCCAGCTGGCATCCACCACATACTAGTCCTTCGTACTCTCCCGTCTGTAGCTTCGTCAATCCGTCGCACGAGGTTCATTTCTGTCAGGAACGCTTTTGGTATACGCACCGCTGTCGCCGAGCAGTATCTCAGAGGCGAAGCGAGGGCGACTGCCCAGGGATTGTCGCGCAGTCGAGCATCATCGGCTTTTGTGCCTTGTGGTTTTCGGGGTCGGTGGCCGATTTGGCGTGTTTCGGCTAGGTTGAAGAGGGGGGATTTGGGGAGGGAGTCGGATGGGCGAAGCTTTTCGTTGACAGGCGGGTTTCCTGTATTCTCGGGTAAGGAATCATCTTCGTGGTGGTTGTTGTGTTTACTGTAGGCCCGGCCATTGCGGAGTGTTTTGTTTGTCGATAAATTTCGTTTTCCGTCGACTGGACATGACCGAGCTTGCGTTGAATGAAGACACAATTTAGACAGAACTTGAAGCCGCCATTTTTTATAAGGAATCCCTGACGCACATGACATTTCGCAAGATAGAATTCGTTGGCACATAATCTCGGAGCTCCCCAAGAAAAGCTCATGAAATCATTTGGGGTCGGGGAGAGCTCCATTATACTCTAACCATATGTGGACTAGTTGCTCGATATCAATACGTATCCGCTGCTGCCTCACTATACAATATCAGGTACGTACTCATCTAATGATGTCGGAACAAGCAGCACTCGAGCGACACTCGGATGATGTGATGCAACCTGAAACATCTCAAAGCCATGACTCAGATGATGAGCCCATGGTCTACGTGGCGCCCAAGGACTATGCGACGATTGCGCGCCAGACGCGCGATCGGCTCATCGCCGAGGGCGCCGACCCTATTCTGTCATCTGCCAAAGCGATTTACCAAAATTCATCCAACGACAAGAAGGAGAATCCCGTACCGACTTTGCAAAATGGCTTAGCGCCACGATGAATGACATGATTAAGCACGGCGTTCTTATCCTAAATGATCAATGTACTGCTGTTGCGGTGGCTTCCGGGTTCGGATTCCGAGGCGGAAGACGTTTCGATTTAGGTCGAGGGTCGGGTGCGACAAAAAGGGAACTTAGAGATCTCAGTGAGCCGTTTTCGGACAATGCGAATGCAGGTGAGGTGCCTGAGGTGCCAGAGAAGTGGTTGGAATTTGAGAAGCAAGCCGAAGAGAGATCTGGATCGTGACGGCGAGAACTCTTGCGCTTCTGAGAAGACCTTGTTTAACCTGTTTCACTTGTGTTATTCTTCAATTGCTTTGTTTAAAGTTATACTGTACTTCTCAGACTTCACTAAACTACGCCTGAGCCGAGGAGCACATTCCCCAATCATGATATAACCCCCCGACCAAAGCATCCAAATCAAACCCCAGAGTCACCGTCCGCTTATGAAACGTAGCTCCTAGCGATCTACAAACACCCTGACTCTCTACATTATCAGCAGCTACCTGCGCAAAACACCAGTCGCTCTGAATCTTCCTCTCTCCTCCAACAAGACCATCACATAGATCTCGGATCACTGCACCGGCAACCGTTTTAGCTAGCCCTTTACCGCGATGCTCTGGAAGGACGTAGAGCGTTGTCAAGGATTGGTCGATTGATAGGTATGCCCATGCAACAAGCTCTTTTCGTGCAGTATTAGCAGGATTTGTATATAATATTGCAACGTTGTGATTCTCGAGCAAAGTTGCCGGCTGCCTCTTCACTTTGGACGTGCTAGTTACCAAGTCCATCTCGTCGAATGGGACTTTTCCGAGTTCATATCCCCGCGGGAGTTTTCTGGAGGCCAGCATGTCTTTCACTTGAGACGTGGAGAATATCAACTCATCCCACTCATAGCGATATTCCGGCTTGATGGCTAGATCCTCTACAAGGATGTCTGCGATCACTTCATGTGACGCCGTAAATCGAAGCGTGGGCGAAAATGGATAGCTGAGTGGTTTCACATCTACGGTCAAATAGCTCTGTCCAATGCGATGGATGGTTCGTAGCAGTTCACGTAGTTGATTGGCTAATACTTCTCGAGATTCTTGTGACAAGTCGCTCGGTTTCGTATCTCTCTGACATAGTGTATTGAAGATGGCGATTTGAGACTCCTTATGCCTTGAGCGGTCTACAAGTGAGACTGTTGCCGGACCCTTTCTGTTTAATTCGGCGGCGTTTAAATCGTAGGTTGGAGGAAAGCTTGCTAAAAGTAATACCTCCCGCTCAGGGATGTTTTGAGGTGATTGGATGCGTTGGTAGATGGGGATCGAGGCAGGGAAATGGTTGCGAAGGAATTGCTTAATTAGCGAGGGGTTTGAATGTTTGAAAAATTGTATGGACGTCATATCGATTCAGCATGAGCTAAGAATCTCAATTGAGCGCATACTAGTGCATATCATCAGAAAAAATCAGGTTATATAGGTAGTTTCGAGTAATGTTACAGCCTTACTGCGGCACTTGAACTAGCACAGATGACTCATTGGATCTCCATGTTTGACCACCAGATCCGAAGACAAACATCACGAAGGGGATCCATATTCTCAAGTACAGTGAAGTTTGAGGCAATTGATTGGGTGCAGATGATGAAATCGAGTCCTTGAAGTAGCCTTAAAGGAGGTACTTCCAGATACTAGCAGCCAGCTGAAATGCGATTCTCATTCTAGGTCGGAATAAAGGCCACATGCACCATTGAATGCTCAAAAATATTGGTACAAACTCTAATCTCAGTAGAAGCCAAATCGCAGATGCATGTTGTATTGTCTCTTTCAGAGAAGAGGATGCCTGGAGACGAGAATCATAAAGTACACCGCTTTGTAGCTTGAGTAGTGAATATGTGTCATATCATGCCGCGTCAATAGTATACAAGCCATTCATGCCTTCCTGATCATGAGCATCATTTAGTAGCTTCAGTCTCATCCTCAGGCTTCAGCCTACGGTCCAAGATCTCATCCACAATGCCCATCTCTAGCGCTTCCTGGGCGCCCATGAAATAATCTCTCTCCATCAGCTTCTCAATCTCGTCCAACGACAATTGTTTCTGGCCAGTCAAATGTCTTTGATATATCTGATTGAGCTGTGTCCTTACTCGGAGGATCTCCTTCGCGTGAATCGCAATATCGCTAGCTTGTCCGAAGTATCCGCCCGAGGGCTGATGGATCATGATCGATGAGTGTGGTAGACAATACCTTTTACCGGCATGACCACCGCACAACAACAAAGATCCCATACTAGCCGCTTGACCGACACAGATAGTGTGCACAGGCGATTGTATGTATGTCATGGTGTCGTAAATCGCAAGTCCAGCTGTCACCGAACCTCCGGGAGAGTTGATGTAGAGATAAATCGGCTTTTCGGGGTTATCTGCTTCGAGGAAGAGGAGTTGAGCGACAATTGCGGCTGATGTAGTTTCGTCAACTTCGCCATTGAGGCAGATGATTCGTTCTTTGAGCAACCGGGAGAATATGTCATCTTTCGGCGCATGCATTAGCTTGGGTCGCGTTCAAAAATTGGGGAGATGTGGTTTGGAGGTGTGTGGTTGTGCTTACATGTGTGCCATCCTCCGCCCTAGTCTTTCATCAGCAAAAACAAAAACAACGTCGAGTAAGGCCTTCACGTACTACGGTCTCCGTCACGAATGGTGTAGGCGTCCATCCCCGAGGGGCCGTTCCTGACAGCCTCGGACTCAGATTTGAGAATGTTCTTAATCTCGACGAGGTAATTTGCGACTGTAATGTATATCGGAAAGAAGTTTGCCGCGCAATGGCGCCTAGCAATCTGAAGGGACCTGATGGATTCATTTTTGCGATTGTGTGAAGCTGCGTAGACAAGGTAGGTCTTTGCAAGCTCACGAGAGCTCTGCGCGGGATGTGTCAATTTGACAGTTTGATCAATCGAATGTATGGCAAAATGCGTGAGCTCTCGGATAATCAATTGATTTACACTCGAGCTTATTAGTAGCTATAAAGACGCTGTAGCCAAAGCAATGTCGCTGAATCAGCATTGTTGATGCCGTCGGGGCAATCACTGCCTGGAAGGTCACGTGAATTTTCTGCCTTATCTGCTGGCACAGACCCTGGGCGGTCAGTCCTTATCGGGCGGTGAGTGAAAATTCAGAAAATCAATTCCCCCCGGCAACTCCACCCAGCCAGCCCGTCCCGAGATTTTTTTTTTCCCTGATAAGAGCTCTGCTTCTCCCTCTGCAATCTGAATTTTTCTCATCTCTCTTCATCCTCATTTCTGTCTTTTCATTTTCAAACTTCGAAAAACGCAAATAGGATTTGCTTCCCATTATATTCTTAGAAGGTAATTACCATCCTATCTCTACATTACTCACAACAAGGTACTCCAGATCACTTTGTGGGCTGTTATCACCGAGGGCTGTGGGCTGCGGGTTTTTGTACATTGCTTTGTGTGGGCTTCGTTCTATCAAGAGGGCTTCATCATACAAAGAGGATTGCATTATTTCCTCGTCCGTCTCTGTGGGCTTATGCACTGTGGGTTCTGAGGGCTACGTTCCTTGTGGGCTGTTCTTTGTGGGCTGTTCCTTGAGTGTCATCGGTTCTTGCAATTATTTGCTGCCGAGAGTCGTTGTTGCGTTCCTGTGGGCTTGATTCTAATTTGTGGGTTTTGTCAGATATTAAAAATCTGATTCTGTGGGATTTTTGCCGCGCGTTCAGAATTTTTCGTTGATCAATCACATCAATCAGTGTGTACTCCCCTTCTCCTGTTCTCACCACTTACATAATCTAATTCATCAGTCTCTTCAGATAACAAAATGTCCAAGACAAAGTCCGCTACCAAGGGAAGCAAGGCCGACAAGGCTACCGACAAGGTCCTTTCCAAGGTCAAGGATGCTGGCGTCACAAAGGCTTCTCAGTCTCCCAAGGCTAAGAGCAAAGATATTGCTCGCAAGCTGAAGGCCAAGGAAGAGAAGGTCTCTCGCAAGAAGAAGGAGCCTACTCCCAGCTCTGAGTCCGAGTCCGACTCTGACGAGGAGATGAAGGAGGCCAGCTCCAGCTCCAGCTCCAGCTCGAGCGAGAGCGAGGAGGAGAAGGAGACCAAGAAGCCTGCTGCTAAGGCCACCAAGGCTGCTCCCAAGAAGGCCGAGTCTTCTGATTCTGAATCCGAGTCTGAGTCGGAATCCGAAGATGAGAAGCCCGTCCCTAAGGCCAAGAAGGCTGCTGCCAAGGAGGAGTCTTCCGAGTCTGAATCCTCTGACTCCGAGTCCGAAGAGGAAGTGAAGACTGTCAAGAAGGCTGCTGCTAAGGAGGACGCCTCCAGCGACGAGTCCGACTCTTCCGATAGCGAGTCTGAGGCTCCTGCCAAGGTTCGTCTATATTGATTCATATAAAATATATTATTGACACTAACAATTGCTGCAGAAGGCTGAGTCTGAATCTGAGGATGACTCTGACTCTTCCGAGTCCGAGGAAGAGAAGCAGGCACCCAAGAAGCGCAAGGCCGAGGAGGAAGCGGCCACCAACTCCAAGAAGTCCAAGACTGAATCTGCCGACAACTCTCCCAATCTTTTCATCGGCAACCTTTCCTGGAACATCGATGAGGAGTGGCTCCGCCGTGAGTTCGAGAGCTTCGGTGAGCTCAGCGGTGTTCGTATCATGACTGAGCGCGAGACCGGTCGCTCCCGAGGGTGAGCACTACTTCTCCATTCTCGATGACTTCTGTACTAATTTTTTTTTTAATACAGATTCGGTTACGTTGAGTATGCCGATGCCTCCAGCGCCAAGGCCGCCTACGAGGCTAAGAAAGACACTGAGCTCGACGGCCGTACCATCAACCTCGACTACGCCAAGCCCCGTGATGCCAACAGCCAGGCTCCCAGAGAGAAGGCCCAGACCCGCGCCCGATCATTCGGCGACCAGACCAGCCCTGAGAGCAACACCCTTTTCATTGGCAACCTTGTCTTCGGTGTTGACGAGAGCGCTGTTCGCGAAGTTTTCGAAGGCCAAGGACAGATCCAGGGAGTTCGTCTCCCCACCGACGCTGAGACCGGCCGTCCCAAGGGTTACGGTTACGTCGAGTTCTCCTCTGTTGATGAGGCTCGCCAGGCCTTGAATGACCTCCAGGGTACCGACATCGGTGGACGTGCGATTCGCCTCGACTACAGCACTCCTCGTCCCCAGGGAGAACGCCAAGGAGGTGGTCGTGGTGGTTTCGGCGGCCGTGGTGGCCGTGGTGGCCCTCGTGGTGGTGGTGGCCGTGGTCGCGGTGGCTTCGGCGGTCGTGGTGGCCGTGGTGGTGCGACCGGTGCCAACTCCACCAACCGTGGTGGTGTCGGAGAGTTCTCTGGCAAGAAGATCTCTTTTGATTAAACGTTTAAACGGTAAGCTGTAATCATGGCTGTTACTAGTAAAGACGGCCGTTTGTTTGATGCATGTACACTGGAATACCTTTTCGCTTGTGGGATTATCGGTTTTCAAAAGTTTGTCACTGCTATTTGTAGGTTTTACGGACTGGGTGTTATTCAATACATTTTTATTTCATGACTTCATATTCATACTTTTTATGTACTTCAAATACTCCGAACTTCATTGTTCTTTGAAGATCAACGATCATCAGCGGGCTTGGCGCTGTGGCACATGACGCGAACAGCCAATAATGGCCAATGCGCTTAACCCCACGCACCAATCATTGGCTATATGCACGCGACAAGCACGCAGCCCCGCATGCTTATGCTGGCTCCACCGTACAGCTCATCTCTGGATGCACGTATTTCCACAAACGGCCCCAGTATATCGCGATCCGGCAATCTTCAGCCCGAGAGACAAGGCATCCGTATTTTCTTCCCCTTCACTACACCAGATTCCCTTGCAACTACTACTGAAGGGTGCGTATCTTGCATGAAGTATATATACACGGTGCACTGCGATCCGATAATACCGAGCATCAGACACTGCCAGACAACGTGACTTCCCAGCGTCATCACACCTTGCTTGGACGGTCAGGTGTCCGGATTGGCTGGCTGTGGCTGTTCAGCACAAGGTTCGCTCGTGCTCGCAGCCTGCGAATGACATCCACCCTGTTTCTCTCGGCCATTCTGTCTCTCCATTCTCTTTTCTACTGCCTGTTTCTCGTTGACAGCATCGAGGACAACCACCAATATATGTGTACTGCGATACCACGACCACAGTGATACGGTCCCCGCGCGCTGATAAGATACTGACAGGGTTGGCATTGGACACCGCTACTATCTGCCCCACCCCATCAGGCCGATAATCCATATCCAGCGAAACACTCATACTTCTTTTCTGTGCGACTACCTCTTCCTGTGCCTGGAAAAGAGGATATTATATTTATTGGCTTTTCATATACATCGAATTACGAGTCCAGCATTCGGGTCTTCGTCGCTTCGAAGATGCAGTCTCATCGGCATGACGGACATGGTCACGATACCTCAGCGACTTCAGAGAGCAGCGCTGCCTTGTACAGGGCACGGGGTGGTGCTTCATCGTCGCGAGACAGTCCTCCCGGGTCACGAAACCCTAGGCTACGGTCCGAAGGTAATCATCCTTTTTCTCGATTCTCTTGTAACCTTTTCAAGTTATTTCTGTAAACAACCACATCCTGCAAATTTGTTACCATCAAGATGGACGAATCCTATCCTACAACTCCCTCATCATCGCCCGATGAACCATATTTTAATCCTTTTGATCTATACTCACTTCGGTATTATATAGACTCGTGGATCGAAGTATCCTCTCAACCGTCTACGTCTTCACTATCGTCGGCTGCGACCACCGACGACATCATCACAACAGGACTTCGAGTAGAGCGATCAGATCCACGCATCTCACAGCTTCGAAATAAGCGAAGACGGACAAAGCAACATATATCTCTGCTGCAAGACTCCTCGCGTGAATCAAGCATGGCTGGCAGCAGTCAGGATGAATATGAAGAAAGCGACAGTGAATCTGATAAAGTCATGAGTGGTTCCAACGAAGACGTTACAGCACAATCGCGAGGTGATGCTCTCCTCTTGCGCCACGGATCCATGTCGGAGAACACGTCGTCAGGAGAGGATGATGAAGATGATCGGTCAACAGCGATGGGGCCACGAATAAGTTCATCGCCGTTTGTTCCGCAACCGAATGCATTCTCGCATGCTCCACAATATTCTCGATCAAGATCATATAATGGCCCCGGAACTACACCAAGTCTTGTCTCAAATAGTAGCCAAGCTACTGCTATACGGCACAACTCAAGTTCAACCGTTCGAAACACTCGGAGGAGCAGCCGCACGCAACATGTACCATACAATATGATTGCCCCAAGTTACCAGGCAGATCACGACGCTGCCCTTCGCGCCAGTCTGTCTACGTTGCTGTCTCTTGGTACAGCAGTCCGCGGGGCGCCAAAGAATGATAGTCCGCCTACGCCTGCTGGCCCACAGATTGCACCAGCATCCTCATTCCGTGTCGTCTCCGAGTCAGTCGCTATGGGCGAAGAAACAGATGACGCCGGTCGCGCACCAAGAATGAACCCCGGAACCCCTCGAACAGACGTCCGAAACATGCAGCAACCCAAGCCCCCTCGCTCTATCTCATCTTCGGCACCTTCCAAAGGCAAGAGGAAGGCGTCCAAGGATCGCAGCTCATCTCATGCAGCCGCATCAAAGAAAACACATCAGACTAGCATGAGCGGTTCTGTAGTCGGTGTCAACCCGACTTTAATGACATGGGTCATTAGTGCCGGCGTCGTTGTTTTATTCTCGGCCATCAGTTTCTCAGCCGGATATGCTCTGGGACGCGAAGTTGGGCGAACAGAAATGGGCATGGAATCGATGGTTGGCGGGAGCA
This sequence comes from Talaromyces ruber, assembly GCA_022813215.1. Classification (NCBI taxonomy): domain Eukaryota; kingdom Fungi; phylum Ascomycota; class Eurotiomycetes; order Eurotiales; family Trichocomaceae; genus Talaromyces; species Talaromyces ruber. Next base: position 35,661 of record JAKLMW010000026.1, on the reverse strand, counting down.
TGTCAGATCAATTCTCTACATCGGCCAACTGTGGCAGAGATGCAGTCAAAGGCAGCCTTAAGCGATTGCGCTGGGGAGGTGCTGCCAGTGGCGTGAGTGTCTACAACTGAATTCTTATCGTCTCACGGGAAAATCGCTTGGAGTTGTTGGCTTTTGCTTTTGAATATTTATCACCACACTCGATGACCCAGACATCGTTCTTTGACTTTCTTTTTCACAAACTGGATCTATCCATGATTGACGAGTCACATGAGACATGTCCCGACGTTGAATGGCGCATTGTTAGTCGTTTCTCTTTTGAAGGATCATCTTGACACTCGCTGCAACCGCTATTATTGAAGTATAATCTATACCCCCCAGTCCCATTATTTTGTATTGATTTTATGGCTTGATGTTCATGATATTTGATAATATAAAAATGGAATATGTCAAGCAATTCAAGGAGTCGTATGCCGTATCAAGTTGAGAGTGAAGTATGTACATGAACATCTATCAGTCTATTAGACACCTGCGTACTTGATTTTCCGCTTTCCTGTTCCATTTTAGTGTTCACCCCCCTTGCCGCTTTTACTCCCTGAGTAGAACTGAGCATAATGTATGCCTTGATAGTGCTGGTACTTCTACTAGATTCCTACTACTAAGTAACTGAAAAGCATTTAGCTTGCCCAGTCCATATCATATTATATATGGATTTCTTATTGGGCTTACCACTATGCCTCATGCTATATATCATACGCCATCATAATAATGCCGTGCTTGTATATATACACCTCATACAGCCTGCTCAAGATTAACCTCGACCTGCACCTTGGCCTGATTTTCGGTAATGTAGAATCCCTCTGTGTCACATCATATTTCGCCTTCCATTGTGCCAACTCCCTTCAACTCTACAACAAGTCGCATCTGCTCCTCGGCGGCAGTGACAGTCTTAGACCACCTCCACGCTGGGATATTGCGCTCATACAACTCGTCGATTTCCAGACAGAGCGGCTTCCGTATGTCAGAATAATTTTTCTTGGAAAATTCAGGGCCATCATACCTTCTAGTCTCTGGAAGATATAGCCACATCAGGACGCAAATAGGAACTGAAAAGGCGCCATATACAAAACCTGACTTGAGACTAAGCGCGAGAAGCATCGGTGGAGTGGCATAGCTATGGCATAGGTTCAGCGACGATGTTATCGTTTCGGGAAAAATCAATCACAAATGATCTCACCAAGTAGCAACGCCAACGACAGAGTTGGTAAGAAAGGTGACGGGACCAGTTTTTACTATGTGGAATGTCAGTAAGTGATGGGACGCAGAAGTGAAGAATGGAAAGCCGGAAAACGAAGTTTATAAAATTACCTCTAAGAAGAGCAGAGGGCAGCTCAGCCGAAAAAAGGTAGTATGACATGATTATGATTTGAACTGCGAAGGTCCAAGAAGCAGCAGATTACGAGCTAAAAGAAGAGAGAGTCAGCAAATTAGTTTCAGGATTCCAGAAGTGAACGCACCAAACCAGTGCCAGCTTTGGCGTTACCATTCGTCGCCCCAGTCCAGTACAGACCACCACAGAGAAAGAGAATGACACAAATGACGGTCTGGCAAGTATTGATAATAGTGCGTCGACCAAATTTGTCGGTAGTGAAAGACCAAACCAAGACAGCGAGGAGGTTGACACAGCTAAATAAAAAAGGATGAGTTGTGTTCACTGATTGGTGAGGGAATTCAGATATGCTTACGATATGATAACAGTGCCAAGAAAGGGATCAGCCAATCCAGCAAGTGAGAAAAAGTCTGCTATATTAATTCTGTGTTTTTTTGAAGGTGGAGAATGAAACTTGATAGCTTACAAGTTGAGTAGGTACTGATGATGGTAAGACCGGCGAGCTGCTGTGAGACAGCAAGTAGCATCACAGTCAGTGTTCGTTTCTAGAATTCTGTTAACTCTTATTCGTTTCTGGATCGCTGAAAGAGCTGCAGACCAGGTTCAGACCCTTGAAGACGTCAATGTATTTTGGTTCATCTTGCAGCATGCTCCTTTCATGCTCGATGGTCCTCGCAATAATTCCGTATTCTTCTTCTATATCATAGCCCTTGACACCGCCGTAAAGTTGTCTCATGCATCTTAGCGCCTTTTCCTTATTTCCACGACGCGCATGAAACCACGGCGATTCTGGTATAAACATCCAAAAAATGATCATGAGTCCAACTGGTGCCCATATGACACGCATTGCTAACAAATAGTTATCAGGATGCTTTTGGTTGAGCTGTTGCATCATCACGGAACAGATAATGCCACCAATGTTACTCCTACACGACTAAATCAGCTTGATTGCGGGTGGCTGGAGAGTCATTGGTGATAAGAAAAAGTTGAATTACCAAACAGCTTGGAAAGTGACCATGCCACCTCGGATCCTGTTCGGACAAATCTCCATGATGTAAACCTGGCATGTAACCCTAAGATATCATGAACAAAAGACTCGCGCAAATTTGACGTGGGTAATACATACTGGAGAACCCCAATACCGGCACCATTGCAAAGCTTAGCGAGGGCCTGTGGTGAGTCTTAGCAGGCCAATCTTACTTATCACTGATTCGAGTCGACTATGGTGACCTACCCAGACAGATGGACTCCTGGCAGTATTGAGAAATACACAGCCCTGACACAACATAAGCTTATGCTGTGATATACCTCATAATTACACTAATCTTGTAAGCCAAGTACTTACAACGACAAGCCATGCCCATGCGACATAAAGCGACGTCTTTCGACCGAATCTGTCCGCAAACCTATTTCATGTTGTTAGGAGTCATGCAGATCTGCAACTCGCGCATCACAAAATGCAAGGCTCCCCCTCACCAGGAGATGTAAGTTAATGTCACCATTTGACCGACGTTCTAGCCTCAAAATGAGTAACCCATGTGGTGAGTGCAGTAGGGACGGGTTGAGAGACATACTAGAAGCACACTCCAGGTGGAAACTATATTACTGTCAGCGCACTCTATAATCAGTTGATAATTATGTATGGCGTACCCCAAGTTGGATCAAGTGCTCTGACACCAGAGTCACCTTTGTTGCCAAACTGCTTGATGAACCCAGTGTTGGCGATAATGCTACCTCCTGCACCGAGCTGAAACATAGCAGTATTAGCTGCCAATCCAATAGCCATGTCCATAAACGTTTTCTCGTCTAAGTTGTATGTGACCCACCTCGAATCCTTCACAGACATAGCCGGTGTAGACAGCAAGTGATATGAGGATAACACGTTTGAAAGCCCATAACGTCTGTGGTATTGACAGCTCATCGAAGGTTGATTTCACAAGATTAGGGCTCTCGAATTCGTCAATTTTCATTTTTATTTCTTCTGTATTTGTGGGCATGCTTTCAAGATGTGACGCGTCCTCCTTCTCAGATTGCATAGTGGTAGGCATCTATTTTAGACTGTCTTGATGAAAATTGGTCGTAATATTCTTACCGGAAAAATTGTCCTCTTATGGCGAAGAGTTGGGGTCCACATGTTGGAAGAAGTACTCTATATATGTACGTATTATAATAAACTGAGAGGACAAAGGTTTGTAGACATGACAGTCTGGAATGTCGTGAGGGGGGCCAGACTTCGAGGTCACCTAAGCTCAATCCCTCGGTTACAAATATTCCGAAAACGAGGAGGGTTGGCCTAGCGCCATTGGTGTTTGCCAAATCATGATATTGATCATATGAACGGCAGACTCACTGAGCCGGACGTGAAAGGCTTGGACAAAGAGCGATTGTTGATGCTTTGTCAAAACCATTAGCGCCGGTCAAGAATACCCCGGACAAGGGAACGCGGGGCCCCAGGTTCTCAGGAACACCTGGAGTAAGGCACACTCGTGTTAAAGTAGATAGGTAAAAGCTTAAGAAATTTCAGGGGATAATTACTGAAGGCAGAGGTAGGTAGTAGCTAGCCAAAGTGCTAATAGTATAAGCATTTGAGAACAAAATCACCATTACGCAACAAACGAGGCCGGTTATAATTCGGTAGATCAGCATCGGAGCATCGAAGTAAGCCGACCTGGTGATCTTGCAGCTGGCCATCAGCAATATGAAGTTTTCCGTCTATACAGTAGCACTGTCCAATTGATTTCAGAAGGAGGTGCGGTGTAAGTTCTGGGAAAGGTCAGACCTTAGTCTGAAGATCTTTACCATTTAGAGATGGACACTTGTAATTCAAAAGCTGCCTCAATGACAAAGTAAAGGTACTAAAGCGTTACATTCTTGCATATAACCTCTACGACGCTCTGCTCTCGTCATGATATTGACCGAAGAAGTGCGAACGACAAAGCTTTAATGCTGACAGTGCACAGAGCACTCGGTACGACCTTCCCAAATAGTCCTAAGTAGAAACAAGGTATCATTGTTTTGGGAGAAAATTTAGGGAAATGCTGTGCTCATTTATTTCGGGCTCGAAGAAAATCTAGTGGATTGCACTACAGAGCTGAGATTCACTTTTGATAACCTTAAAAGGCGTATCATGTCTAGTATAGTAAGGTAAAAAGTGAATGATGACACATCTTGAAACACATGACTATTGCTTGATATTTTTAGTTCATAGTCTCCACTCCCTCATGCTTGATGACTATACCAGGGTTGCATATAAGAAACTGGCGGTAGATAACTTGGTATATATAGAGCTGGTTGATGACACCGCCTGTCAACACTGGAATAATACTTGCATTAGTATATTTCCATTCACCATGGCCTCTAAACGCATGGCATTATTGTGGCTCACAGCGCTTTTGGGTACTATGCCTACAGCGGGTGCGGTAACACTCAACGTTTCTACCGAAGGTGGCAATGCGACGAGTTCTATCATGTATGGGCTTCTTTACGAGGTTCGTCATTTCATCAATCGACCATTGAGTAGAGAGCTAATTGTCCTCCAGGACGTCTACCACTCTGGTGACGGAGGCTTGTACAGCGAGCTAATTCAGAACCGTGCATTTCAAGGCACTTCTGTTAATAACAATCAGGGTCCCTATCAGACTCTTCAGTATTGGCACACTTCCGGATCTGATACTCTAACCCTTGACAACGATGCCCCGCTGCTGACCAGTGCGCTTCCATGGCACATGCGAGTGGATGTAGCCAGTGACGCAACTGGCCAAACTGGATTCTGGAACGAGGGATATTGGGGTATGAATGTGACAACAGCAATTACCTATAACGCAAGCTTCTACGTTAGGGGCAGCTACACAGGCGAGATATTGGCTGCTTTTTGGAGTAATACGACAGACTCTATGCTTGGCAGCACGTCTTTCAACGTCAATCAGACTGAAGCAGACGGTTGGGTATCTTACTCACAAACTTTCGTACCAGCATATTCCGGTCCAGACGAAAATAATACATTCCACATCACCTTTGAAGGATCCAATGTTGCAGGTGGAAGTATCCGCTTTCAAATGATTAGCGTCTTGTCGCAATCATTTAACGGCTCTCCAAATGGATTGCGCATGGATCTTGCCGAGGCCGTCAATGAACTCAATGGCAAGTACCTCCGCTTGCCCGGTGGAAATAATCTGGAAGGAATTGCTTCTCCATACCGGTGGAAATGGAATGAGACGATTGGACCAATCATTACACGCCCTGGACGTCCAGGTACTTGGGGCTATGTCAATACCGATGGACTTGGACTTCTTGAAATGATGCAGGTTGGTAGAGATCATTGTTCAATGTTATTTGCACAAGTTTAACAAAAGAAATTCAGTGGTGTCTTGATATGAATCTTGAGCCTATCCTCGCTGTGTGGGATGGTTTATACCTTGATGGAGAGATAGTAGACGAGGCAAATTTACAGCCATACATTGATGATGTGCTCAATGAGCTGGAATTCCTGACAGTATTTTATTCCACCATCCTCTTGTGTGAAAAGCTCTACTAAACATTTAACAGGGGCCCTCTACATCGGAATGGGGCTCCAAGCGCGCGTCCTTGGGATATTCCGACCCCTTTACAATTAATTATCTTGAAATTGGCAACGAGGACTTCCTCAACGGTGGCATTCCTAGCTACTCAGGTATGTCATACTGATATTCTTGTCATTTTGGAAGTAACGTTTACTCATTTATTCAGCATATCGTTTTAGCATGTTCTATGACGCAGTCAAGAACGAATATCCTAACATGAAAATCATTTCATCCATCTGGGCAGGATATTTCTCAGATTCATCGCTTCCTGTTAATGTTATTCAAGATCTTCACGACTACTTGTCAGCAGATGATATGGCTGCAAAATTCAATGGTTACGACAATGCTCCTCGTACTTATCCCGTTTTGGTTGGCGAGTATGCCGCCATCTATGATGCCCAGCATACCAGTCCCAATCAGCTCGACAATCCGACATTGCAATCTGCCACTTCTGAAGCTGTATATTTCCTTGGATTAGAACGAAATGCAGACCTTATCGTCGGTATTTCCCACGGTGCTCTTATTAAAAGTTTGCATGACGAGCCGGACAATGTTGCCATGATTAAGCATTCTCCAACTTCGATAGTACGGTCCATGAGTTACTATGCAGCAAAACTATTTGCAACCAACTTTGGTTCAGAGACCGTCGCGGTGATTGGTGATGTTGCATATGGGCCGCTGTATTGGGCTGCCACGAAGAACGATTCCGGCACCTTCTATATCAAGATTGTCAATTACGGTGGTGACTCTTCGACACCCTTTACCGTACTCGTGCCAGGGAAGACTGATGTAGCCACATTGAAGACCCTAAGCGCACCGGACATGTATAGCACCAATACGCTGGGAGATACTCAAAGTATCTGGACGGAGACACAGATCTCAATGTCTGAAGGAGGTTACTCATTTACATTGAGTGGAGCCTACATAATGGCCGTTTTGGTTGTTTAGGCCGATACCATATCAATACTGACAGGTGAATATTGCTTTACGTGTTAGTCATGATCAAGAGCCTCATTTGAATGGATTAAGAATCGCTAGACGTCTAGAGTACATATACCATCTTCTGATAACACCATCCAAGTCAGCCACTCAGCTACGAGTACAGTGGAATGTAACGTTTGAGCTAATTGTAATTTTTACGACATTAATATGAAGAATGGAGTGCCGAGTAGAAGCATATTGTTCTGCATGTTACACGCTCATCTACATCGTTGTGAGAGCCTTATGAACTGGCGATATTCCTTTGGTTTGAAGTGCCTGTTCAGTAAAATGCGATTTAAGCTCCCGATGATAAATCAAAAATGGAAATGTTAAACTTCTAGTCGAAATGTTGAACGCGCAAGTTCTGCCTTTGGAGGCCATTCCGCGGGCTTGTAGGGGCATGAAAAGTCATATTTGCCGGACCCGATTCGAATGCTTTCCTCCTCCACCTCTTGTTGATTTTCTTTCCAAGCCGAGGGTAAAATGACTCTGGCTTCTGGGTTGGGAGGAATAACGATGGTAAGGGCAAACGTGTCATCTGACTCGTTAATGCTCCACGAACATTCAATGCGACCATACGGGCTTTGATGTGCTACATTAGCGTTTCTGAAAACTCCGCCTGGAACCGGTCTCACTTGGATTGTCCGCCAACCAGGATCCATTGGACTGATTCCCCCAACGTTCTTATGCAGCCAATTGGCAATAGAGCCTAATGCGTAGTGATTAAAACTTGTCATGTCTCCCGGATTAATCGAACCGTCCGGAAGCATACTATCCCATCGTTCCCAGATAGTGGTGGCACCCATTGTGATTGGATAGAGCCAAGAAGGGTATTCCTTCTCCAGAAGCATGCGGTAAGCTAATTGATGATTTCCCGTGTCTGAGAGTGCATGTGCAATCACAGGGGTTCCGGCAAATCCAGTTGCAATTCGGTACTTAGCCAAGTGAACCAAATGGCATAGACGACTCGCAGACTTTACAACATGATCATGATTGTCAAACAGCCTGAATGATATTGCAAGTGAATGAGCCGTTTGAGTGTCTCCCACAAGGAGCCCCGATGGTGTGACATATTCGTATTGGAATGCCTTTCTCGCATTCGATTCGTCTTCGGCGAAGCGAGTTGCGTCCTCCGTCTCACTAAGCAGATGGCTAATCTTGGCTATGATACCCAGTACCCGAACTAGGTAAGCATCGGCAACGTACAGACTATCAGTACGACCTACTCCTGGCTCGGATGGGGGAGAAGCAGGATCTAACCAATCGCCAAATTGCCAGATGTTCTGATCCCAAAGACCATTTGGTCCTCGCTTGATTCCTTTATCCACCCAGGCTTTCATACTCTCGTATTGCTTGCGAAGAATTTCAATATCGCTAGAGCTATTGTATAGATCCCACGGCGTTAAGACAGTCACGTCGTGTCAAACGGACTGCGGCCCTGGTGGATTGGGCGGGTTGTCAAATACATTTGGGACCACCAGTCCTGGAACTCCGCTCTTCGAGCTTTCTAGTTGTTCAGCCGCAACATCTTCAAGCCAACTTCCAATGAACCCACGGGTGTTGAATAAAAAATTCGCTGTTGGACTAAATACTTGTATATCGCCGGTCCATCCCAATCGTTCGTCACGCTGTGGACAGTCAGTGGGTATGGATAAAAAATTCCCTTTCAAGCTCCAAACAACGTTATGATGAAGTTGGTTAAGGAGTGATTCGGAGCAGCTAAACCATCCCGTACGAACCATATCACTGTGCATAACAAGGGCCGCGATGTCTTCGCGATGGGGAAACCCCTTATCTATGGGCCATCCATCTATCTGGACGTAACGAAACCCATGAAAAGTAAACTTGGGAGACCAGAACCCGGGCTGCCGGCTGGATAAGACAACATTGTCAACAGGCTTGGCTCCTCTCAAAGGTCGTCTTCCGAGCTCATCAGATTCAAGCACTTCAGCGTGGCTGATTGATATCTTTGTTGTTCCTGTTGGTGCTGGGAGACGGACTCGTAATTTTCCGACTAAATTCTGCCCGAAGTCCAACAAGGCTTTTCCAGACTTTGACTTGAAGATCCGAACAGGGGTTATCACTCCCATGACCCGCACAGGAGGCGAGTCTGAGGCCAGTAGCCTGGCACGAGGGAAGGGAAGTTGCATGGTTGGCAGCCAGTCGTGTTCGTCTAGATTCGGGTCGTCATTCCAACCCCAGTGCTCCTCGCGGGAATCGTAATCCTCGCCATCATAGATTTAACTGCGAGTTGTCGCACTTGTATTAGATTTCCACGTACTATCAGAGTTAACCAAAGTATGTTCACCCAGCTCGAAGGTGACTTCTAGCTGAGCTAGAAATGCCAAGTGATTCCCATAGAAATTGCGCTTTTGGTCCATTCCCAGGCGACCGGCAAACCATCCTTCACCCACTTCAATACCAAGCACGTTGCGAGTTCCTTCGATAAGCAGTGAAGTTACATCAAAACTCTGATAGAGTAGCCGGTGATTATAGCTAGTCCAACCAGGCGCCATCTCCTCATTGCCGATTCGATGACCATTTATATAGGCGTGGTAAACACCATGAGCAGTGATGTAAAGGCGGGCTTTCTGGATCGATTCTGCTTGTAGCTGGAAGACTTTTCTGAAAAGCAAGGGTCGCATGGCCGTATTTTTCATGTCCGTATGCGTGGAGGTCATTAGATTTGCTGTCCAATCTCCTTTCTCTAGAAGCGCTGCTTCAACAATTGACGGCTCAGACCATGCAGTGCTTGCTGTTATGACTTCGCCTGCTGCATTCGTGGCCTTTCCATGAGCCATCACCTTCACCCAGGCACGTTCTCGGGAACAGAGAGCATGACTGGGCCAAGGTACCAAAACTGACGATGAGCTTTCCACACGATATTTTTCAATATCATTCTGTCGACGGATCTGTATCTCGTAGGAAGACTGCACCCAATCTTTGACGTTGTCGTCATTGCAAGAGAAGCTCCATGAGATCCGAGGACGTTCGTGTCCCATCCCAAAGCCAGTAGGGTGATGTTCAAAAGTGACCGAGGCAATGTGAATCACGGCCATGGCTGGCAAAAAGAACCAGGGTATGTCAGACGTGTTCTATGTCAAAGATGATTTTAGTGATGATATCAAAGCTAGCTTTAGACTTCAGTACTCCTTTCGAAAAACAATGATGCGACCTTAAATGCCTGCCTTGGCAGTTTGGTAAGTTGTTGACGTGGTTTCTATAGCACAGCGTATGCAGAACTTACTGTACTAATTTGACCTTTGATAAAAATGTGACAGTTATGGTAAGTGCTACATCTTTATTCCGGCATGCCTATTAGTGCAGAAAAGGGGGGTTCACGAATGGCGGGGGTGTCAGCCCGGTAGCGAGGCCCTAGAGCATGATCCTCGGGGAGTAGGGGTAAGTTCATCCGATCTTGAAGTGGTTTGGGGGAATATGTTGGAAGGTCGGCACTATATGAGAGATAGCCTAATAAGAAAAACGCACTTCTAATTTATTACTGAATCAATCATCTTAAATACAGCTAACAAGCACATAGTGGTATCATAGAGCTCTTGATCAAACTGTGGGGATTTTCGAAATCTCAAGAGAGACAGAAATGCTAAAAATCACATACAAATTCGAGATGATGAAGCTAGACCCCATCATCTTTGATATTTGTCTTAGATGTACGTTGCTCTCTTGCGCTGCCTACATTTAAAAGTACTGGTTATCGCTCAGTAGCACTAAGTTTAGACTATATATGATACATGCAGCATGCGTAGGCATTAGAATTAGATGAGTAAGGATACACAGGAAAGAGTAAACATTCGTGACAGGAATAGATATACCAAGCATTTATGAATAGGCTAACCCTTTTATACTCCTCTCACAGGGATAAAACCAGGAGTAAGAATGGGTTTCTTTATCATTCCAGGTTCCAGTTGTTAAGGCATAGAGGTTGATATTTTTTCTGATTTTTATTCAATGATCATCTCTTCTACTAGTTTTACCTGCCACTTATAGTCGGTAGTATTTATCGCTAGGTAGGGTATTGGGAAAAGTAGAGGGTTGTTCTAGGTATTCTGATTCACAGGCTTTATTGAAAGCTCTCAGCTGGTCCTCACTCTAGCCATCAGCGCGAAATTTCTGAATAAGGGCTTTCTGCATTGCTTTAAAATTTATGACATAAAGTACACATTTGCTGTCACTCTATCTATGAGTAAATAATGGTAGAATTTATGCTCGCTAGCAGCCGAAGGTGGCGTATTTACAGGGTTCTCAGGTATGTTCGATAGAATTTGACCCTCAGATGCGCTCGGTGGAAGTTGGATCTGAGGTCAATTGAACTGAGAATTGGGTTGCGAATTACCAGAACTTCCCTCGTACGCAGGGGTGCGGAGCCAGTTTGAAGCGATATTTTCCTGAGACCTTCTTTCAAGAAGAGTCTGTAGGGATGTAATAATCAATTACGCATAGTTCTAACAGCATCCATTCTGCTTTTATGATTTTGGCTTACAAAGCCTACTCGGATACCGTCGAAACGTGTAGTATCCCCTCCTAGACAAGATTGAAAACCCAAGACACCACACAACCCTTGTCTCTCAGTTTATAGTGGTCACTACCTAGGTAATGTAGAGAGGGGAGAGTGGAATCATCCATCCATGCTACGTTCCAACTCATTCTCATCAGAATGTGAAAGATTACAGCCTCAATTTCCAGTTCGCCCTCCCATCCGGCCCAACCATCGCCTCAAGCCTAACCCACGCCACCGAGAACGCAGTCGCGAACAACAACATAGTAACCAGCAGCGACATGCCCTCATACATCCTCGGTGTTAACGCCCCTGCTGCCGTCGCAGACCCACGAATCAGCAGCCCACTAACCGGCGTTCCGATCATTGTCGCGATTCCTCGGAGCATATACAAAAACCCATTCACAGATGCAAAGTTCTGCGGCCCAAACAGTTCAACCAGGCTAGTCGGAAAGAGAGCGACGTACGCACTGGCGAACACGCCGTAGAAGATGGTGAAAGCGATAAACAGACCGCGAGAAGCTTCCTGGTGCGATGTAAATGGTAGCAGTGTAGAGGGGACCCAAAACACCAGCGCTGAAATGGCACTGATGATTGTCGTGAGAAGCAGAACGTTCAGCCGCCCGTATCGATCAGCTGCGTAGCCAATGACGATCTTGCCAATCGCATTACACGCATTGCTGAGAGCGATAAAATTTGCACCGGCAGTGTCGCTGTACCCCAATGTAGACGCATAGGTCGCAAAGAAAAAGACAGGAATGTAATACGCAGCACCCTGAAACATAGCCCCCAAAGCCTGCGCGACAAACTTCCTCGTTCTCATAAGCCTCAAATCAACAAGCGGAACCGCGAAGATGTTTCTTCGTTTTTGGGTCATTTGCGCCCTTCTCTCAATCTCATTCTGAGCTTTGCGACTCGGTTCCCACGTCATGGCTGCCCCGGCACCAGTATTCAACACAAACGAGACAGCTCCCGTTAGTCTCAACGTATTGCGATACCCCATCGCATCAATACACGCTTTCAGCGCAGGCGCCCATACCAGCCCCCCCACGCCGGTCCCCGACAATATAATCCCCATCGCCAACCCCCTCCTCTTCCCAAACCACGTCGGCGCAACAGTCACAGAAGTCATATAGGCCAAACACGTCCCCAAACCTAACAGCACACCCTGGGTAAGCGCGAAATGCCACATCTTCGTCCCAAAACTCGCCAATATATGTGCTAACGTGAATATCGCGGCACCCATTAGACAAACTTTGCGTGGAGAAAAGGATTTAGACCACCCGACGGCTAGAGGTCCGCCGATGGTCATTATACCTACTGCTATGGTACCGATCAGATCGATAACCGCCGGGGAGGCGTCGGTGAAGGGGGTGTCCGGTTCATGGGAAAGGCGTTCGTAGAGGGCTTGGTAGATGCCGAAAGAGAAGTTTATGCCGCAGCAGGTGAAGACGATTATAAATGAGGCGATGACTATTATTGTTGCTTTGCTGATTTAATTTGTTCAGTTTATAGCTAGATATTGGATGAGCAAGGGTCTGACGTACGAATCTGAAATTTGTTCTTGCGAGGTTGTTGGGACTGGCTCGATGTCTTGCTCTTGTTCTCGGTCTAATGTTGGAATTCGACTGAGTGATATAGCTGGTGAATTATATCCAGTCTCGGGTTCGAGGATTGACGACGTCATGTTGGCTGTATCCAATCAAGCTTATCACACTGATAAAGATCGAGAAATAGGACTCTAGGACTACCATCCGAAATTTTATACATTCATATACTCGAACTAAAAGTCTGATGAAAATTGATCGGGCGTATAGTTACCGTAAGATATGAGTCAGGCGTCGGCCCGTTAACTTAGGAATCCGATCTGTCGGCGCCTAATTTAGTTCTTAGGGCTTCCGACCCGATTAGGAAATGATCACGCCAGCTGCACGCTATCTGGGATCCAGGCCTGGAAAAGGATCCGTGAGGTGGAAAAAGCCTGTCAAGAGTGCTTTCGATATGGCTAGTAATATTCACAACAAACTTAAATTCGAACATTTGGCTGTTTGTGGCCTGAATTTAATAGCCGAGGTTATCAGTAACATCCATCAATCAATACCCGTCTCAAGCCTTCATCTTCTACACACCGTCCTGAATAGTACTTCTAGTTGTAGAGTCAACCCTTAACATGGAAAAGTCTCGTAATTCAAGATTGAGAAATCTCCACATGCTCCCCAAGCTCCAAATCATCCACCTTCGCCGCTTTACCAGCATCGAAAGCAGTAAGCGCCTCGCCATGAGCCATGTCACGCTCAAAAATGGCGCCAATCTTTGTCGCAGATCGATCCTGAAAGACCCATGGCGTGCGGTCAGGGGTGAATAGAAAGTCCATTTCTTCTAAAGTCTTACCGGCGGATTCCTGGTGCAGGTTAGTAGGAAATGGTGCAAAGGGGTATTGCAATTAGGAGGACTGACGGGGTAGTAGAGAAAGACGACGATGGCCATTAGAAAGCAGAGAGCCATGAACATGAGATATAATTTCCATCTGCGAGGAATTTAGCATACCATGCTGTGACCAGCACTGTCTGGAGACTTACGAAATCTTATCCATGGCCGTCGGAATGTACAACGCGAACCAAAAGTTCTATGAGCAATCAGACACTATTCGCCCTTCGTATAATAGAGGAGAGAAACATACCACAAACCAATTAGTCGCCGATGACATCGACGTCCCCCGTCCACGCATATTCATGCTAAATAGCTCCGGCGGATAAACCCACGCAACACATGCCCAGGTCAACGCAAAAAACATCACGTAGATATACACAAACGCGACCGTGGCGTTGGAGGCGTTGTGGTCTGCAAAAGTGAAGTTGGTCTTTTTGGTTAGGGGATCGTAGATTGGGTCGCCTTCAGAGCTGTCAGTATGCATATCAGGATGGCAAAAAGGGATATAGGGCTCACCTTTAGTTTTCATGATTACTCCGATTAGCATCATGGCTACTCCCATGCCAACACCGCCAACAATCATAGGACGTCGACGGCCCCAGGAGTCCATGTAGTACATGCTTGGTAAGGTGAAGATGTTTAGTATGACGCCTTGAAGACCGTTGGCGAGTAGCGAAGCAGAGGTCTTGCCGAGACCGGCTTGTTGGAAGAGGAAGACTGCGTAGTACATAATTCTGCATCAAATGTTAGACAGCTCTCAAACTAAACACACCAAGACTCACACGTTGATACCAGTGACCTGTTGCCAGAATTGCTACACCACATAAATCAACCAATGTACCCAGGTACGCGAAATGAGACAAGAACATACCACCCCAATAGCCAGCCAGGTCCTTCTCGCCTCCACCCCAAACAGCATCGAAGCATAAGTCGTCGGCGGATTACTCTTTTCCCACCTGATCTTGGCAATAATCTCCGTCAACTCCGCGCGTACATACGCATCATTCGTATCGCCTTTCGAATGTAGTCGTGCAAGCACTGCGAGTGCTTCCTGCTGTCTGTCTTGCTGCACGAGCCAGCGCGGTGACTCTGGCATAAAGTACATTGTTATGTGCAACACGATTGTGGGGATCATCTGTAGACCGATGGGGAGACGCCATGCAGCTTGTCCGTCGATATGGCTGGTGCCGTATTGGATCCAGAAGGCGATCAGGATGCCGAAGTTGATGAAGCATTGCTGGACAGAGATAATGCGACCTCGGATTCTACTCGATTTAGTATAGAACACACGGAGCGGGTAAGAGGAGGACGCACTCTCTAGGCGAGATTTCACTCTGATAGTTCGGTACCATCATCGCCAAACACCCATTCCCAATCCCATTAATAACACGCCCTGCCACCAAAGCAGTAACATTATTCGCAACGGTCGAAATAATAATACCAATCGTAAAAATAGCAGATCCCAGCAGCAAAGTTCTTTTCCGGCCCAGCTTATCGGCGAGAAAGGCACCCGTCAGCAACGACCCAGCAAATGCGCCGGCTTGGATGGATGCGGTAATTCCGCCTTGGAGGAAGTTGCTGGGGTAGTTCATGTAGGTGAGGAATTGGGGCATGACTAGGATGCCGCTCATGGAGCCGGTGTCCTGTGTGTGTCGTTAGTACGTGGATCTGGGCAGGGGATGGGATGAGTGTATATACATAGCCGAATGCGAGGCCGCCGGTACAGGGCGCAATGCCATACAGATAAATCGTCTGTTAATAGTCAATCAATAAAATACTTGTTACGAAAGTATGCAGTCGTCAGCAACTCACCCAAGGGATACCCATTGTTGCTATTGCTGTCTTTCACATCAGCGTAAATGGCATTAAATCGTAAAACAACCCCAAACCACAGTTTTCTCGAAGAGCTGCTCCGTTTAAATATGCTCACCAAGTAGTTTTCGACCAGTCCACTAGGAAAATACGCGGGGTTATCCAAGCCAGAAAGTACCCACCTGTTCAGGTAATTTGCATGCATGGCTCCCCGTGGGGTTGGACGATCATCGTGCCCAAATTGCCCAAATTAGCCAATTGGTCGATACACTTCTCGAGGGGTTGGAACACAGAAAACATTCACTTGTTATCCGTATCAGCCGGAGAAATATGCCCTGACTCGGAGTATATTAGAAAAACAAGATTAACGCTGAGGCTCTAATGACCTTTCGAGGCGTATTGTGGCCCATATAAGCTCGTGGATCGAAACTTCTTAAAGAGCATGGCAATGGATCTCATTTAATCAACCGTGTGCTTGACCCGATTGGTGGAAAAGTCCCGTAGGTACATAGAAGAGCACTTTAGTTACCCTTTCATACCGGAAAGAGGCATTAAATGAGCGTGCGCTGTCTTGATCGAGTAATGTTAAATATAGTAAGCATGTATTTTCGTCTCATGTCTTGTCTGAAACGACATCCAGTGTCGGTCTCAAATGATGATCTCTATAGCATCTCTGTATACACTTAGCTACATATAGAACCTCCCGTAGGGTTTGCTCAAGCAGTTGGCTTAAGATTTACCTTTCATCAAAAGCAGAGACACAATGCTAAGAACTGCCTTGCCTAGCTTGACTTATCGGTCACTTCTCAACCTCCTTCCACCTCCGTTGTTTGCAAATGGTTCGTTATAATTGCAATTAGCCGAATAAATGAATAGCTAACCGGATTGAGAATAGGTTCGGTGTTGACTTTCGAGGCACACGATGGTCGTGCAACAGCCGCATGTGCATCATCCTGTACAGGGATTGTAGAATGTCGTGTTCGGTTGCTTCTAATGTAAGACCGGACTGAGCGAACCATTCGGATGCGCCGGATAGATACGAAGCAGCTATATTGGACTAGTTGACTGTAAACGTACCTCCATTCAGCCTGATTAGGCTTGGCAATTAACACTTCGTCTTACATAGTAGCTCAGCTGTTCTCGTAAAAAAGCTAAGAAAAATGAGACCAACGTTTGATGTGAATAAGCACCTGCCAAGAACGGTATGCGGGTACAGCCGAACGGTGGAGATGCAGCAATTCAATGTTCGTATGTACTACTATGAAAGTAGTATGGAACTAGAGTGCTAGGTGGAGATACATGTAGATATCTCATTGACTATGGAGCACTATCGAATGAATAACGTCTATGTCTTTGGAACACGTAAAAGATAAGCTTTGCCCAGCCTATTAGCATTCAGCTCTAGCAGCCACCATAGGCAGGGTAGCATCACTCGCACGCTGATCCACCAGCGGAGACCAATGGAACCCCCGAACAATATGCTATACGGGGTGCCGACTGCTCCATCTAGAAAAGTGTCAGTACTGTTATCGGAGATGCCTGGCGTATTTCTATTTGTGCCATCCCGTGCGAGGCTCGGGAGAACTGCAACTTCTTCACATCTATCGAACAACATCGACGCTCGCTGACGATGGAGAAGACTTACGCGACGGCTGGCGACTTGCAGGGACCATCGCCTACTGCAAGCGCATACATCAAACCACAGCATCGGCCTCCGCACGATAACACAATCACTTTTGAGGAGTACCACCACTATGCGCTCAAGACCCGCGACAAGGAGCTCGCGCTCGAGGCTCCCAAGCTAAATTGGCGCGAGTGGTTCTCGAGAAGGAAACATGCTTCCGAGACCGAAACGCCTATCGGAGATGTACTTGCGTCAGATTCCCCGGCGCAAATTACAAGCCCAGCTGAAAAAGGTACCGCGGATGCAGAACATTCCAACAGGGTTGACATTACCGACGAGGAGTGGGTGAATGCAAGCCGAGCTTTGAGAACTGCTTCAGCCGGAGCATGTAAGACAAATATTCTATTATTAAAAATTAATGCGCTGATTGAGATTATAGGCTTCTATTTGATCACCACCGATATTCTCGGACCTTATGGCTCGGGGTTCGCAATGGGTACATTGGGCTGGGGGCCCGGTAAGTCTACCTGAAGCTCCGAATGAAAACTACAATTCCTAATAGACAAGCGCAACAGGCATCGCGTTCTATACAATCTTTGGCTTCATGGCCGGTTATTCTGGATACCTTGTCTACCGCGTCTTCCTCGGAGTCGACAGCTACGAATTCCCCGCACGCAACTATGGAGATCTTGCACTTAGAACATGGGGCACAACTGTTCGCTACATAACCAACATCTGCCAGGCTCTCGGTCTGCTCTTGATCACCGGTCAAGTTACTATCCAGTACGGCGAAAACATCTCACAGGTCTCTAAATTCAAATTATGTTATGCCGTCTGCCCAGTCCTGTTTGTAGTGGCTGGTTTCTTTATCACCCAGATCCGAACTTTACGATCTTACGGTTGGGTAGCCAACTGCGCAGTTTGGCTGAATCTACTGGTGATTTTCATCTCCATGGGTGTTATTGCCAACTCCCCTCCCAACTACGGAATCGCCGTCCTGGGATCGGCAGGTAGTGCAGTTGATCCGGCCACCATCACGCCTGATGCAAACGGCGTGCCACCCCCGATCATTCACTACAATGGCTTACCACCTAACTCTCTGGTAGGCTCAATCAACGGCCTCTTATCCGGGGTTCTGGCATACGCTGGTGTCCAGTTATTCGTCGAGTTTTTAGCAGAAATGAGACGTCCACGAGACTTCATCAAAGCTATGTGGGGAGCCCAGTTCTTTATCTATACTGTCTACCTAATCTACGGTTGCTTCGTCTACTACTACCAAGGTCAGTACAGTTTCAACCCCAGTTACCAAGGCGTCAGCATCTACGGTTGGCAAACAGCAGGCAATATGATCTCTCTTATTGCTGCCCTGATTGCCGGTGGTTTGTACGGTAACATTGGTATCAAAGTCTTCTACAACAACATTTTACTGGATTTCTTAAAAGCGCCTCCTATCAGTACGAAGCGCGGCAAAATCATTTATGCGATTTTGGTGCCTCTATGGTGGATCATTGCATTCATCATTGCAGCCGCTATTCCCGACTATTTCGGTTTCGTCAGTGTTATTTCTGCTTCTATGCTGTTGAATCTGACCTACACCTTCCCTCCGCTGTTTGCTCTTGGGTACGATATTCAGAAGAATTCTATCCGCGCTGAGCGCGGAGAAGGTTTCGATGTTGCCACGGGACAAGTGACCCGTCAAGAGTCGACTGTGCAACGATGGATCCGCGGCTTTTTCAGTGGTGGCCTTTTCCAGGTCAGCATAAATATTTGGCATGCTTTGTACTTTTTGGCATCGTTGGCTATGTGTGGATTGGGAATGTATGCGGCTGTTGAAGGTAAGACCCTTTATATTCACGAGATGTTTGCGTATGAAACTAATCAGGGGGAAAAAAAGGTCTGATTGTGGCTTTCAAGAATCCAGAATTGAACTCTTTCTCGTGCAGGTCACCTCTGAACCTGACTCCTTGATGGTGTTCATTCGCAGTGATGATGAATTCTGTTCCAGGTGTCACGAATGTCTTATATATCCAAGGATTGGGTGATAATAATCCGGCCGATCCATGTCAAGATTCGATGTCAATGTTCGAAGAGTGGTCAACTGGCTCGATGTACATATCCAACCTCGAATGACATGTTTTTGTATCTACATGTGAAACGCACTCTGGCAACAACTACGAGATCCCACCATCGCAATGTATTCCGATTCAAATGTCCATAGGTACGGTAGAGCTACTCGCGATAAAACAAAAGGTTCTTGAGGCTAACCACTAAAGCAACCGACTTTTGTCTGGTATAAGGATGGCCTAGATTAAATATACGATTAACGCCATATAGAGTAAAAATACTTGTGAGGTAGGGGATAAACTCCGTACGATGATTGAAAAGCCGGTACGCGCTTACACTCGCTTCAATTATCATCCAAATCCATCGCTCCAGACCAAACCTGCTGTCACAATTCAGAACATTCAGCGCCATGCGGTGCCCACTACCGTATTACGGCCGACAATATTCTCACCGAAGTAAATACCGGCAAATCCCTTATGATGTCTTTCCCTAATAGTAGGTCATGCAGGTTGACTTCGTAACATAGGCTCACTGTGTCTGTATTTGTACTAGCGTGGGTTTAGCTACGCGATCTGAAGGAATAATTATTATCCACTCCACAGAATAATCAAAAATCAACAAGACTTGACTGACTGCTTATTCAAGCAATCTCATAAAGTCTTCCTGATTGTCTCTCTATCTAGAGTTCCAGCACTAATGCATCGCAGGAAGTTTTATGTTCCTGACGAGATTCTTCTCCTTATATGTGACCACCTTGATTTTGATAAACGGAGCTGCCTCCAGCTTCTCCTGGTATGCAGATACTGGTATAATTTATTCTTTGCTAGAGTTTATAGTTCGATATCAATTTGGGGTGGGCAAGCGGCCTATCTTACTCGCTCCATTCAACTCAATCCTAAAATAGGCCCTGCTATTCGATACCTCCACCTCAAGGGCTGGAGCTGTGACCAATCTCCAGAAGACAGCAACAACTACGAGCACGCCCTCTTCAAAAATATCGTGCAACGGGCAAGTCACTCTCCGGAAGAAGCTGAAGAATGGGAAACGGACCTTAGAAAAGGAAACCAAGACGCATTTTTAGGTTTAATGATACTTTCTCTGGAAAACGCTAGGACGTTATCTGCGTATCCTCCTAGGACAACTGAATATTTCAGACGAATGCTTTCTCGGGCAGCACTCTGCGAGAAACCATTCGATAACAGGAGTTCATTACAGCGATTGGAGGACGTTCATATCTACAGCGAAGACTCCAAAGACTTCAATATTTACTTCGAATCTCTCCCCTTCTTTCACCTTCCTGGAATGCGCAAAATATCCCTGCAATCTGTCATTGAAGACCACTGGTCCGAACCTAATGACCATCCTGCCCAGAGACCTGCCAAGGGAACGTCACCAATTGAAGAGATCAAGGTCAACTGGAGGTGTAACGGTAGTAACGGCTTCAGTGATTTTATCACGTCATGCGCGAATCTCAAGCGTTTTGAATACCAGCATTCCAACATGGTGGTCTGGGGTGAGAGCTATATTGACTTTCGTGCCCCAGCCTTTTATAACCCACTTCTCACGCAGAAGCATAGTCTCGAAGTTCTTCACTTGAATGACAGGGGGGAACACATGTCTTCTGGGTTCAACGATGGCCCTAAGCTGCACAACAGCAGCCTTGGATCATTAGCAGAATTCAAAAATCTCAAGGAGCTGCGCATTAGACTGCCCAATTTACTGGATTTTAGCTCTTCGGACCCGCTCTCGTTGCAGGATATCCTCCCTAGTTCCTTGGAAACTCTGACCCTCGCGAACTGCAGAGACAAACATTTCCCGACGCTTGTTAGGAATTTGCAAGAGCTACTTTTTGAAAAGCGCTTTCCATGCCTGAAGAAGCTAGAAATTCAGCCGTACTTTGTCACACTAGCGGAGCCTGGAAGACTACAAATGACTATTCCTCCATCGCAGAGGTTACCATCACCCAGAGAAATACCTTCCTCTACTTACGAGGAGTTTGATTCCGTGAAAGTAGCATGTGAAGAGGCAGGAATTCAATTTTCTCTGTATGACCCTCAGTTTGCGATGGTGATCCATGAATCATTCTTAGAGCATTTCGATTAGTAGGTGGAACTAGTGAAAAGGGGTTGTTATTGTGGAACTGTACAGATGACACTGTGATTGTGAATGACGAGATATGAAACTCTCTTAATCTGGAGCGGTTACTAGCTCATAGGTGCCCTTGAAATCGGACAAGCTCTATAAGCATATCCAGAATGATTTGTTTACAATATGGTTATTTCGAACTTCCAATCGGTATCCTGCTTTACAAAGCACAAGCTGCGACGGTTTAGTTATATAAACGCGCATCCCAATGACTATGAATAAACTGGGAAAGTTTCGAAACGAGATAGCAAATCGAGCCTCAGCCTCCTCTTAATCCAGCAGCTTCATTAAATATCACTCCGACAAAGAGACAAACCAAGTGTGCAAGCAAGGTAATTCATTACATTTACCATAAAAACAATGTAGCTTAATATTACCCACTATGGACTGAGCAGCCGATTACTATTCTGAGCACTCTCGTCACCATCACTTCTTAAATCCATTCCCCACCTAGTTATGGATGTTAAAACATCTCTTATATGTACCGGGTTGTAATCCTGTTTTGAATCCGAATAAGAGGCTACGATTATCTTGTACTGCCGTATTCTTTTACTCTGCAAGTTTTTAGCAAAAGAACCACAATCTTATCAAGTTGAAACTTATATAGTATGTGTTTAAAATCGGGCCTAGATGCTATGGCTTAGGGATAATTGGAACCTCCTCTTCCCGAGGACCGCCCGACGACTTTCAGCACAGAAATCATGTCCTCTTCTCCTAGGCCCGCTTCAAGAGCCTCCTTGTAAAGTTGACTACAGATACTTATGAGAGGCGATTTAGTATTGGCAGAAGCGGCAGCTGCTTCAATGAGCTGCGTACTATTGTAGCAGTCTTTCAGGGCTGCTTGTGGTGCCCAGTCCTCATTCAAGATCTTGTTCACTTTGATCTTTGAATATGAAGAAGCCATCGGACAGGCATCGAGAACATTTTTGAACGTTGCAAGATCGAGGCCCTGTGCACGGGCAAGGTTGATTGACTCTGAGAGTCCAACCGTCAGGGTGATGAGCAGAGTGTTGATGGCATATTTCGCTTTCAACCCTGATCCTACGGGTCCACAATAAATTGCCGAGCATGTTAAAGGCTCAACGTATGGCCTGATACGCTCGGTAACCTCTGGATCACCGGCCATCATCCCGACGAGCTGGCCCTGTTCTGCAGGGACTTTGCTACCGCTGACAGGCATTTCGACATAATCACCGCCCGCCTCCTGAACATCTTGGGCAAGACTTTTGCTAAATTCCACCTCAACAGAGCCCGTATTTACTAATATCTTGCCCCGCAAAGCTCGCTTGAATTCTACGCTCAATATCGATGTGATGGCGGAAGAGTTGAAAAGCATGAGGAAGGTGATGTCCGATGCTTCAAGCACTTTGGCGGGTGTTTCAACAATAGAAGCCCCTGATTCCGTTAATACTGGGTATCTCCCCGGGCTGCGATTCCAAACCGTCAGAGGAAATCTGCGTGCGAGGTTCAGGGCCATAGGTGTTCCCATGGACCCGAGACCGATGAAGCCAACTCGCAATGTGGCTGCCATGATGAAAGTCAATAGTCAATGGTTGACGATGAAAGAAGCAGAATGTCTATGTCTTTGTTTTTTTTTTCCTCTTTCCTTTTTTTAAGGAAAAAAAAAATAGAATGATCTGAGCATGGCTTGCGCAGTGCAGCCATTTTGAATTGAACGCCTTAAGCTCCGCGAATAACCGAGGAGAGTCGTCGATCGGCCCAACTTCAATCTAGCATCTACATCTACTTTCAAGTGGACACGGGTAGGCAAATTCTTTCCCGAGTTGACATCAGGGCTCCAAGACTGTCATTGCATGCACTCTCGAAGAAACAAGTCAAACTTTGCTATAAGTTTTTACGTTCCAAGTCGTATTGGTAATAGCGATTCTCGTGGAACTCACCATGTGCAGCTGTTGAAGATACAAATGGAACATGCCTGGATCAAACACTCTTCCGGAGCTATCACCTTGACCAAAATTCGGGGAGCTGGGCGCTATAAGTCCGAATTTGAAAAGGCTTTATTGATGTCTCATATTGGTCAGATTGTGGGTTAAGACTCCGATGTTGTTTACGCACACTAAGAGAAAATTACTGGTGTCTAGTTTCATGAGTCACTAAGTATGAATGAACCGTGTTTCTTGGAGCGTGAAACTTGGCAAACGGCTCTACGTTTCTAACGAAAGACCACCCGTTCTCTGATCGGAGCGAGTTGGTCATTTCTCTATGGACCTGCATCATTCCTCTTCTTAAGTACCTTTGGCGGGTCACAAATATCGTCTGCAATTCACCAAATATCTCAAACTTGGCGATTAGCCAATTGAAGTTGGATTTAGTTCGACTTCATCAATCGTTATCGCAATGGCACCAAAAATACAAAGTACATAGCCGGGATATCGATCTTCGTCCCTCTGGAAGTCCAACGGATGCTGATAACCAATTCGAAGCGCTATAATTTCTTTTTCACTTGTCATATTATAACGAATCGACTGGTTTTTGCCCTAGAGCCATCGGCAGGAGCATCATATGAGGATGAAGCCCAGAAACTCACAGCAGACCTAGTTTTGATTGAGCAAAACGCATCATCCATCAATTGCCGGGCCGCGCTTTTCATGGCGCTTAAGATGCATATCGTCAAGGCAACTCGTGTCACGGGGTGACCTGGAGAGAGTGCAAGACAAGGATGAAAAATTCCATTCCAAATAAGGCCCTCTACGATACCGAAGTCGGTATTTACCGAGTGTTGTCAATTGACGGGTTGAAAGACCTACTAAGTAAATATAATGATCTGACACAGGAAGGAGATTAATTCTGTAACCTGAGTTAACTGACTTGAAGCAAGGATAAGAAACAAGGGGACTACCCAACCAGTGAAGTTTCTATGTTTCAGGCAGTATTTAAAGTGGGGACACACTGATTGATGAAAGCTGTTTGTCAGTCAAGAATCACGGTGTGGCTGAGGAAGATACAATTCAGTGCTATCAATGGATGCTAATGCTGCCCACATCATTCTTAGGGTATAATACTTACAGAGATGATAGGCCTACCAGGATGGGTATGCTAGATGTTATTTCGGTTTATATCCGAACCTAGATTAGCTCAATAGGATTGGGAAAAGGCCGGTCCGACAGGCCTGATTCGGAGCAAAAAGGAATATGATTTTCTTCGCACGTCAATCCTTAAAAAAACCATCTTCTACCAACCAGACTAACTTTCCCTTAACGACCAATTTCCGGACATAAAGAAGATGCAAAGAACACACGATCCAAAAAGTTCCGGGCTTCGGTTGATCAAAAAGTGAAAAAGTCACTCGAGGAGTCTTATGTGGACGGCGTGTAGTCCTGGGAGATTAGCAGAGCTAAAAAAAGGTTCTTGAATGCCATGTCTCTAGAGAGAGCCTCCTCCTCCCTTCCTCCCTACTAGTGACTTATTCAGGTCCGTTCTGTGCGATGCTATGCAATGAAACGTTATAGTATTTGTGGCAGCGTAGGACACTTAGCTTCATCCTCCGCCAAGGCAACTATCAAAACATGTCAAGCAAAACCGGAATCTTTTGGGCAAAGATTTCAAGTCATGGTATAATCAAATATATTCAATTCATTGGGCTTGCTACAATATCGCTATTGTAAGCATTAATACTTTTCACTGACATGTCCATCGTACTTCTTCAAAGGTGTGCTCCGCCAGTCTGCCTTAGCTTATCCCTGTTCATCGCTTTTGCCAACTTCCGACTTGTCCAGTATGCTTAGCTGCGGATTACTGAGCATCTCTACGAGCTTATATAAGGCTCCTCTGATCATGGCAGGCAGGGGTGTGCTCAGTTCTACTTAGGGAGTGAAAGTGGCGATGGGGTGAGCACTAAAACGGAAATTGAAGGCCCCGGTGCGTCTGGAGAAATCAAGTACGTAGGTATGCAAACGTATTACATTCGGCAGACCTTAGGTTGCTGCTTCTTGAGCATGCCAGTCGACTGCGATAAAAGTACTGATCAAAGGAGCCGAAGCGGCCACAACACAAAGATTTCTGATATGCCTGAGGAAAATAAAAACGAGAGAGCTGAGGTTTGTTGCTTGCAGATTATTGCAGAATAATTGCAAAAAGATAAGCTGCGTGCTATGCATCATCCGTGAATCGAACACGGGCCTCATCGATGGCAACGATGAATTCTACCACTAGACCAATGATGCTTCATGTATGGAGACGCCTTTTTTTGGTCTCATAAACGCATCCGCCAGTGCGGGTACCCATGAAATTATCTCCACGACAACTTTTTCTATTACACTGCGCAAGATTCACTCATCAACAACCTCAACAACAGTCCACGTAACACTCCACCTCCACCCCTTCCCACCACCCACCTTCTCCATAACCTTCCTACTCGCGACATTATTTCTCGCAACATCCGCATGCGTATACCCCAATTCCTTGGAGCTTGATCCATAAGCACCACTCCCCATGCCCCTCCTCATAATCTCCCTCGACAACGTAGCCGCAATCCCCTTCCCGCGATGCTCTGGCTCAACATGAAGGGTCGCAAGAGAGCCGTCGAAGGCCAGGAAGGCCCACGCAATTGGCACTTCGGCATTGCTGTGGTGATAGACTACCACGCTAGGTATGGCGAGTAATGTCTTCCTCCCCCGCGGGATATGTGTCCTCGATTTCACGAGATCAACATGCTCAGCTTTTAAGCCTTCGGAGCCGTAGAAATAACCCTTTGGAAGAGGGTTACTCTTCTCATCGCTGCTCGTTTGAAATATGTCTGGGGCAAATATGTATTTCACATAAGGCAAAGTGTCGTATCGGTGAACTTTAAGCCCAGGTCGGAATTGAGCGTTGCGGTAAGAGTCGTTGGTGGTAAGGAGTTTGACGAGGCCTGTGTGTAGAGAGCCAATGAGGATGGAGGGAGGGTTATGTTTGGGGAGTACTTTTATCTTTTGCTGCTGCTCCAGGACATCCGGCTGGTCTTCCGAATTTGAGAGATGAGCCAGATACTCAGGCATTAAGTCTGAATGAATGAATCGCAGAAGACTCCATATTTGCTTCCTCGCGATATCCTGTCTCTCAGGACTGATGGTTGAAAAATCACTGATGTCCTCTCCATTATCGCTGTTGATTGTATATTCGATTGACGGAACCTCGGCTTCTAGGCTAGAATAAATTACTACTTGAGTCTCATGACCGGCGAAAAGATTGATATAAGCCGCTATCCAGGGTTCTTCGTCTGTAGGGTTGGTTGAAGATTGGGTTATGTTGGCGCTGGCCACATGATATGCAGTCTGGTGTGGATGAGTGCAGTCATATTGAATGCGTCGTAGAACTGGTAGAGAACTTGGTAAGTGGCTTTCAAGTGCTGGAATTAGTGTTTTGATTGGTTCATGGTTGAGGATGATGAAGCCGGAGTTTTCTTTTGTTTGGATGGACATATTGCGGTGTCTTGCTCGGAATGATTTCCAATGAACGAGATGAGACGTTTGGTCTTTTAGGTATTTTCAATCAATTTCTGTCCAAAGTTCATCCCTCCTTCCCAAACGCTTGGGAGTGTCTATGCGTATGGCTTGGTTATCCTCAAACACGGGCGGACGTTGAAAGAAATGAGTCACAGGCAATTAATTTACCTGCGATTACGGAGCCGATTAATAAAGACTAGTCGATCTCCAATCTCAACCCTAACAACCCTAGCAATATACGGATTCGATGGTAACTATTCACAACATGCAGTTATGTGCTAGAGGCAGTCCCTCGTCTACAGTTTAACAAAATTATTCCTGGCAAGAGGTGGTTGTTCGAATATCAGAGGCTCAAAGCTGTGAAATGAAATATTGGGATCTATCGATAGCCAGTCAAAAACAATAGAGAAAGGAAACAACGAAGAAAAGTGTGTACAGCTCAAACAATGTCTAGCCCTGTTTCCTTTGGATCAGCATAATGAAGTCTGCCAATCCTATCAATGGCTCAGCACTGTTCATCCATAACTCTCGCAACATAGATTCTATCAGCCCCAAGTTCGGCGGCCTGTAGAGTACTGGCGAAAAGTGTACGAAGAACCTCGTGATTGAAGTCAGAGGAAAAAAGACGGCTGCTGTTAGAGTACCGATGAACGTAATACTGAGTAATATCAGGAGGATCTTCTTGGCCAGCTACAAGACGTACTATAAGCAAATACAGATTAAGAAGCGAAATACACCAGTAGTCAACCAGGGGTAACCCACTTATTCCACTTACATCTCGCTGTATATACTGGAGAAATATCGGACCGGCCCCAATAGTTACAAAGAGGGAAATGGCAGCCTCGCCGTGAGCATGAACTGTAGCATAGGAAGTCGTAGTCTTGTACAGCTGACCTGCTCCTCCAACGCTAACGCACTACTTCGACTCAACCTCATCAATATGAAAGTTTCCACCCATTTCATTATCTACGGAGGTATGGGTTCATCTTCCTCTCATTCTCATTATTCAAATCTAGTAACAGTCTAGCAATCAGTCGGCACAAGAACTCCTTTTTTGGATGCTCATGCCTTCTGTTGCGCATTCGTCACTACTGTCAAGTTTCAGCCTTGCGACCATGAGAAAAAGCAAGGAGTACGCCTTACTCACCTAAACTAAATGTCTCGATATATTACCAGATATGAGCTGGAGGTTCCTACCTGGTAAAACCAACATATCAACCTTGGGAAATACTACTTTCTATATATATAGGTCTCGGATTGACATTCTTAACATGCAACAATGAGTTACCCACGAGATGACTACACGGTCGCATGGATATGCGCCTTGCCGTTAGAAATGACAGCGGCAAAGCTCATGCTGGAAAAATCCATGCTTCGCTGCCTCAGCCAAAAACTGATTATAATACGTACACTCTTGGGAGTGTTGGTGGTCGTAATGTCGTGGTGGCTTGCCTGCCCTCAGGCGTTTACGGAACTACATCTGCTGCAATCGTGCTCGCCCATATGCTGCCGACATTTCCTTCTCTACGATTTGCCTTGATGGTGGGAATTGGAGGTGGCGTACCCAAAAGTAACGACATTCGACTTGGCAACGTCGTTGTTAGCTTACCAAGTGGCGCCTCCGGGGGTGCGATACAATATGATTACGGGAAGACCCTCCACGATGGAAGTTTTCAACGCACAGGCTTTCTGAACAAGCCCCCATAGTACCTATTAATAGCAATCTCCCAAATTCGCAGCTATCCTGAAACGCCATTTGAGAAAACTGTTACAGAGGCGCTTTAGAAAAGCGAAAGTATCCGAAAAGAATTCTCACGTCCAAGCAAAGACTGGCTATTCGAGGCAACCTATGACCATAATAGTGAGAACTCTGACTGCTCGACATGCGATCAAACCAAGCTAGTGGACTGTTAATTGAGGGAAAGTGGTGAACCGCTCATTTATTATGGTCTTATTGCGTCCGGCAATCAGGTCATGAAAAGTGCTCAATTAAGAGACTTGATTGTTAAGTAGACAGGTATTCTCTGCTTTGAAATGGAGGTGGCTGGATTGATGGACCAACTACTATGCCCGGTAATTCGAGGGATATGCGACTATTGTGATTCGTATAAATATAACGAATGGCAAGGATATGCAGCTCTTACTAAGGCCGCGTACGTGGCTCATCTATTGCATGCTGTTCCTGTGACTGAAACTATATCACCTCGTGCGCAGAGTACGTACTCTTATATCTACGCAAAGTCTGATTATTGATTGGTAACAGATGTGGAATTTATTGAAGAAGAAAACGCGTGCTTGCACAGCCTTTTCATCACTGAAGCGGAGGAAAGGTGACTGTGCTTTTGGCATATGTAGTTGGATATTCGTCACCGAGGAGCTGTAATATTTGCTTGGGCTCTCCACACATAATGACCAGGAGGAGCAGAATATACTATGGTTATATGGTAATCCAGGCACGGGAAAATCAACGATTGCATAAAAATTCATGTAATTATTCACTGTTTGTCATGAAAGTGCCTTATTCATTGTTAAATTGAGGAGTCCTGCGAAAGCACTGATGCTCAAAGATAGCGTATACTAGAGGTGGAGCATTTCAATCAGGCAAACAGACAGAATTTCATGCACCTATATGGCTTATAAAAGTGTGACTGATATTGCACTTTCTGTCCATCCATGTGGATTGCTATCAATCCTGCGAACATGAGACTATGGCCGCAGGCCCAACATATTCCTTCCGTCCCTTCAACACAAACATTGCAAGACTAATTATGAAAACGCCTCCAAAGATCACCACACTCCAATTGAAATTGTCCACAGTAACCGGAAGATCGCTTGGCCACAATGACCAGAAGAAAGCAAAGCAGCAATATAACAGTCCGATAATGTTTACAGGTAAGCCCCATCGGCCCATATCCCATCGACGCGGTGGAAGGGTCTCAGCATGCCAGATCTTCCGATAAATCACGCAACCAATTGATATAATGTAGGTATACATTAGTGCGGCCACATTTAAGGAAATGATGGCATTGAAAGCAGTAAGAGACCCGATGTTTATTAGCGAGAGCAAGCAACTGATGATACACGACAAGGCAATGGCATTGACTGGGATCTTACGCCTGTTATCAACTTCTGAGATCCATTCCGAAAATGGGAGACCCTTGTCACGCGCAAATGCGAAGGTTTGGCGAGAGGTAGAAGCATTGAAGAAAATGTTGCTAAAGATCACTGGTAACAAAATGATTGCGGTAAGCCCGTTTACTCCTGCTGTTGAAACTGCATTTTCAAAGACGTAGAGGAATGGGAAGCCCGTAGCATCGTTCAAGGCGTCTTCCACCGATGGGATAGCGAAGAGGTAGGCAATAAGCAAGACAATTGCCATGATGCCGTTACTAAAATATCCCCACGCGATGGCAATTGGTACGCTTCGACTTGCATCTTTGACTTCTTCGGACATGTGTGCTGTTGCATCAGAACCTGCGTGCTCAATTATTAGCAAGCCCAATTCAACCCCCAAATTTATTGGTGACAGGGCACATACTCAAAGAAGCGTATATAGCCGAGATTTGCCCGATCATCACACTCAAGCCTATGTTAGACCAACCTCCAAGATTCTCCCAATGTGTAAAAACAGCTCTTGCAGATTGATGAGGAGCCATGGCCCACAACACGATTACAATCACCGCCCACGACAGAATATGAAAAATCATTAAGAGGTTATTCAATATTGGCATCAGATTAGATGCGTACACATTAAAGACGTAAATAACAAGAATCATCGCAAAGACGAACAAAGTGCCCTGCCAGTTTTCCGGGGAATAGTCCGGATTGCGGATGCTGATCAATCCCTGGATGATGGTTCCAGTGAGAAAGGATCCAGAGGTTGATCCGGCTTGCCATGCCAACACTGACATCCATCCTAAACAGAATGGATTAGCGAATGAAGATATAATAGGTCACAGGCGGAAATTCAACCTGTGATATAACTAAGGAACTTTTGATATCGGGGCGGAGAAAACTCGGAGACCCAGTGATACTGGCCGCCGGAGGTTGGTGCCCTATCATCAAATGTGAGCATAACCGAGTATACTGAAATCTTTAAGGTTCATCTCACATGGAAGCCATCTCAGATAGTGAAGCGATAATGAACCCAAATCCAATGAATGTCCAGACAAATGACCAGAACAAACCGGCCATTCCTCCATTTTCCAAACCTTGAGAGTTGGAGCTGGAGAAAATTAGCACTTTTACTAACTTTGTAGAAAATCACTCACATGAGAAGAAATTCCCAGGTCGCCTGCAAGACAGAAGCGAAACTCAATGCAGCCAAAGGTCGTAGATTTCTCTATTTGAGAATGTGAGAAATCGATTCGGTGTAATATCGATGATAGTGAGTAGACATGCCTTTAATTCTTGAACTTTTCCCATACGGTGCATGTCACCATCATCAAGGGCAGTCCCAATATAGGCCCTAGATTGGCTTTCTTGTAGGAGACCATGGCCCATGGCCTGTTCATCCACGTCTCGAAATTCTGGCCCTGAAGTTTTACTAGAGGCCTGCATGGTGGTCATCAGCTTCTGAGTGTACTAAGCAGCCGAAGGAGAAAAGGTGACACGCAGAAAATGACAAGAGGGAAGATCGACCAACATAACAGAGATAACAAGGCCAATGAGAGCGACTATATCGGCTTTATCCTTGGCATGCATCCTCCGCCAAGAAATTCGTTAGATAGGAACATTTCGTTTTATCCGGTTGTTGGTTCGTCCGGTCTAAGATCAGCTCAATTGGTTTGGGGACAGGCTAGTCCGACAAGCCTACAAGGTGAAGCGCAAAAGGGATATATATTGATTGCTAATTTCGGCATGATTGCTACGATTAGTGACGCAAATTATCTATATTGGTTCTAAGCATGGGCCATCGCTCCTATCCTTGTACTGGGCTAGGCGTCTGGCTTGTGCCATTCATTTCGACCCTTCCAACCTATCCCACGATTCTCGGACGTCTCAAGGATAAGGGTGCAAGATTGATTGACAGTGGTTGTTTTCTCGGCAGCGATTTACGGCGTCTCACGTTTGACGGTGCGCCGACAGAGGATTTGTATGGAGTCGACATTGTCAGTCGCTGGGACGTGGGATTTGCACTTTACCGTGACGAGGATAAGTTTAAAGCGCATCTCATCGAAGCCGACATGCTCTCAATCAACGAAGATGATGATGTCGGTAAAGGTGAAGCCACATCTCTGCAAGCCCTCCGGGTACAGCAGACATCGTCTCGATTTCAGCGGTGCTTCATCCATGGGACTAGGACGACCAAGTGAAAGATGCGAAAAAGTGGCTGCTTTAACGAAGGGGCCAGATTCTTTTGGTAGTTGGTCATCAGATTGGCAATGTAGAAGTCAAGCAGCCTGTGCCATGCTCAAGCTCTGAGGTTTTGGCACCACCGTTATCCTCTGGGATGAGAATATACTTAGCAGCTGTGCCGTCGCATGTAAATGAAAAAGTATTGCCAGAAGTTCCATAGACAGCAGTTCCGGGTGGCAAAGCCAGGTTTTGGCATTCATGTACGACACCGGCAAAGTCTCGACCGGGGATTCTGGGTTGAAACTCGCCGAATACGTCCATCAAAGCATTTGCGACATCGCTGGAGTTGACGCCGCTGGCACTGACTTTGACGAAGATTGTCGACGGTGTGAGGGCAGGGATGGGGCGCTCTGTTAGAGCGAGCTGGTGTGTTGTTGGTTTAGACTCTTGGTCCTGCGATTGGAAAGACCACAGAGCTCTCATGGTGGTTTATGCGGTTCCTCATCAAATTGAATTTTGTGAAGTCCAAAGATGAAAATGTTCCTTGCATCTCTGTAAGACTTGCTAAATCGAATAAGTCGGTGAAAGACGCTAATGCTTATTTATCCTTGTTAGTCCTTTGCAGTCATTATTCGCCCGCCGGGACAGCCAATCGATGATTGTCTAAACACAGCTACAATGGAGTTATACTAGAGAGGTAAAGCATTTGCGACCTAGACTTTTAGCTGCCTTATATCCGCATACGAGCGAATGATCTTGTAGATAGAGCTTTAGTCAGGGGTATTTCGACTATTGGCCGGGCTTTTACTTAAAACCAGTTAATAGTGTGAGTACTAAATGAGGTGAGATCTGAGCCCTAATCTCTTATTTGAAGTTGGTCCGCAATCATAGTGGGTAGTTTCAGTCTTTTATGCAATAAATTGGTTAAATATGACGTTTTTTGATCCTACGTAACCTAAATTCTGTAAGCAGTGCGACGTAGAGATAAGCTAGAGTCGCCTATTAGGCATATCTATAACTTGATCTTCGAGTTGACAGTCTCTGTGTATATCGAGTATACTATTATTGGTAGCAAAAGTTTGGGCTGCGGTAAGAGAATGACAACAATTCATGCATGTTTCCCATTGAAGATGGGCTAAAAGAAGCTGAGAGAAAATGATGTGTGAGAAATCTTCCTCAACAACCCAATTCGGCTAGCGCGCTTTCTTATCTTGTTGGGTCTCCGATTCCGCTCTCCGCATTCCCAAAAAAAAATTAAAGAGTCATACCCATCCATCACACGAACACAACCCACCAGAAGACAGAGAAGAACAGTCAATTGCATCAAACAGTACAATGGCTCAAAAGGCAGTTGCCGAGAATATGTTGTGGGGGGGACGATTCACCGGTATTCATATTTGCACACGCGCTTAATTGTGAAGCATACTAATGTCGGACAGAGGGCCTCGACCCGTTGATGGTTCAATACAACGAATCCCTCCCCTACGACCGCATCTTCTGGAAACAAGACATCCTCGGCTCCCTGGCCTTTGCACGCGCCAATACCCGCGGCGGCATTCTTACATCTACCGAATTCTCCGAAATTGAGCGCGGCTTCAAACAGATCGCTGAAGAATGGAGCAACAACAGCTTCGTCGTCAAGGCCAACGACGAGGACATCCACACGGCGAACGAGCGTCGATTGGGCGAGATTATCGGCAAGGAGATTGCGGGAAAATTGCACACGGGCCGATCGCGCAATGAGCAGATTGCGACTGACATGCGGTTGTGGTTGAGAGATGAGTTGCGGAAATTGGATTCATTCTTGTGCGATTTGATTAAAGTCTCTGTGGCGCGCGCGGAGCAGGATATTGAGTATTTGATGCCTGGGTATACGCATTTGCAAAAGGCGCAGCCGGTGCGGTGGTCGCATTGGGTGTTGTCGCATGCTGTTGCATTTGCGTCGGAGCTGGGTCGTTTGCGTGAGGTGATCAAGCGGGTTAACAAGTCGCCGTTGGGTACTGGTGCGCTTGCCGGTAACCCGTTCCAGATTGATCGGGATGGTATGGCGAAAGAGCTAGGGTTTGATGGTATTACGATCAACTCGATGAACACGGTGGCCGACCGAGACTTTGCCATGGAGACGATGCAGTGGGGGAGCTCGTTTATGCTCAAGATCTCCCGCTGGGCGGAGGATTTGATTATTTACAGCAGCTTGGAGTTTGGCTTCGTCCGCCTTGCCGACGCTTATTCTACGGGCTCCTCGCTTATGCCGCAAAAGAAGAACGCAGACAGTCTCGAGCTGCTTCGTGGTAAGGCCGGACGCGCATTTGGCCATGTCGCGGGTCTCATGATGACCATCAAGGGACTGCCGACTACGTACAACAAGGACTTGCAAGAGAGTGTCGAGCCACTTCTTGACCACATCAAGACCGTCGGCGACAGCATCCAGATCGCCACTGGTGTTCTTTCCACTCTGACCGTCATCCCGGAGAAGATGCACGCCGCGTTGGCACCAGAAATGTTGGCCACCGAATTCGCCGATTACCTCGTTCGCAAGGGCGTGCCGTTCAGAGAGGGCCACCACATTTCAGGACGTGTCGTCGCCTTGGCCGAGAAGAACAACGTCCCCATGGACACTCTTACGCTTGAGCAGCTGCAAGGAATCGACAGTCGCTTCGGATCGGATGTGCAGGAATGTCTGGACTACGAGCGTGCCGTTGAGCTGAAGGATGCGATTGGCGGTACGAGCAAGCGCGCTGTGCGCGAGCAGATTGTTGCTTTGAAAGCGATCATTCAGGGTGATGCTTAACTTGTCGTGGCAGGATATGGTCGTTGTACTACTGTTTTGGGATACTACTCGAGGATTAAAAATGTTAGATGTTGAGTCAATGAAGCGTTCTTCTAACTAGTTCGTTATGATTGATGACTAAGTTGTGCTGTAGACTATTGATGCAGTCAAATCAAGGCTGAATCGAGCAGGTCATGCAAATAGAAACATGGATGTCGATGAGTGTCACCTCAATCAGGACCAGGAATATAGGACCGCGCCCTTCAAAGAACTGAGACGTACGAAGATAACGCACAAACATGAAACAGTCACATTCGATAGTAAGCACGCAAATCCGCAGAATCCCGTATCAATCGATGTAATTGCCTAATCCGGTAACGTGTCTGGTCTCTAACCAGTGTATACGATTGCAAAGTACGTAGTAAGTGTGCTACCTACCTCACAGCCCAAGCACAATGCGTACCTAGAGATCACCAGCAACATCGACTTCAGAATCGTCTCTCATTTCCCCAAGTACATTGAAAATAATCAACTAGACCTTGATCCGACGCTTAGCAGAACACAGCACGAGGACCGGGGGGGGGGGGGGGGGGGGGGGGGGGGGGGGGGGGGGGGGGGGGGGGGGGGGGGGGGGGGGGGGGGGGGGGGG